>OY735208.1:59886976-59939476 GCA_963457665.1 Thysanoteuthis rhombus | reverse complement strand
AGAGAGAGAGGGATAGAGAGAGAGGGGCGGGGTTCTACAGTCATCAATCATGGCCACTTGATTTTACGTGTAGATGAGAATGAGAAGAGGCAAACATTCCAATCACATGCTGAGGGGCAGGGAAAAAGTCATCCTTGCTCCTGAGTCAAAAACAAAACTAACTTATTAAAATTATTCGAAATACACGTCAAGAAACAGCTGCAAAAGAAAATGTCCTACTCACTCCCGAGTCAGAAACATGACTAACTTAATAAAATCTGTTAAGAAAACACGCCAAGAAAACGCTGCTAGGGAAAATGTCTTACTTTTTTGGAGTCAAAACACAACTGAATTATTAAAATTATTTCAAAAAACAAGCCGAGAAAAAGCACCAAGGGAAAATCTTTTATTCGCTCCGGAGCAAAAAACACAAATAACATTGAAATTAATTAAAAGATCACACCGAGAAAAAAATCTGCGATTCAATTAGCCACTTGAAAAATGTTAACGGAACCTGAATATCCAAAGCAGATAATGACAGCAGATTTCTCCGTCAGGGTTAGGGTCAACGTCGGACCTTTCCTGATCCTGGCCGATAACTTTACGTGGAGAAGCAGTGTCTGCATTCAGTCCAGCGATAATCAAACATGGTAGAAAAAATGATGACTTTTAATTAATTAATTCTACACCAAGGCATCATTCTGTATTGTTACAAGAGAATATTGATCTCAAATACATAACCAGTCCAAATCAAGCTACGTAAACCAATGCGTATGTATCATACAGCAATAATTATAAGCATTCTAAAATCACAAAACCAAAAACAAAAGTCCTTATTCAGTTTGAGATCTGAGATGTTGAATGTACATAACATCTGAATCACCCGGATGTTACCTCGTGTGAGACCTCCATGATGCATGAATGTTTAAGTCAATGAGCTTTATGTTTGGAAAGTAACAAAGCCAGAAATAAATTAAAGAAAAGAAACTTTTTTTTCAGAATGGCATGAAACATATTGAAAATCTGCTAGTCCCCCTTGTGCATTCCGAATAAAGCATCCAAGATGGCCTTAAGGCAAATCCCTTCAAATACACATAACTCATTCAGTATTGATGTAAGACAAGATTTTTGAAATTTATCTCGTAATAATCGTCTACTTTAATGAAATAATTGTGTAACCTCTGGAAATCTCATTTTCTAAAATGGCATTCAACATGAACGCAGGCAGAATCCTTAAAAAATTCATGACTCTGTTTTATCTTGTATCAAGCGTTGTGTCCTTGGTATTGTTAGTCGCTATCTGACCACTAGAAAAGATATATATGCAATATGGTTTCTAAAATGACAAACGGCCAAATTGTTGACTCGTTAATTTTCTCTACAGATAAAGACTATCAACATTTTTATAGTACCAAGTGGCCTCCATAACATACCAAACATTTATCACACTCTGGCCGTCAGAATGTCAAGATTTTCAAGATGGCATCCAGAATGGCTGTAAAACCTTTAAAATGACCATCACTCATTCAGTATCAACCCTAATGTTGTTGTCTAATCCATGTTTAGTGATACAAGAATCTGATTAGCCTATGTAGATTCTAGTGAAGTGTTACCGATAACAAAGCTATTCCAGATAGAGTAGTATATGCATATATATATGATTTAAACTATTTAGTATTATATAGATTTTTCTGGTAGGGATCGGATGAAGAGCCAGTTGTGAAATTTCCAAGTCCAAATAGCAAAAACACAGTTTTATGGAAAACATATTCATCTTTTTTTCTTCATTAATTTACTCACATCTGACAAATTTGAACAAGTTGAGAGATTATCACACTGATTCTATGGAGGACAACTATGGCATTCCTTGAACCAAAGGAGATCTCCTCTTAAATAGCAGATCAAGCCACGCCCGTTCCAGTAAAAAAAAAGTGGGGGGGGGACTTGTCCAATTTGCAGACTGCTTGATAAGAGGAAATTCGGGTGAGTTTGGGGGAATATCAAGTCCGATTCTCCTCCTTTAATAATTTCTAAAATAACCCATCCCAAAAACTTTTGGTACTGGAATTTTCTGAAAAGTATCATTGTATATTTTCTGGAAACAACAAATGGATGACTGCCTTGCCTGAATTTGACGCATGCACAAATCGTTCCATGATATAACACACTTGCATGGATCAGTAGGGCATTGTAGATGCAGTGCACACAAAGCACCTTATCTGCATCAAAATGATAAGTGCATTGACACATTAACCCTCTGCAACCGATCATGGTAATGTAGGAAAAGTTTGCGTTCAATTTTTTTTTCAAAAAAGCTTAGTAAGTGTCACAGTAAGTATTTCCATCTAGCATTCTTAACACAAGTACTGAAATAGAAACCTCCATACGGTAAGTATTATCTCCAAAGCCTCATATCCTTCTGTAGCTGGAATGGGGAACATTTTTTGCCCGAACCATACGAGGCCAGAAATTTTGCCTATCTCAGCAAATGCAGATATGTGGCATATAAATACTGGGGCTAAAACATCAATAAGTGGTACCTTCACGTTGGCTAGTCTCCCACTAACCACGGTAGCAGCTAAACAGCAATCTCATAGAGTGTATCTATGGGTCCAGCTGTGGTTGAGTCGATACTTACCTCCCAGATTGTGGTAAATTTTTAATCTGTTATCTAATACACCAGATACTACTAAAAACCGCTTGGAAATCTTGTCTAGAGTAAATGATAAATGAGTAATGGTCATTTTGAATATGTTGCAGCCACAATGGACGCCATATTTAGAAAGCACTAGGAAGTAACCTGGGGAGTTTTGATATGTTTGTTTCTAACCTGGATTAGATCTGAGAAAAAATAGGCTTGCAAGCAATTTTCCGGGTCAAATGCTAATGCTCTCTTACCATAGTATATATGTAGAGAGAGATCCAAAGAGATAAGTACATTCATTAATTTTGTCATTATTAATGTACTATATATATATATATATATATATATATATATATATATATATATATATATATATATATATATATATATATATATATATATATTAATTCGATTATTCCTAAAATTATCAGATCTCTGTCCAGTAATTCTTTTCGGGATAAGCGATGTTTTTGGTGAGGAATTTTCCCTTTGAAGAGTCTTTTTACTCGCAAGCATGAAATCTATCATGTTCTATTTTCCTTTAAGAATTGACTTCAAAGGATATCATTGATAAAATGAAATATTACAGTTTTTGGCTGCCTAATTACTATCTAATCAACAAATATGTAGGCCAGCGAGTACGTATAAATCATTATCATATTGGATTATGCCTATCAATTTTTATTTATCATTTTTGACGTACTATGTGATACTTCATGTATGGTTTCCACATTCATGAATTGTGCGTTGTATATTTCTTATCATCATATTTTCGGTTCTTGGATGCAATTCTAGTCAAGTCTTTTCAACGGATTTATACTGTACTAAGTACAAATTGATGATCAATATCGACTCCAGTGCCACTAGAAATAATAATAATCATGTATGTATCTTGAATCATACACACATACACACACACTCACACACACACACACACACACACACACACACACACACACACATACATACATATATATATATATATGTATGTATATGTATATATATATATATATACCCATAACCACATATATGCACACATACACACACACATATATATGTATACATATATATATATATATATGTGTGTGTGTGTGTGTGTATGTGTGTATGTGTGTATATATATATATATATATATATATATATATATATATATATATATATATATATATATATATATATAGTGATATATACAGAATTATAAAGTCAGTAAATGAGCAATTCAGTTCACAATCATACTTTTGCAACTAATAATTAAAAATGTGATGAAATATATCCGTTATCAAAACAATTAAGACACAACCATGCAAATAGTATTTCATGAGGTAATGGTGATATCAGTCTTTTTCTGTTCAAGTAAGGATATATATTCCGTCCTGACTCATAGGAAAGCATCTCCCGTATGAAATTGTGCCAAGTGAAACTACGCCTCTGGATCTTGAACTCATTACTCCAGTTTGAATCTCCATGGTGATATATTAAGCTAACACAGGCATTCATATCACGTATAGTACCAGACATTAAAAAAAAGACGGAAAAAATTTGCGGGAATCGCTTGGTTTTATCGGCTGACCTGACATATTGACGTGGGTTTTCTTTTTTGTGTCCATGACTTTCACTAAATTATCTTATACCATACGTCCCCACCTATCATCATCATCGTCAGCCTTTCAAGGTCTGTCTTTTGACATAGACCTTCCCCAGCATCACCACACTTCTCTATTGTGGGCATAGGACAGCCTGTACTTTCAGAATCTAATACTCTGCCGGCTTTGGTTGCACATATGATCTCTTGGATCCATGTCATGAGTTGCAATGTCCATCGGTTGTCCGCCACTCTTGCAAAATGGCCATGAGATATTTAATTGATGCTATGATGTCTCTGACTCCTTTTTTTCTCTCGGATGTACGGTTCCATCTTATGGTCACTCCAGGTTAGGCCAAGCATATTTATTTCATGGGCATATTCTTATGAAACTAAATAAAGTATTTGCTAATTTGTTTTCCAAATCCTTTCTACTTTTCCAAACTTCACACCACTAAACTTATCATCCGTCCTTCAAACTCCCGGACCACATCTCCATATTCCTTACATCTTTCCTTCGAGACCCTTCTCGGTTTCTTTTTTTTCAAAGTACTGATAAGAGATTGCAATGGGTCGAGATTGTCACCCTCGATTTCCCTCGTGGTAGCGTCCTTCATGAACGCTAGTTGTCAAATATTGTAGCTGTTTCTAGACGCATCGTAATATTTTTCTTTTACATCATTAGAAAATGATATTAAATATTGATGTGATGAAAATACTCAATCGAACTTGTTTCCTAACTATATTATCACACTCCTTCTTATCCGATCTTTAAAAATACATGCATATATTTCATTAATCACATCATCCTTCTATGTAGGATTTCATCTGAAAAATATCAAATATCAATTTTTGTGTGCATTTCTTTGCTGAGAAACTATTCCTCCCTTTTTTTTTCGGAAAAATGTCGTTATTTTAAAAAATTCTTCTCTCATTCTTCCAACACATCTCTTTATTGACTCAAAAACACGAGTACTAATGTATCGTAACTTTAATAAAAGTTTTTTTTTTCAATTAGATAAGATATTTAATGATGGAATACTCAATACTTTGTTCACAACTATAATATTACATTTTTATTACCCCTTACTTTAAATATACATCCATATATTTCCTTGTCTTGATCTCTATGCTGGAAAATGTTTCCTACCCTATTTGACTATATTTCCTTGGGGGAAGGAGTTATTATCTTATTTTTTTCTCGACTGATTCTCATAAAGTCTCTGTCAATTGACTCAAGTAGGGACAGCAAAACATCTTCTTCAAAAATAACAATGAAGGGACAATGAAAAAAATACAGTTATATCCGTGAACAGGAAGGTGTTCCCCATAGTGTGCGTGTAACGAGGAAACGAATTACAAATCAGGTCTTCAAAACACTTGATACAAAACTTCAAATCCCTTCTCCGTATGAACATTTTCATTCGTCTCTCGTACACCATTATTAAAAAGTACTCTCTCTTCCTGAAAAACAGTTAATTTATCTCAGATAATGCAGTGAAAAATTCAATTATTTGATCATTTTATTAAATGCTGCAAATAAAATTTCGGAATGCAATTATCATCATGTACAGAAACAAGGCTTGCACGTTAAAAGAACTTTTCTGGCAATGAATAAAGCTAAAACAACTATGATTGTATGTAAGTAGTATTCTCATGAACATACAGTTATTAAAAAGGGTTGCCACTACCATCTCCGTGCAAATTGTCTATTGATCTTTCAATGCAGGAAACAATAGGTATACACTTTTCACCATAACAAAACAAAATAAATCATAATGATCCTCAGACCATGTCCCTATCTATACGGCAATAAACCAACACACTTCCATCGACTTAATGGAGTCTGTTTTGCAAGAACACGATCAATACTCATTTTATAAAAAAATATTTCCGATATCATGTCAAAATCCTCTTACAACCTCTTAATAACAAGGCTTGCGAAAATAAAATTGTACTTGCATCTCAAAACCGGAAGGCTGCAAGCTGAAAGTGAATGCATATATATAAATATATATATATATATATATATATATATATATATATATATATATATATATATATATATATATATATATATATATATATATATATATATATGTTTGTCTATATATATATACGTCTATATATATATATATATATATAACGTAACCACGTCTTGGGAAGAAAAGGATATTCTTAGTCAAAAAATATATAATCTAGCAAACATTAAATGTCGTGCAAAGAATTTGGCGACCACGAGCAGTTTGAAAATTCAGCACTTCTCAAAAATATCACAACTTTATTGTTACATGTTTTAGAACAACTGGTAAAAACATATTCTCTCAAAATTGAAAACAATGCGCCAGATCTATACAGGGAAATTCTTTAACAGTTTATCTTTTCTCAAACAAAAAATCCACTTGAGATGTTCTCATCTTTCCTCAGCGTGTGAAAACACATGTGATCAAGTTTCGTACTTTATATATTTGGATACAAAATCAGATATTTGGAGATGAAACGATAATCGAATTTGGTTCCTAACATCCACATGGTATTGTATTATATTCAAAAATTTAGAAAAATAGCAAAAGTTTTGCAGTAATTTGTTGTGGGGGGCAGTGCACACCCACTTCCCCACACGTTTTCCCTCTCTTAAACTAAGGTTACCCGTAACCCTCACAATCTAACCTCAGCCTCTAGTTATTTCCATTAAGATCATCATGGCATGTGTCTGGGAGTGCACAATTTTTGAAATTAAAGGATTGGATGAATCATTGTCGTCTTAAAATTATTTTCAGATATCTATTCGAAGGTTATTTCATAGAGTGATTATTGATCAGCAATATTTGCACATTTTTATTACTATGTTTAAATTGATCTTCACAATGTACCCTTGATTTTTAGACTTGTTCCAAACAACGCTGATGAATGTATTGGGACTTTACTCACTTCTGACAATTTTAAATGAAATTGGAAAATGCCAACCAAAACTACCACCAGAACTTATGCCAGAACAATCAAAGTAGGTTTCTGTGTTTGTTAAGTCAGTCTGGCTGCTAGGACGAATGTATTCCTGTGTGTGTGTGTGTGTGTGTGTGTGTGTGTGTGTGTATGTGAGTGTGTGTATGCATGTGTGCGTACATGCGTGCGTGCATACGTGCATGTGTGTATGTGTATGTGTGTGCGTGCGTACATGCATGTGTGTGTGTGTGCATGCGTGCGTGCATGTGTGCGTATGCGTGTGTGAGTGTGTGTGTGTGTGTGTGTGTGTGTGTGTGTGTGTGTGACGCATACAAGCAGCACCTATGGAGTGAATGGGCGGTAAAATCAACATTTACACCTTATTATGACAAGCTTTTTAAACCCTCCCCTCAATCGAATATGTTTCCAGTGGTGCTTCAATTTTTCAATGTAGGCTTAGGCTGGAACGATCCTTTAGTACATGTTGATCTGTTGTTGCTTTTATTTTTATTTTGTCGTTTTTTTTTCTTTATTTCCTTTTATTCACACTTTTAGTATTCGCAAAGTAGCTATTCAACCATTGACCACCCATTCGGTAAAGAAGAAAAGAAGAGTCAAAAGAACATAAAATATTACCTGCTATAGCATTTGTAGACTTCTAGGGGACCATTGACTCATTGCAAACCCCCAAAGGTATTAACACTCTCACTTTATGGGGCATAACCCAGTCTACGTCAGAGTATTGCAACATATCTACAGACAAAACAATTCCATCATCAGGCAGCATATAAACTCAGACCTCAGCCCGAAAAAAGGTAGGATAACAATGATACCAGCGACACAAACCCTTCACAGCCTGCCAGGAATTGATGCTGTAGACCTTATACTGGGGAAATGAAGGAATTAAAAAAAAACGGCAAATACTTGAGCAACCTAAACTTTGTGGAACCCATTGTCATTTGTGCTGAAAATCTTCATGACTTCCAGATGATGCTGGACAGACTGGACGAAAGAAATCGAGAAAATTAGCTTCCACAAACATTTCAGTAACATAAAAGTCATGTACATCAAATATGTTAAAAACAGTGATGCCGCAATCCAAATTGGAGGTGAACAACTGGAGAAAGTAGACCTTTACATCTACCTAGGACAATGGATCGCCATGAAATCCTGAAAGAAGAAAAAATTTAGCAATGGATCATAATAGGACAGCAAGACTTTGGTAGAGCAAGCTGAAACTTCAAGATCAATAAAACCTTATTAGTCCCCTTGAAATTGTAGACAATGTACGAGGGCAAATCTCCAGGGAATTTTAACAAAAAGACCCTAGGCAAGAAAACAGACGAGGCTGGCAAGATTCTGGCCGGGAAAGATCAACCATCAAGGATAATAAAAAAAATAAATAAAAAAAAAAACTCAGCCTGTGCCGGAAAGGAGTATCTACAATCAAGGCATCCTCTTGAAAGTTATATATGGAGCTGAAACAAGAAACAACCTTAAAACTGAGAACCATGCAACGATCACAAGAAAGAATCATGTTCAAACTCACATGGAGATTTCACAAGATAGCACTGAACATTAAAAGAAATAGTGGAATTCAAGATATCATAGAAATCCTTAAGAAAACTCAAATGGCAATGGTCATGTTACAAGAATGTCAGACAACTGCTGTACACCACAACTCACAACATGCAAAAGATGCACCTGACAAAACGTAATGCGACGTGACGAAGTTAATATCTTCAGAAAGTACTGGCTCCGTGATGGTAACAATAGAGTAGTCCAGAGAATCCTAAGGAATGTGTATGCCCAATGTCGGACGTTAAAAAGGCTTATGACGAAGATGATGATGAGCAATGAGAATGGAAGTAAGATAATCATCTATCAACCTCTTTTCAAAACTGACTCCTCATTCAACACATGCTGCCAAAATCGTTGGTTGCATGACGTTTTCAATCAAGTGACTAACCAGAGTTTGTTTTTGTTTTGTTTTTTATCATCAATTCCCCTTAAATTGTTTCAAGAAATGACCAGGCAAATGTACCCAAAACAAAATATATGTACTTTAAGATCTTAATCAGTGAATGACATTACCTAAAACAAAAGGAATGGAAATCATCCAGAGTCAGATTCATTCTGAGTTATCGTTTTATTACAAGATATTGACAGTTTATTAATATCGGAAAGGCAATCAATCAGTATTCTCAGACAGAAAAGTATATTTCATGAGTAACAGTATTTTTGCATAAGTATTACTTATCAATGATTGTGTACTGAAGTGTCAACCTTTGCTCTCTGCTCTAATTACTAATAGCACAAGGATTGATATTTTCAATTATTCTTTGATGGAATAACCAAGTTTTTAGTCTGACTCTATCCCCCAAATATACACATTTTTATGGCATCTACAAATAAATCTCGATCTTTTGTCAAAGGTTAATATTCAAATAAAAAATCGTCAGCATCATCGGAAATTGGAAAACTATAATTGAATGGTGCTTTGCTCTTATAAAACTAATTTTCTCATCAAGTAAAACAAATGATGTGTTCATTATTATATTCATCTTTTTCTCTGAGTGCATTACTTCCTCTCTTCCTCTATAATTAGCTGATCAATCTACTATGCTGAAAATGTAAAAATTCAAGATGGATAATTCAATATTTTGGCTATTGATATGATAAATGAAGCAATAAATTAGTTCTTATCGCTGGTTATTGACGAAAATAGGTTATATATGCCATGAGAATAGCAAGTGTAGACGCAGATCAGGTGATGGCTGTCCAGAAAGTACACATCGTCTTTTGACAAAAGATAGCCAACACAGTGCAAAGGTGTATTATTTCCCTCCGAAGTACACTGCAAAGGGCTCTTTTGCGATTTCCATGAGCTATTTTGTCAGCTTCACTCAGGAATTCACTCGAACCTGTTTGCAACTGGACCTTGAATGATTTTTTTCATGGCAAAAAATGCTTATTCTCTTGAATAAAAAGTAAAACATTTTGCTTGACAATCAACTGTGCCTGTCTTAAATATGTTGATAATATGTGTGCACATTATTGTATATTGCAATACACGTTCGTCTGAAAACAATACTCTGAATCATATTGTTATGATCTTAACTTGACTCAAAAATACTAAACAAAAGGTCTGAATGTAAAAAAAATGTTCGGTTAAGATATTCACATAAGTAAAATATTGACAAAGTTATTGGAATCTATGACAACAGGTTATTGTCAGAAATTTGGATTTACACAAAATGCCTCATTTACTTAGCGATCAATTCTGTCTTTTGAGGCCATCCTGGGTTAAGTGTGAGGCTAGCGATTCAAACCAGTTGAATCTTTGTTTCAAATTGAGACTTAGAACAGCGGCAACGTAATGGTGACCCAAGCGTCAGTTTGACAAAAAAATTCCTCTTCAGAAAAGCTCATGACACACGCTGTCGAAAAACAAAAGATAGTCATTTCATGGAACTACCTTTCACTAATAAATACAAAGGCAGGATAAGAGCCTCTGACATCAGGACCCTGTTTGAGAGCAGGAGACTAGCTCCATCGGCGGATTAGAATCAATTGAGAGAGAAAAGTTTAAAGGGCAAAGCAGACTGAAGAAGATGTCAAGGTGTGATTGTTGCACAATATCCCAAAATTTCTCACAAAAACGAACTATGTAGATTTGAAGTATGTTTGGAAGGGTCTTATGAGCTGCAGTATTGTGTAAGTTAAAATTGTAATAGAATTGCAAAAAACAATTTTCGCAATTTTCTTATGTTCTATATGCATGTGTCGTTTTATATGGGTGTTGGCTTTCCAGAAGACTAACGTGAGATTAATCTCCTATGATATTTTGTTTTTGGTTTATTTGTTTTTTCTCAATGCTTTGATCCAAAGTCTCCTGAAGTGAACTTACGATGTCACGAGTTGTGTAAAATATCAAAGGTGAGAAAAGGAAACGATATTAGAATAATGCCAAAAAACATTGAGAGTGTTTTCTTTTGGTTACACAGACCACAGATCATCAAGTGAGAAAAAAAAGAGATGGAAAAAAACATCATATGAGTAAATATCTTCCTCAGAATAGTGAATCGTAATGCGTAGAATTTATACACACCTGTACATATATATATATATATATATATATATATATGTATATATATGGAGAGAGACAGAGGGAGAGAAAAAAGAAATAAGAGAGAGACAGACAGACAGAAAATGAGAGAGACAGAGAGAGAAAGAGGGAGAGAAAAAAGAAATAAGAGAGAGAGAGACAGAGAGAGAGAGAGAAAGAATTATTTGCCTAGTTGACGTATACATATTCAGGTGATGTGATAAAATATAGTGCTATAATAATATATTCTTTTAAAAAAAAACAATAAATGTATTTGATAAAATCTATATTAACCAACACTCACACACTCACACTTACACACACACATACACACACACACGCACACACACACACACATATATATATATATATATATATATATATATATATATATATATATTGTTGTTATTGTTGTTGTTATCATTGTCATCATCATATCCATCATGATCATAATCATCATCATAGGCATTACTCTCTGGCAACTCCGTGTTATATACCTTTTACCAGTTTTCATTGTGTACTATTTGCTTTTCTCTCATTTTTTCATATTATTCGATATGTATGTTGTTTAAATATTTTTAGGATATTTCTTCTAATTGTTTTTCTTTTTGTTTTACTTCTTATTCTACTTTATCTTCTTCTTCATCTAATTTTTCATCTTATTTGTTATTATTATTATCATCATTAATAATCATAATAATAATAATAATAATAATAGCCAACTCGCCCAGAAGGAGTATAAGCATAGACACGATAGAGTAGCAACGATGATACACTGGGAACTAAGTAAACAAATGGGATTCAACCATGGGGAAAAGTGGTATCAGCACAAGCCAGAGGCAGTTTTGGAGAATGACAACCACCAACTACTGTGGGACTTTGACATCCAAACTGACCACCTCATCCAGGCAAGAAGGCCGGACTTAGTAATAGTAGACAAAAAAAGGAAGGCCTGCCAAATAGTAGACGTTGCTGTACCTGCAGACCATAGAGTAAAAAAGAAGGAGGGTGAGAAAAGGGAAAAATACCAGGACCTAGCAAGGGAGTTAAAGAAAATGTGGAACATGAAAACCAGGGTAGTACCGGTCATAGTGGGAGCACTAGGAACTGTCCCCAAAACGCTGAGGGAGAGACTGGAGGAGATCGGGATTAGGGGGAGGATAGAGACCGTACAGACCACAGCACTGCTGGGCACTGGACGGATACTGAGGAAGGTGCTAGAGATATAAGGACTGCAACGAATCGTAGCTCTGTCAAGATATGCGAAAGAGAGAGGAGACGTTAGCTGAAGACCTGGGGAGACTTATTGTCACTCAGCCTTCAGCGATAACCACTGGGCAACCGGTGTGAAACTGTAAATCGCAGAATTACTGCGACCTATGAGTACTAGGAGAGGAGGGCTGGAGACTTGAGGAGACTTGCTGTCACTCAAACTCCAGCGGTTACCACCAGGCAACTGGTGTGAGATTCATAATAATAATAATAATAATAATAATAATAATAATAATAACTTCTGCCCATCCAGTGGAGATTGAGTTGTCGTATAGAAGTATAGAAAAGTAATTCCTTTTCATGTGAGTGGCCACCTTCGTGTATGAATGAACTTTCCTCCAACCCTCGTATATAGATTGGCAGGGAAAAGAAGCTGTCCTGCCTTGTCCAGTATTCGGAAAAATAACAGATACAGATATAGTATAAGTCAAGACTTGTAAAATTTAAGGGAGACATATGATCTTGAATGCATGTAACTCCCCCCCCCCCCTGAACAAGGCTTCGTGTGTTTTTTCTCTTTAAGTCGACGTGATTGCCATATCACCAAATAGATATCTCTGTACACCCGAATGGCTTGTCCTTGTGAGGTCATACCCTGGGTGGTAAAAGCTGGTGGGGCTCTTAGGTTATCACTGAGCACATTGGTCTCAATGAACCCACCTGGTGCTACCTTAAAAGAACCAAAAAGGGCCGGTGGAGCTCTTAGGTTACTTCTGAATCAAATCGGTCTTAACCAACCCACCAAGGTCTGGCGCTACCTTAAAGAACCAAAAACTCCAATCATGACAGTACAACCATACCAATTTACCGCAAAAAACGGGGCACAGATTCAAGACTTGTGTGTCGTAACCGGCAGGTGTTCCCTTGTTAGCCACCTTAAGGGACTCAGTCGTCATCCTGTGACTGCTGGCCAAAACTCCGGCTCGTGTACCCCTTAATGGCCTTCAGGAGGGACACAGTCGTCACACAACTACTGTTGGCCAAAACTCATATACCACTAGTGACAACCAGGGGAGGCGTAGTCCTCACCGAATGACTGCTATAAAGAACAAGAGAAAGAGATGGTCAAGGGAGGAGAATAGACTAGTTATGTATTGTTACTTTAAAAGCAAGCCTTCGGTGCGATCTTATAGAGAGCGAATGCTCCAAATATGGAGGGAAAAATCTGCTGTGGAAGTACCGACCCATAGCCTGGCTGACCAAGTAGAACAAATCCAAAAGAAGAAATGGCTGTCTGAGACTGAACTAATAGAGATGGACAATAACGTAGAGAGAGATTCAGGTGACTCACCTGAAGAATACCCCCCCCCCCAGCACAACTAATACCTACAAAAGAACTGGAAGAATTCCCCATGAGACCCCCACAGTAAATCATGCACCAGAGGGTGACGACGGGGCACCAACGGAAGAAGAGAAAACCAAAATACAAGCATTGAAAGAGATCATGCGAGGAGAGAAAACAACACACCCCTCCGTAAGAGACAAAGACAGAGAGAAACTCAGAGAAGTGGCCAAACAGATCAACTGCCTCTTACAGCACATAGAAACGAACACCCTCCTAGAACTCAACAACCTAATTTACGCAGGGGCGAAAATGGTAGCACAAAGCTTCACAACACAAGAAAGGACCCCGAGCAATAATAGGGAAGAGAAACCCAACTGGGAAAGGAGATTAGAAAAGCAGATCTCCCAACTACAGAGAGATGAAGTACTGCTTAGAAATACACCACACACAGACAAACCACGAAAAAGACTTTGGAACAAGGTAACACAAAAAGGCATCGCAACTGTAGTCGAAGAGATACATCAGAGGAGATTAGCCAAAAAGGAAAGACTGAAAAGATACAGACTAGGAACGGCCCAATACACACAAAACCGCACATTCCAAAACAACGAGGAAAAGTTTTACCAAGATTTAAACGGAGAAAGAAGGCAGAACATAAAACCAGATGCCACAGAGGCCAAGAACTATTGGAATAGCATATGGGGGCACCCAAAAAGACGCAACGTAACACCGCAATGGTTAGGAAACATGAGAAAAGAACTAGAAGATATAGACAAGGGAGAACCAATATTATTGAATGAAACCACATTGAAACATGCTCTTAGGAAAATAGCCAACTGGAAAGCACCGGGTCCCGACGGAATCCATGGATATTGGTTCAAGAAATTCACCACGTTACACGGCAGACTCACCCACCTACTCTGAAGTTGTCTAAACGAAGGCAAGGCACCAGAGTGGATGACCAAAGGCAGAACCACCCTTATCAAAAAAGACCTGGAAAAGGGGGACATAGCAAGCAATTATAGACCAATCACGTGCCTACCACTTATGTTGAAAATCCTGACCGGGCAAATAGCAGAGAGAATATACATGTCAATCGAAAAAAGGGGACTATTACCGGAAGAACAGAAAGGGTGTTGGATAGGGACCAAAGGGGCAAATGATTCACTCTTAAGAGAAGTGAGGAAAATGAGGAAAAATATCGCAATGGAATGGATAGATTACAAAAAAAGTGTACAATATGATTCCACATAGCTGGATACCGAATGCCTTAAAATATTAAAAATTCGCGAACCGGTGGTCAAATTCATTGGAAATTCGATGAAAAACTGGAAAGTAGACTTGACAGCCGCAGGGGACAAACTAGCAGAGGTAGGGATAAAAAGGGGAATTTTCCAAGGAGACTCGTTGTCCCCACTATTATTTGTTCTAACAATGATACCGCTCAACAAAATCCTCAAGAACAGCAGAGGGTACCATTTCTCTAAAACAAAAAGAAAGATCAACCACCTAATGTACATGGACGTTATAAAATTGTTCTCAAAAAACAGGGGAGAGTTTGAGACTCTGTTCGACGAAGTAAGGGAATATAGTGAGGAAATCGGGATGGAGTTTGGAATACAAAAATGTGCAATCATGGTAATGCAAAAAGGAAGGTTTACAATGACTGAAGGAATTGAACTCCCAGACAACAGCAAGATTAGAGCATTGACCGCACAAGACCGATGCAAATACCTAGGCGTCCTTGAATGTGACACGATAAAACGGGAGGAGATGAAGGAAAAAATAAAGAGAGAATACCTTAGAAGGATAAGGAAACTATTAGAGACCAAATTAAACTGCAGAAATCTAATAAAAGGAATGAACACCTGGGCTGTGTCAGTAGTTAGGTATACAGGACCATTCCTAGGATGGACAAAGGAAGAGCTCCAATTAATGGATAGGCGAACTTGGGAACTTATGACAATGCATAAAGCATTACACCCTAGAGACGATACAGATAGACTATACTTTAGAGAAAAGAAGGTGGCCGGGGGCTCATCAGCATAGAAGACTGTGTCCAGAGAGCTGAAGTAGTCCTAGAAAGTTATGTGCAAACGAATAGTGAAGAAATCATAAAAAGTGCGAGAGATAGTGCAACAAACAACAAAGTAGAAAACAATGGAACAGTACAGCAAACAAGAAAAGAAAGATGGGAAGAGAAAAATTTGTATGGCGAGTTTACAAGGCAGATACAAGATATAGCAGACGAGGAATCATGGACGTGGTTACGAAAAGGAAACCGTAAGAGAGAAACGGAATTGCTCATCATGGCAGCCCAAAACAAAAGCATAAGGACTAACTACATAAAAACAAAAATAGACAGAACACAGACAAACAGCAAATGCCGTATGTAGGGTGAAAGTGATGAGACAGTGAACCACATAACTAATGAATGTAGTCAACTCGCCTAGAAGGAGTATAAGCATAGACACGACAGAGTAGCAACGATGATACACTGGGAACTAAGCAAACAAATAGGATTCAGCCATGTGGAAAGGTGGTATCAGCACAAGCCAGAGGCAGTCCTAGAGAATGACAAGAAAACCGGACTTAGTAATAGTAGACAAAAAAAAGGGAGGCCTGCCAAAGAGTAGACGTTGCTGTACCTGCAGACCATAGAGTTAAAAAGAAGGAGGGTGAAAAAAGGGAAAAATACCAGGACCTAGCAATAGAGTTAAAAAAGATGTGGAACATGAAACCAGGGTAGTACCGGTCATAGTGGGCGCACAATGTACAGTCCCCAAAACGCTGAGGGAGAGACTGGAGGAGATCGGAATTAGGGGTAGGATTGAGACCGTACAGACCACAGCACTACTGGAAACTGCATGGATACTGAGGAAGGTGCTAGAGATATAAATATTGCAACGAATTTTAGCCCTGACTTAATAGGTGAAAGATGGAGGAGACGTTAGCTGAAGACCTGAGGAGACTTATTGTCACTCAGCCTTTAGCGATAACCACCTGGCAACCGGTGTGAAACTGTAAATTGCAGAATTACTGCGACCTATGAGTACTAGGAGAGGAGGGCTGAAGACTTGAGGAGACTTGCTGTCAGGCAATTGGTGTAAGATTCCAAATAATGATAATAATAGTAATAATAATAATCACATAAGTTACCTGGCGGTTGCTGCATAGGACTGAGTGACAGCAAGTCTCCTCAAATCTCCAGACCTTATATCTACACTTTCATAGTCCACAGTTTTACACCGGTTGCCCATTGGTCATCCTTGATGGCTGTGTTACAATAATGTCCATAGGGCTTCAGCCCACAAATCATCTCATCTCATCCCACTCTTATCATAGCAAGGCTGTTGTCCGTACTTCCACAACATTTGGTGTGTTTCCTCACACCTAGATTTCATATTTTGTATTCATTGAACTCTTCTGAGTATTCGTGCAGACCCTTGCAGTTCTGTTGTCTGCTCACTAAACCATCCCTTTCACCCATAATTCCTCCAGTCTTACATGGAACATTATATATTTATATATATTTGTTGTCCTCACTGTTCGTTTACACATTTTTCTTGATCTGCTTTGGCCTTTTTCACAAAATCCTCCATGCTGTTGAGCCCTCTACCTATCTATCTTTTCAGGTACAGTCTATCCATTTCATCTCTGGGGTGTGAGGCTTTGTGCAATGTTATGAGCTTTCTTGATCTCCGGTCCTTTGACTAGGGTTTTCCCTTTTTCCCTTTTCTATCCAAGGAGTGGTCCTGTGTATCTTAGTATCGATACAGCCAATACGTTCATCCTTTTTGTAAGGTTCCCGCCATTTAATCTGGCCTCCAGTAGTTTCCCCATCCTCCTGAGGTATTATCTACTTATTTTCTCCTTTAATTCTTCCTGTTTCATTGCATCACACTTGAGAACTCCCAGTCATTTGTATTGGTCTTGAGTATTCATTTCTGTAATCATCTTGCTGTTAGAGAATTCGATTCTTTTCACTACTGCTAGACTTCTTTTGCACGTTACAATCATCGCACATTTTCCCATTCGAATGTAATTTCTGTATTCTTTACCTTTGTTGAACATCATTTTGAGCTCTCCCTTATCCCCTACAAATAGTTACAAATTGTCGACGGCCATTGGGTGGTTGACTATTTCTTTTGAAGATTTGGCATCGTTTGCTGTTTTCCAAGATTCGTGAGTAGTTTCATACTTAGCACAAATAGTGATGGAGACAGCAAGTCTCCCTTGGAGATTCTTTTTTTTATACTCACCCATGGCTATGAATATATCCACTGGTTCACAAGTTGATATTTTTAAGGAATTCAAGTATCCAGCTGTTTGGAATCATATCGTTTTTAGTCTTTTCATTTCATTACAACGTTTTTTTTTCTTCTTTTTTTTTTTTTACTTCTTTCTAGATCATCTGGTGGATGTAGAGCAAGATATTTCCCCCTTTGGTTCGTATCTTGCCCCTTTTCTGTTCTTCTGATACAAGTCTCCTTTCTTCGGTTTTTCTGGGTCGGTCTCAAGGATTGTCCTGTATATCTTACTTCCTATAGAGCTCATTTGTTCATTCCTTCTATCAGTTTCCTCGAACTTAGTTTGCTTTATAGTATTGTGATCCTCCAAATATATTATCTTCTTATTTCCTTTTTTAAATTTTTTCTCGTTTTATCGTGCCACATTCAAAGATTACTTAATATTTGTATTGGTTCTGTGTGGTCAATGTTCTGAACTTTTCATCCGCTTGGTAATTCGATTCCTCTGCTGCTGTGAGCCTGCTTCCCAGCATTACCATTCGTGCATATTATTCTACTTCAAATCCCAGCCTAATGCCATCATGGTATTCCTTCACTTTGCTGTACATTGTTTCCAGCTCCTATTCCCTGCTCTTTGCAAATTGTTTCATGTATATAAATGGTTGACTTCTCCCTCTGCTTTAGCGAATTGGTGTTAGTAGCATAATAGATCGAGCAAATAGTAATGTGAGCAGAGAGTCTCCCTCGAAGATTACCCTTTCTATACTTACCCCTGCGAGGTTTTCTTGAGCAGTCGTAGGGTTTACTTCACATTTTTGCTTTAAATTTCACCATTAGTTTGCTAATCTTAAATTTTCTGAGGCATATGACTATCCAGCTGTTTGGGATCATGCTATATCTTTTATAATGTCTGTCTAATCGTCACATTCTTCTTCTTCTTACTATATGTGTAGAATCATCTAGTCGATGTAAACTAAGTCATTGGCCCATTTGGTTCCTGTCGTACATCTTTTTCTGTTAATTCTGCTGATACTCCTCTTTAATACATACATACATACATACATACATACATACATACATATATATATATATATATATATATATATGTGTGTGAGTGTGTGTGTGTATGTGCGTGTGTGTGTGTGTGTGTGTATTCTCTGCTATCGGCCTGGTCAGGATTTTCCTCATTGGTGGTACTCACGTGATCTATCTGTAATTGCTTGTCTTGTCCCTTTTCTCGGTAAACTCTTGAATGAAAGTCTTCTTGCTTCTGGTCTTCCAGTTTATGACCTCGCAACTTTGGATATCGTTGATGAGCCTGTTATGTATCGTGGTAGATTCCTTTAACCAATATCCAAAGATCCAATAAGATCCTGATGCTCCCGAAATGGCCATTTTTTGAACGCCAATTTGGTTTCATTCAACAATTTTTATTTTCTGTCGTCTGTGTCTCTTTCAATGCTATTTAGTTATTCAAGGGCGTTTTCGGTTCTGGTCCTGGTAAAACTTTCTTTTGTTTCTTTTAGATTAGCAGTTTTGGCAGCCCTTTGTTCACAAATCTTCAGTATTGTTCCTCAGGTAAATCTTCTTCGGTTCAGCTCTTCTACTGCAGTAGTGACACCTTTTCGTTTCATTCTCAGTTTGTCCCATAGTCTTGCAGGTGGTCTGTTCATGTATGATACATTTTTCAGTAGTCCTCACTCTCTTCGTATTTTGGGAATGTTTTTCTTATACTTTTTCCCATGTGGGCTTTTGTTCCGTTCGTTCAAGGTATCTCCTTATGTTGTAAAGAGGTCTGCTACCATTTTGGCCCCACTGTAGATTAATTTGACGAGCTCCATTGCATCGTTCGTTCCAACATGCTGTAAGAGAAAGTCGAAATGTTCGGCTGATTCTTTTTTTTTTTCGCTCTTTCCCCGGTGGGTTGTTACTGCCATCTTCTCTTCTTACATCGTATATTCTATAGTTTGTATTTGGGCTTTTTTTTTCCTTCTCTCAGGGTATCAACGTCCCTGTTTTGGTGTATGCCTTTGGTCAAAGATTTTTTTTCTTTGATTACTTTCCATTTCGTTGCTTCTTATGTTTTATATATATATATATATATATATATATATATATATATATATATATATATATATATATATATATATATATATATATCATTGCAGATTTCCTTTAGTTTTATCTGTGACAGCCATTTATTTCTCAGGGTCAGTTTCATTTGATCAGCCAAGCACTGATTCAACGACTCCACGGTGAATCTTTTGCTCCATATGATGAACATACCTTCCCTAGAGCATCGTGGTGATGGTTTGTTCTTCAAGTAGCAATACCTTACTAATATGTTCTGTTTTTCTTCATCTATCATATCTTCTTATTCTGGGTAACTGCCCTTTGGTGACAGACGGGTCTTTACGTGTTGCCTTTAGAGAGTCATTATTATTATTATTATTATTATTATTATTATTATTATTATTATTATTATTATTATTATTATTATTTGGAATCTCACAGCAGTTGCCTGGTGGTGACCGCTGGAGTTTGAGTGACAGCAAGTCTCCTCAAGTCTCCAGCCCTCCTCTCCTAGTACTTGTCATCATCATCATCATCATCATCATCATCATCATCATCATCATCATCATCATCATCATCATCATCATCATCAGTCTTTTAGCGTCCGTTGTTGGACATAGACCTTCCCCAGGATTTGCCACACTTACCTATCATGAGCGTCACGGAGCCAGTACTTCCTGAACTTGTCTAGCTCATCTCTCCATCTAACATTTTGCCGGCCTCGGTTGCGCATATGGTCTCGGGGAATCCATGTTGTGAGTCGTGATGTCCATCGATTGTCAGCCATTCTCGCAACATGGCCAGCCCACCGCCATTTAAGAATTTCATGGATTCTATGATGTCTCTAACTCTTGTCTTTTCCCGGATGTGCTGTGCTATTTTGTGGTCTCTCCATGTGAGGCCCAGCATTATTCTTTCATGTGCACGTTGCATGGTTCTCAGCTTACGGGTCTGTTTCTTGGTTAAGTTCCATGTTTCAGCTCCATAAGTGACTATTGTGAGGATGCATTGGTTATACACCCTTCTCTTTAGGATTAATGGGATCTTATTATTTTTGAAGGTTGAGCTAGCTCTGCCAAAGGCTTGCCATCCTAGTGTGATTCTTCGCTTGATTTCTTCTTCTTTTGAGGGTCTCATGGAGATTCGTTGCCCTAGGTAGATGTAGTGGTCTACTTTCTCGAGTTCTGTGTCCTCGATTTCGATCTTGGTGTTTTTATCTCCAATGTGGTTGTTGCACATGATTTTCGTCTTGCTGAAGTTCATGTGTAGGCCGACTTTCTTGCTCGCTTCATTTAGTTCATCTATCATTAGTTGGAGGTCGTGTAGGTTCTCTGCGAAAAGGGCTATGTCGTCTGCGAATCTGAGGTTTCTCAGATACTCGCCGTCTATTTCAATTCCTTTACTCTCCCAGTCTAACTTCTGAAGATCATCTCGAGGCAGGGAGTGAAGAGTTTAGGTGAGCTGGTATCACCTTGTCTTACTCCTTTCTGGAGCTGGAAGGGGTCCGAGTCTTTATGTAGCCTGATAAATGAGCTGCCTTGATTGTATATATGTTTCAACACTTCAACATATACTGGATCTACACCTAGCCGACTGATGGCCTCCATGACCTTAGGGATTTCTACTGAGTCGAACGCCTTTTTGAAGTCGATAAATGCTACGGCAAGTGGTAGTTTATACTCTGCTGCTTTTTCTTTCAGTTGATTTATCGAGTGCAGGTGGTCCATGGTCGAGTAGCTTCTTTTAAAGCCAGCCTTTTCACGTGGCTGCTTTTCATCGAGTGTTTTTGCGATTCGGTTAGTGATGATCTTTGTGAAAAGTTTATATACACAGTTGAGTAGGCTTATAGGCCTATAGTTGTTGAGGTTTTTCGGGTTTCCTTTTTTATATAAAAGCATTATGATAGCAGTATTCCAATCGTCTGGGACTTTACTGTGTTTTAGACACAAGTTGAAGAGGACGGCCAGTTTCCTAGTGATGATTTTACCTGCTTTTCGGAGTAGGTCGATGGTGATGCTGTCTGGTCCAGGGGCAGTTCCTTTCTTCGTCTGTTTAATGGCTTCCTTCACCTCCCACGGGGTTACTTTTGGGAAGTCCTCCAGTTGTTTGCCCGTGTCTTGCGTATCTTGCTCAAATTTTTGCAGTCCTTGTTTGGACGAATAAAGTTTTTGGTAGAATTCTTTGGCACGTTCGACAATCCTGTCTCTGTCTGTTGTTAGGTTTCCATTTTCCTCAAGTATGCTAGTTATTTGCCTTCGTCCCGAGTTGAGGAGTTTGTTTATAGCTTTGAAGCCCGGACCTTTTTCAAGAGTTGATTCAATGACTGCCATCGTGCATCTCCTTCTGTCTTCTCTTAGTTTCTTCTTGATTAATTTGTTTAGTTCAGCCTCTTCAATTTTCTCTCTCGTTGTTGTCGTTGGCTTGAGGTTTCTGCGTTTTTCCATGAGATTTTTAGTCTCATCCGAGATTTTGCTAATGGGTTGTTTGCTCATTGGCTTGAATGTAGAGGCTACTTCAATTATTGACGTTGTCATTTTGCTGCTTAGTTCGTTGATGTTGGTGCTGTCTTGTTCAGTAAAAATTCTGAATCTGTTCCTTAATTCGAGCTTGAAAGATTGAACGTGCTCTTTTAGTATGTTTAGAGGCTGCGGTTTTGTATGGAACATTTTCCTGCGTTCTTTATTGGTGTTTATTTGTACTTTACATCTTACCATTCTGTGGTCGCTGCCTACATTGACTTGATTTAGGACTTGGATGTCCTTGACGATATCGTTTTTGTCTGTTAGGATGTAGACTATTTCGTTCCTTGTTTCGTGATTGGGGCTTTTCCAAGTCCATTTCCTATTGGGTCCCTTCTTGAATAAAGTGTTCATGATTTTGAATCCATTAGGCGTTGCAAAGTTTACAAGATCTTCTCCTCTCTCGTTGCGTATTTTGTATCCAAATTTGCCGACGCAATTTTCATTTCCTTGTCCTACTTGTGCGTTGAAGTCTCCCATGATAACATTGAAGTGTTTTCTGGTGCCTTGGAGTAGGGAGTTCAAGTCATCATAAAAGTTGTCTATTTCTTGTTGGGTTGATTGCGAAGTGGGAGCGTAGACTTGGATTATATTGAGTTTGTATCGTTTTGAAAGTTGTATGGTTATGCTAGCTACTCGGTCAGAGACGGATTTGAAGCCAGTTACATTGTCTTTCAGGTTCTTATTTATGAGAAAGCCGACTCCACTTTGTTTTACTTTCTCTTTACCGTAGCTGTAAAGAAGATGCTTGCTTCTCAGTTCGATTAGTTCTTCTCCGGGTCTTCTTACCTCACTAATGCCTATGATGTCCCATTTGACATTTCTGATTTCACTTTCTAGATCAGTTAGGGGTATGTCAGTTGACAGTGTTCTGACGTTGTATGTGCCTATGTATAAATTTGTCTTCTTGTTGACAGTCTTAGAGTTCTGTTGAAATGGTCGTTGTTTGAGCGGTGACTCAGTAGGGACAGAGGGTCCCTTGGTGAAGGATTTGGGTAGTCGTTTTCGGAGCACATCACCCCTACCCAAAGTTAGTGATGTGGCTGAGTCTTTTGGGGCCGATGACCCAGCAGGAACTGACGTACTCTCGGTGTAGTTTTTGGGTAGTCGCCCTTGGAGCATATCACCCCAACCCAAAGCAAGTGATATGGCTGGGCCTTTTGGTACCGAGGTCCCAGCAGGAACGGCCGATATAATATTCGGTGTGCAAATCATGGGGAGTAATGGGCCATGCCCTGCCACGCTGGCCCAGGACGTGTTGGCAGGGGGTCTGGTGGATTGTCCACTGCGGGTCAGTGGCAAAAGAGTTCCACCGGCTCTTGATACACATCCAAACTGTTCTTGTGAAACGAGAGTGGATGTTCGGAGCACTAGCGTTAAAAAAAAAAAAAAAAAAAAGATCTGATCAATTTTCGAAATAAGTTGGATGCTATTTCCGGTGGGGATAGCTTGGAGGATACCTCTCCCTTATATATTAAGTTTTTAACTTAAATAAAGTCCACAGAGGTTTAAGTTTATAAAAAAAGTTGCAACAGCATAGTTAAATCTGGGGACTTCATTTTAGCAGTTGAAAAAGTTTCAATTTTTCATCGTTCCTTGCTAAATATTTCGTGCCCGTCTCCCAGCAAGAATTTACTACTGACAATGGACACAGCCTGGGCATATCCAACACTAGATTCGTTTGTTTTTTATGGCAAGTCAAAGTTAGGTCTAGGTAGTGGGGGGGAGTATGGGGTCAGTCTAGCTTTTAGATATTTAGATTTCGGCATTTGGGGGAGGGTTCTTTCTTTCTTTCTTTTTTTTTTCTTTGTAGATTTATGGTTAATTTTGGGGGAGGAGGGGATTTAAGGTTCACTGCGATTTACAGTTTCACACCAGTTGCCCAGTGGTTATCGCTGAAGGCTGTGACAATAAGTCTCCTCAGATTTGTAGCTAACGTCTCCTCTCTCTTTCGCATATCATGACAGAGCTATAGTTCGTTGCAGTACTTATATTTCCAGCACCTTCCTCAGTATCCGTGCAGTTCCCAGTAGTGCTGTGGTCTGTACGGTCTCTATCCTTCCCCTAATCCTGATCTCCTCCAGTCTCACCCTCAGCGTTTTGGGGACAGTTCCCAGTGCGCCCACCTTGACCGGTACTACCCTGGTTTTCAAGTTCCACATCTTCCTCAACTCTCTTGCTAAGTCCTGGTATTTTCCCTTTTTTTCACCTTCCTTCTATTTTACTCTATGGTCTGCAAGTACAGCAACGTCTACTATTTGGCAGGCCTTCCTTTTTTTTTGTCTACTATTACTAAGCCCGGTCTCCTAGCCTGGATGAGGTGGTCAGTTTGGATGTCAAAGTCCCACAGTAGTTTGTGGTTGTCATTTTCCAAAACTGCCTCTGGCTTCTGTTGATACCACCTTTCTGCATGATTGAATCCCATTTGTTTGCTTAGTTCCCAGTGTATCATCGTTGCTACTCTATCGTGTCTATGCTTATACTCCTTCTGGGTGAGTTGACTACATTCACTAGTTATGTAGTTTACTGTCTCATCTCTTTCACCGCACATGCGGCATTTGCTGTTTGTCTGTGTTCTGTCGATTTTTGTTTTTATGTAGTTTGTCCTTATGCTTTTGTTGTTGTTGTTGTTGTTGTTGTTGTTATAATTATTATTATTATTATTATTATTATTATTCATGCATCACCTTGTTCAAACAAGATGTCCGATGGCAATTTCCTGGTGTTTCCAGCCCATCTTCAAACATTCCCGGAGTCTGTAGCGATTTGCAATCTCTCGCCAGATGCCTGTTGGTTATCACTGATGTTTGAGTGACAGTAAGTTTTCAGAGGTCACCAGTCCGACCCTCAGCGTCATACCATGCCACGACATCGCTGTAGCTTTATTGCATCTATCTTCCCATGGTTTACTTAGACATTGTAACTCCATTTTAGATGTTTGACCATCACTGAAAACTCAACTTCGTGAGCCTCACACATCAAGTACTTTTTCCCTTAATGCGTGTGATGCACAAAAGTGTATTGTTTCTATCTTTCTTCTTATTTCTCATCATATCCAATCCATACCTATTTTCAGTTCCCAGGCTAAATCTAACTACCAGCTTTTCATCCTCTTTCATAACAAGGTGGTCGACAAAACCACGTCAATAACGTGACAAATTTGCCAGTCTGTCGCTCATTATTTGTAATCTCACACCAGTTGCCTGGTGGTAACCACTAGAGTTTGAGAGACAGCAAGTCTCCTCAAGTCTCCTAGCCTTCTCTCCTAGTACTCATAGGTCGCAGTTTACAATTTCATTCCAGTTGCCTCGTGGCCATCACTGAAGGCTGAGTGACAATAAGTCTCCTTAGTTCTTCAGCCAACATCTCTTCTCTCTTTTGCCTATCATGTCAGTCCTGCAGTTTACATTTCTGCTTTCATTTCCCTTCCTCTGTTTGATCATTGTTGACACTTAACGTTGCAGTCTTTATATTTCAAGCACTTTCATTGTTATACGTGCAGTTCCTAGTAGTGCCGTGGTCTGTACAGTCTCAATCCTTCCCTTAATCCCGATCTCCTCCAGCCTCGCGCTCGGTGTGTTTGGGACGGTTCCCAGTGCATCCAATATGACCGGCACTACCCTGGCTTTCATGTTCCACATCTTCCTCAATTCTCTTGCTAGTTCCTGGTATTTTTCTCGTTTTTCACCCTCCTTCCTCTTTACTCTATGGTGTGCATGTACAGCTACGTCTACTATTCGGCAGATCTTCCTCTTCTTGTCTACAATTACTAGGTCCAGTCTTCTTGCCTGGATGAGGTTGTCAGTTTCGGATGTCAAAGTCCCAGAGTAGTTTGTGGTTGTCATTCTCTAGGACTGCCTCTGGTTTGTGCTGATACAACTTTTCCAAATGGTTGGATCCCATATGGTTGCTTAGTTCCCAATGTATCATCATTGCTACTCTATCGTACCTGTGCTTATACTCCTTCTGGGTGAGGTGACTACATTTGCTAGTTATGTGGTTTACTGTCTCATCTCTTTCACTGCACATGCAGCACATCTTGTTTGTCTGTGTTCTGTCGATTTTTGCTTTTATGTAGTTTGTCCTGATGCTTTTATTTAGAGCTGCCATGATGAGTGATTCCGTTTCTCTCTTCAGGTTTCCATTTCATAACCACGTCCATGATTCCTCGTCCGTTACATCTTGTATCTGCCTTTTAAACTCTCCATTCAATTTTCTCTTTATCCACTTTTCTTTTCTGGTTTGCTGTGCTGTTCCATTGTTTTTTGCTTTGTTGTTTGTTGCGCTGTCTCTCACACTCTTCATGATTTCTAAACTATTCGTTTGTACATACCTTTCTATGACTACTTTAGCTCCCCGGACACAGTCTCTTATTCTTATTCTTATTCTTATTCTTATTCTTATTCTTATTCTTATTCTTATTTTTATTCTTATTCTTATTCTTATTCTTATTCTTATTCTTCTTATTCTTATTCTTATTCTCATTCTTATTCTTATTCTTATTCTTATCATTATTCTTATTATTATTATTATTATTATTATTATTATTATTATTATTATTATTATTATTATTATTATTGAATCTCACACCAGTTGCCTGGTGGTAACCAAAAAGGTTCGGGCTCGTCCGGGATTCGAACCCGGGACCTCTCGCACCCAAAGCGAGAATCATATTATTGTTGTTATTATTATTATTATTATTAACAACAACTTTCACACCAGTTGCCCGATGATCATAGCTGGACACTGATTGACAGCAGGACTCTTCGTGGTCTCAAACCCTCCTCTCAACACACTCACTGTCTTCAGCGCTGCTGCTATTTACAATTCCACACCATTTACCCGGTACTAATCAATCCTGTGTCTCCCCAGGTCTTCAGACCTCCTTTTTATATGTCCCTTTCCAATCAAGGCAGTGCTGTGGATCGTACTTCCATCACCACTTGTGGTAGACTTCTTTTCTCCGACCACTGCCCTCTTCTCCCTATCAGGCCACTGCTCAAAGTGGGGAGTTTTAGATATCACATCTCTTGCATCTTCGTCAGTGTTCGAGCTATATGCATCATTGATGTTCTTTGTAAAGTCTCGATCCTCCCTCTTATCCCCAGTTACTCAAATCTCACTTCCAGTGTCCTTGGTGCTGTTCCAAATGCACTTACGATTACTTGCACGACCTTGAATTTCATGTTTCACACCTTCAGCTCAATTGCCAGATCCTGGTATTTTCTCGGCTTTCCACTCACTATCGAATTTACACAGTGATCTTCAAGCATGGCCGCATCTATTACTTGTCATGTTCCCCTTTCCTTATCCATGATTACTAAGACCGGTCTTCTTGCTTGTGAGAGTTGTTCTGTTTGCTTGTCTTATGTCATAATTTATGACTGCGTTTCTCTGGTACCCTCTCGGGTTTGTACTGATACCACTTGTCCAAATGGTTGTCCAATTTGTTCACTCAGCTTGCAGGGTATCGTTGTTGCTTCACAGTATTTTTTCATACCTTTTCTGTGCAGTTTACCGACATACACAAGAAATACGACGGACTGTCTCATCCCATTTTCAGGATATGGAGCATATGCCGTTTGTTTTTGTTTTGATAATTGTCATCAAATTCTCTGGGACTAAAAACAACCTGCCACACAAATTTGGTATGAATGTATGTCATTGGATCCATTCATCGAAATGATTGCTAATCATTAACTTCAATTTGGTCCCTGGCATTTTAAAATGAGAAAAAACAAAAACAACTTAGCATATTTTTTGATGAGAGAAGTTGTTTCTTTTTTTTTTCTTCATGAACGTCTGAATCAAGCCTCTGCTAATCGATCTCAGTCTTTTTTTCCTGTCATTCAGTGGTTGAAGAATAAGCTTTTTACTAAATTCCCATCTGGTTTCCATGAGATTTATTCAAACCGGGGTGGTTATGACTAACTTGCTAGTGTTTGTAATTATATCACGAGATATTGTATATTTCACGACATTTTTAGTAATATTGGGTCAAGATTGATACAGATCATGGTCTAGTTCCAAAAGTATTGATTATTATAGAATTAGATATTCGATTTCAGCTCTTTCTTTTTTTTAAAACTTTTGTTGCAGCATTTTTTTGCAGTGAATAAACTGTACGGGCCTGGAACGGAGGATAAGCTCCTTGTCAGAATTATACTCGTGTTCTTTGAAAACTTGGAAAGCCTACCTATCCATAACACCTCTTTTTACCAACTGAGCTACGGAAAATTGTTTGCTGAAGATGATGTCAAAACTTTAAACTAATCCTCCAATTCCCTCCAATGTTTCACGCTGCTATATCGGAAATTGTCAGCAAGAACTATCACCAAAACTGTCAACATAGGTTTCTCACCCAATGCGACATGATGCCAAAAGACGTCGGTCACTTGACTGTTTACTTTCGATGATTAGAGAGACCTATTTCTCATTTTTCTTGAACTAGCTGTAACAATAACAACACTATGAAAAGTATTTTATAGCATCACGAAATGGTTGTATAACTGATGTCACTAAGGGAACATGTAATTAACAGAATATCATAATTATCATAACACACATTAGACTTCTATAGACTAGTACCATCATTTGGTTTGAATCATTTGCAGAGTAATAAAAAAGTTGATCGCAAAGTATTGGACAACGTTGTTTATCCAACTTAAAAAGAGATATATAGAAAAGTAATTCACTTTTTAAGGCTATTCTGAGCGCAGTATTCATCGGGACATAGAAAGAAAATGCTGAAAACTAATGAAAAATCACAGTCAAGCAAAAACATGTCAGCCAAGTGGAAATAATTTTACATTAAGTTCGAGTACAAAAGAAAAAAGATGAGGGAAGAAAAGGAATAATGTATTATAAGTAAAAACAGATCCATTTCGAAAGTAGCATCGTGCATTACTATTAGAAGCATATATTCTCATGTTTGGCATTGTACTCGGAGAAGGAAGTGTTTTTACTTATCGTTGATACAGTTATTTTTTGTAATATTCTCTACGTAATTCTTTCACCATTCATTGACACTTTTTTTACCATTAGGTCACAATTATATTCCGTTCCTTCAACAAACACTTCCAGTTATTTTTCCTTGACTTTTTACATCTTGAATATCTGAAGAGCTCGTTTTATTACAGTTAATGTGTCTTTGCACTCAGACATAAATAAGGAGGGTAAAGTGATAAAGAGAGACATAGAGAAAGAGAGCGAGAGAGAGAGAGAGAGAGAGAGAGAGAGAGCAGAAGAGAGCAAAAGGGAAAAAAAGAAAATACAGTTTCTGATTATAAAACATAACTTTATATTAGAAACCATGAAACAAAACTGCCACCAGAAGTGTCTAGGTAGGTATCTTCAGTTTTCAAATCGCTTTGGCTGGCTCTGTATGCATGTGTGTACTTATATTGTATGTATGTATGTATGTATGTATGCATGCATGTATGTATGCATGTCACGCATACAGGCAGCACTAATAGAGTCTGAGAATTGAAGATTTAAAAATTTGCTCTTCATTACACCAACCATGTTTTTTCTAAATAGGCTTCTGAAGATTAATTCAATTTGCAATGTAAGTTTATTTGTAATTAGTCGTTTGTTTGTTCCTGTTTTGTTTTTGTTTTTCAGTTCAATTCAAACTTCCCACTGATTGCCCCCAAAGAAAAAGCAGAGGGAATAACTTATTTATAAATCAATCTTTCCTCAAATGGTTAGATTGATCACCCTCAAAACGGCAAGTTGCTGAGACGTTGAGACTGTGATGGTTTCCATAGAGAATTTTTTCCTTATTAGATCTTAAATATCTAACGTAAGGATATTTCTGTAGTTCATTTTTATATATTTCTCATCCTACTGCTTATTGTGTTGTCTGTTGCTGTCGATATTAAAATCACTTACAATACTCAACTTTTGCAACTGTTCCATCATTTCATGCTGTCATCTTGCATTGTTACATCAAGACACAGTTAATGTACTCCTCCTTCAATGAAACTACTATTTTCTTTTACAACTCACTGATATTCTATGATTTTGTGCAGTACCACCAAAAAAACACTTCCTTTAAAAACTATATGTTTTCCCCGGTACGAATAAAAACCCCGAATTTTTTCTGTTCAGAAAGATTCATTCTAGTATCAAGCATTCGTGTATATATCTATACAACTAACCAACTAACTGACCACATGTGTGTGTGTTTGTGTGTGTGTGTGTGTGTGTGTGTGTGTGTGTGTGTGTGTGTGTGTGTGTGTGTCGGTGAGCATTGTATGTCAGAGATAGATGTAATAAAGATCAATGTACTACTGTATGAAATCGTGTGCAGAGGATCTATGTATGTGTGCACGTAAGTGTCCGTGAATCGTGTGTGCTCGGGAAGTTATGTATCTTTTAATGCGTTTTTGAGGAGGAAAGTAAGTGATAGTGTTCGTGTGTGTGTGTATGTGTGTGTGTGCACGTGAGTGTGTTTGCCATTGCGTGTACAGTGTATTTCAAAGTATGGATACGAGTGTAGATAATCTATGTATTATGTGTCCAGCGAACGTGTACGATCTTGTGATATCCTGGACTGTCAGTATACGGAATACGTGGGTATATCAAGTTACAAAAACATGAATTCCCTTCTGCGCACTCAATAACCCAACACATTCCCGAAAATAACACACTTATCATCAATGCAATTTCATCCATCAAATGCATTATGTACACTCACCACTTCTCTTTAATAGATTTATTAATAATCACCAACGTGTGTGCCTAGAACCCCTTCCCTATCCGCTCGAGCACTGTTGACTATCATTTACACCCAACCTTGCCTCTACCACAACCAAGGACTACATTTTTCTCCTCCGCACATTGCCTGACCCCGACACGACACAGGACAGCTCTTCTGATGTTGTAGATAAGATCTATAACCAGACATCCTTTCATCATTATCCCATTCCCGCATCCATATTTATACTGGGTATTTTCACCCATTCTTTTCATTTCTCGACTCTAATATTTCCTGTTAATTTGTAATCGAACTGCATATATATATATATATATATATATATATATATATATATATATATATATATATATATATATATATATATATATATATATATATATAATGCTCTTCCAACGTTGGAAGAGAGCAATCTGGTTGATGTAGAATTGTGCATAAATAGATACATTGCTTAAATTCAACTTTACTGATTGTCCAGTTCTGCGTACGGCAGAGGTAAAATAACATTCTTTTGGTCTGAGGCGGAAGTTTTGTTCTTAGCTTACGATAATGGGTGGAGTCATGGATAGACTATAGGCACGCATTTATACATATGTATACCAAATAACGATATGATAAAATGTAATATAATGTGATTTATATAATGGGCTGATTTTTTTTGAGTGCTAGTCACATTCAACATAGAATATTAGGTTAATATAGATTACAGCTCAAAATGTAAGGAACTAATGATTCAATACTTGACAGAAACATAAAAGTATTTGAGTAGCAAATTTTCTCATTTCATTATATATATATATATAGTTTACTATTCACCGGTTGATAAAACTAATAAGCAGATAATCCTGACCTAGGATAGGAGGATATCCTGAAACTTCAATACAGTAAAACTTCAATACAGTAAAAGCTTGTTGACCGTGTCTCCCCAGAATAATTTTACATCTCTTTTTTCTGACATATATTTCGGAAAGTTCATGCCCTAATGGCTGGTGATTATCTTAGGGAGGAATGTACCAACCTACGCAAGTATTATAATCGATACTGAGTACTTTTCAGTGAAGGCATTGTTCCAGAATGAATGTATTCTTTTGGATATTAGAGTTTTTCCAAATTATTATTGGTATCTGAGTAATTAATTTTGCCTCAATCACGGCTTTGAATGCTCATTTTCATGATCGTTATTTTTTGACGAAATTTGTGTTCCATTGTTCTTTTCGACTAAATTTTGAAATCATTATCATTAGAAACCATCAACCACGATTGTCACTTCGGATGTCAACGTAGTTTTCTACAGGTCTCAAGTTTGGCTGGCTGGCTGACTGGCTATGTACGTATCATGCATATAGGCCGGAACATGCTAAATTTATCTCCAGTATTGTGCCGGCATTCTCGCTTTCTTTTTGAAAATTCGTCGATCACTGTCCAACAAAATTTGCAGGAAGTAGGTTATTCATTAATCACCTCTCTGTAAATTCTTCGATTGATCATCCTGAACATAGCATGGTGCCATTAGATATTGGTTACATGGCAGTTTCTTTAGAACGACTAACGATATTTCTCATATCTCTCTCGAGACAATATTGAAAAAATAATTAAAGAGTACGAAGATGCTGTTCCTACAAGATATAAAATTGTGTTATCACCATAAGATGTAATGATGTCTGGTTGAAACATATCACGTAGACATGTCAGCAAAAATTGAAAAAAACAACCCGAATGTAGACAATTGATTGTGAAAGCACAATGATTACAAGTTATCATCTATAAAAAATAGAAGTTTCTTCTCTGACGTATTTTCAGTTGCTGTATATCGTCTCCTTTTTATGAACTGGAATGATTGAACAACTGCAACCGCCAAAGATGTCACAGGGTTCCAACCTATTGTACAAGTTTGTTTGTTTATGCATTTGTCGGTGACAAAGTGCTCAAACCATACCAACTCGCTTATTGACTAAAAAACTGGCATCATTACTCTTGGAGTTCTCTTCCAAAAAAGCTACTTTGAGATTTTCAAGTAAGAAAGAAATTGTAACTTTTTGTGACTTATTTTTACAGACCTACTAATTACAACTAGATTTTCTAGAATCTACATGTTTATAGATGTTTTTCATCCTATTTTGATGTTTTCCAGTGGGGGGAAAAACAGTTATGCCATTGGTAGAATTTATCGTTTGCATACTTATTATACATTTGATTTCTTTTTTCATATAAGCTTTCAAATTTTGATGCAGCAGTGGTTAAATTATTCACTCTGATTACGAGTAATACTTTATTTCAATACCTCTCCAGTTTCCAAGTCTGGCTGGCTGTGTATTAGCACACTAGCTGCACTGGAGGGACACAGAAATATCAATCATATTTATGATTTTTTTTTTGGCTAGAATTCTTTTTCTCTAATACATTTCCTCTAAATAGATTCTTTTACCGTTTATTTCAATTTGCAGTGTGAGTCCATGTTAAATCGGTCGCCTGTTTGTGGCTGCTGTTTTCATTAAAACTATTTTTCAGAGATCCAAGAAAAGATAAACAATAATAAGTTCTATCAAGTAACTGACCAGACCAATAATTGTTTTTTTTTCTATTTCATATATGGGTTATATTTCTCTTTTGATTTTTTTATTTGCACCATTTTTGTATATATTGTCATGATGATAATCAAAGTCCAACCAAGTTACGTAAATGGTTAGAATAATGCAATGCAGATTAATCTATATCAATGGCATCTATGTCTCAATCAATACACACAAACACACACACGCACACATATATATATAGTACGAATCAGGTTTGCATTAATACGTAAAGCAATGTCAGATATGTGATGGATTTATTCATAGAGTGCTCGATACAATCAACTTTAAACTGGGAGTGATAAGTTGGTTTGGAGTAGAGCTGGAAAGATAGTAGAGATTTGCTACACAATCACACTTTTGTTTCTGCTCTGTTTGGGCTTTTTCATAGTATCCTCCCTCAATCACTGTATTACGATCCAACAGTGCATCTATGGACTCGATATCCATCAGGTGGGATTAAAACCTTCGATCCGGAACAGGAGTCCGGTATTCTACTCCTCCTCTACGCAGAAATTGACAAGGAGTTGGATCGAATCGACCGATACGTACTCGACTCAAGTGTTAGAAGAGCGTTGCATAATCGCTTTATTAAATGGATTACCTACCTAACGGTGGTCAATCCTCCGTAAGCAGTGGGGAGCTATATATATATATATATATATATATATATATATATATATATATATATATATATATATATATATATATATATATATGTATATATATATAGTAAGAACATTATATACCTTCTAGAGTGCAATAGAAGTTAGTTACTGTACATAGGCAAGTCCGAGTGGCAATTTAATATTAGACTCAACAATTACAGACATAGGATTAAGTCACAAAACAATCGTAGCCCACTTCCCGTAGAAGTACACTTTCGCTCATCTGACCACAATTTTGCCACTGACGCTAGCTTTACCGTCATTGAAAAAATAGAAAAAAACACTCCAATTGACATAACTAAAGTTCTGGAGAAACACGAAGATAAGTGGACAACAAACTCAAAACCCTATATCCTAATGGATTAAACACTAAACTTAACAAACCTTATCATGCAGAACCCTAAAACACAAAACTCCAACCAATAATATCCTCACACCCACGACTAAGATACATTCAAATAATGGAAGCTTCAAAGTCACCCAGACCCATAGGAAAAATTTCACCATAGCCAGTTATAACCCCTGTCCAAATCATAGCCAACATATTTTTGATAACTTACAAGGTTGAAACCTATGTAGCTCCTTGACCTCACCACCCCTCCATTTACACTATCCCTTACATACCAAAAAATCTAACTCCACATCACTCCCCGCTACCTTGACTCACTCTGCCCTCCCCAAAACCAACTGCAGCTGGTTAACCAAAGACCTGATACCTAACTGGAGATTCTCCCACTCTGCAGGAGGCCTCCACCAGCCCTTTTTACCCACAATGCATAGCTCCTGATAGTAGACTCTGGTTCCACATGGGAACTTTAAACACATACTCACACAGTACACACCGCTGAAGATGGGAGAATCCCGAAACATGTCTAGACAATTTACATCTAAGGATTAATAAACCTTACCTCTAAATACTTTACTCCCGTGTCTGTCTCACTCTTTACAGTACATATTATATATATATATATATATATATATATATATATATATATATATATATATATATATATATATATATATATATAATGTTCTCAGTCGAAACAGAATTAGTAAAATGCTTTGTTCGTGTTTTGTTTGTAAGTAAGGGTATTATGTTAAAGTGGTAGTAAAAAATGTCATATGGATTGGAGTGGTTCATAAAAGTATATTATATATATATACACGGTACTGCATGCAAATTCGTCAACATGAATGTTGGCCAAAATTTTCAAAATGTATCGATGAACATTTCCCAATAAATAACCCTTAAAACAAGATACTTAACAGAAACATCATTATTATTAATTACAGCTGCATCATCAATAGAATTTTTAGCTCACACAACAAACAGATCTTAAACTAAAGTATGAAAACAAATTTACAAATAGAAAAAAAAGATAGTAGTCATCGTACCCATTATGTAACCAAAAACAACATATATTCAACCACAATATCCACAGGTGAACAGCGAAATATAAATCAATTATAAATCGGAGCGCATATGGAAAACTCAAAATCTGATTGTATGACCTCAGAAGGTGTTTTCCTTCATAAAACTCCCAAAACGAGGCAGCAAATTGAAAATCATTTTGCAACAAAAAATAAAAATGAAATGGCCTCAATCCTATTGTTAAATAATCAATCCTTAGTCCCTCAAGACCAACTGATTGTTCAAATGATACATGCTTCAAATGTATGGGAGGAAAATTGAAAAATGGAGCATCCAAAAACAAATATTATTTGCTCCATCAAAGAACCGATAATTAGGGTCATATTGAGAAATTCAAATCCAGTCCAATGATATAAAACGTAGTCATTACTGAATAATAATCTCTAATTTTATTGATTCATCATTCAATTTTAAGATAGAGCTTTTACCATTATAATACAAGTTGTAAACGCTAATAATAACATTTGATAGAATATTACGAGCATCGTCTTCAAGTGTCATGGCAATTATTTCTTCACAACCAAAACCACTAAGAGCATACAGCTACGAGCTCCATCGTCAATGAATCTACAAACAAATTTGAACACTCCTTCCGTAGTCCATTACCATCACTTACATGGATTTTTATTGAAAATAACTTAATGTCACGACGGACATAGACAGACTGAGATATTATGCAGATATATTGTTACGACACCCTAAAATCCAATCTTTTCATTTGTGTTTCGATTATTCTTTTGCAGGATTTTATTGAAAATCGCTGAGAATTTTCTTTTTTATCTTGTGAATAATCATAAATGTATGGACCAAATTCAAGAATATCTCTAAATCCAGAATTCGATCCAGAAATACACCCTAAAAATTCATCCTGATTTTCCTATTGCACACAATGCAACAAATGTTTTCAGTTATTTAAAAAATATTATATATTCACTACCTAATGATTGTAGTTATGCAACATGCTTCGAAGATCTAATACAATTATCAAATAAGACTTGAATTATACTTAAAAAATTACCTTAAGATGTAGAATTGTATGATTTTCGGCTATATTTGGCATCAAGAACATCCCTCATTCTATGCAGTATTAGCAGTCGGAAGAGTCACTCCTGTGTAGACAGTTTAGAGTGTGACTGGAGGTGCCAGTGTATCGGTGCAGGCTGACCTTCAGTTTGGCATTATTTGTTGTTGACTGCCTTGAGCTGTGGTCTACGTTCCTCTTGTGCTCCTAGCACTCAGACGTATCCATAAAATCTCCAGGCCCTTATGGTCTTTGCAATAAATAGCCACGTAGCCGATAATACTGTCTTACATTAAGAATTATCAATCTTATTTTAGACACAAGCAGGTTGTAATTTCATGATAACATGTCCCTTCTTCTATTCGAACAAAAATGTGCAAGGATGAATGGGAGATTGGATTAATTCTGAAAAATGCTTGTTATTCATATGAAACATATATGTGCAAATGAAAACATTGACACGTTATTTACCATTGGATAGAATCTTTAGTGACCGGTGTAATTAAGAACCAAAGGGGCATCCTGACATTTAGACCCAAAGTAAGTAATTTGGTACAGGAATAGGGTATAGTTTTTTTTTTACTTCTATTTCAAAACTTCAAAAGTAAGATAGGTAGTAATTCTATAATGAACAGCATTCCTTTGAAGGAAAGAGAAACTACGATGAAAATTTTTAAATTACATCATAAGTGCTATGGGAAAAAATTGGGTTGAAACTACCTAAATTCATATATATACTTACAAGTGCAATCGTTTAAAGGCACATGATTTATTTTAATTGTAACTGCAGGAACAGAGAGGCCATTTTCTTCCCTAGTATGTCATTATTGCTATATACAGAAATTTGGGGAGGTTGATTCACAAAGTTAGGTTAACTTAATTATAGACATTGAATAATATTATAAAGCGACAATAAGCTTCTCCCAGTCGAGCAAGCATTCTCACTTCTCCATTAAAATATAGTACTGATAAAAAAAAACTTTAAAACATGAAAATGATTTGAACGACACAAAGAAAGTATTTACTATAAGCACACACAAGCTAGTCTTTACACAGGCAAATCATCACACATGCACACATAGAGGCATACATACACACACACACATTAATATGCACTCACATTTGCATACACAAACACTCACCCAGACACATAACAACACACATAGACACACACGCATACAAATAGGCAAATGACACAAAATTTAATCGATAAAAAACAAACAACCTTTACCAAGGGACCAGAATAGTGATTATCACTTGTTGACGCCAAATCTGCTCAGACGAATGAGTATATGGTTTATAATGAGATTCCGGTAACCCAGACACTACCCGTCCACCCGGGAGGCTGTTAAGATATCAGACCAAGCAAGAGCTTTCCACCCATTCGAAACCATTATTTGACGGTGGTCGAATGGGCTCAACTAGTTTGCAAAAATCACACACTATCATCACCATCATCAGCCTTCAAGTGGACATAGATATTTCCAAAGATTTGCTTCAACATTTTTATCATGGCACTCGCTGCACTCTGTTTCTAGTCAAAAAGATAATAGTTCTGGCAGGAAAACTACTGTGTCGACTGATATATTGCAATACTCTGAATTAAAGAGGGTTCAAGAGTTGAAATATTCTGGCATTGACTTAGCGGGTTTCCACTGAGTCAAAAGCTTTTTCAAAGTCGACGAACACAATAGTGGGTGACATTCCGTGTTCTGCTGCTTTTCTTCTCGTTGAATCACTGAATGGACATGGTCAACTAGTTTTTTTTCAACCCATCCTGTTAGTCGCTATTCATCTAGTGTTTTCATGATTCGGTCGGTGAACCCTCTGGTACGAAGTTTGTTGATGCAGTTGGGTAAGCTCATTTGCTTGTGGTTGTTCAGTTTTTCCGGGTTTCTTTTCATATGTAACTACATTATGATAGCAGTGTTGGAATCCTTCATTTTGTCTAAGGAATACGTTGAATAAGATGGTTAGTTTTTGGCAATGGATTCACCAGCTTTTTAGAGTAGGTAGATGGTAATGTTTCTTGGTCAAAGATTTCTTTTTTTTAATTGATGGATGGCTTATTTCACTAACCACGGAGTAACTACTGGTAATTCTTCAAACTGGTCGATTTTAAACTGTACTTATTGTTTGTTGCTTTGTGTCCCTTGCTGGTTCTTTGGATACGTTCGACAGTTCGGTACCCATTTGTTTTTAGGTCTCCATTCTCTTCAAACACACTAGTGCTCTTTGTTTCCCCTGTAGTGACAGATTTTTTAAAATTCAATTTTGAAGATCTTATTTTTTTTTTTTGAATTGCTTTCTCTGATTGGTGTCGCAAATCATTGTTAATATTTTCTTTGTTTCTTTCTGTTTTGTTTAAATTGGTCACTTCAATATTTTCTCTTGTTATCTATTGTGTGAGTTTTCTTCTTCCAAGTGTTTCCAAACAGTTTGTTTGCTGTCTGGCTTGAACTTATTGGCGGCTTCTATCAAAGAGATTGTTATCTCGTTGCTGAGCTCGTTGATCTTCTCTTCTGGTTCGGTGAGATGTTCATAACAGATTCACATTTCAAACTTGGAGGATTGAAAAAGTTCAGTGAGTGGTTACTGTTTCATGCAAAACCTTTCTCTGTGAGGATAGATTAGAATAGTAAAATAGAAAGGAAAGGAATTCTCTCACAGATACGTGAATTTTTGTCTGTGATTTACATGCACGCACGCAGACGAATACACCCTCTCTCACACACACACAAACACACACACAAATGTTCTCTATAGAGTTTCTTGTCAACAGTCACCAATAATTCAGTGTTTTACTCCAATTGACAGTCTTTTGTTCTCGCTTTGTCCCTTGCCCTTCTCTATTTTGTTATTTATTCACTTGTACGATATCCTCCTCCTTGATATTCACTTAGATCTATATCAATCTCTTTCGACCCCTGTTATTCCAAGCATTGCCCTTTCCACTGCACTATTTGTAGTTTGATCAGAAATTTCAAGGTATTTCACTGTAGTACTACACGTTTTGAGCAATATTAGCAAATCGTTTTTTAAGATGATTCAATTTATTACAAATGAATTCCAACCCAATCTCACACATCATATCATCTCATTCCAGGGGCAGTCCACTAGTTTTATCAACGGACCTGAGTGAATATAATCCCGAATTTCTTTCCAGACTCCCCCGTCTATTTCCATGATCTTCCAGGAGACTTTGACATTGTTTTTTTTTTCCTTTTACCTTATTTTTGGTTATCCCTATTTAGATCATTTGACATGTTTTGCAGATCCTCTGAAATTTCTGATCGTAATGTATCATCATTACAGTATCCTAGAGTGCTCAGATATTTTTCGTGTATGTTCACTTTCAAGTTTCAAGGGTTTGTTATCTGACAGTTGCTTTCATGGCATGTTGTGAAGGCTTTTAATGATATGATATCCCAATGTCTTACCCCTTTTTTCCATCCGGATAGTATTTTATGGAAACTGATTATTGCTGTTTTATTTTTCTATGTATTCTCAATTGATTATTTATAATTCACATTTTATTTGAGACTTCGCATTTAGTTGAAAAATGCCGTGTACTCTTTTTCATGAAAGGTCTTTCAATAGACTACGTAAGTTAGAGTGACTTATCTTAGTCCGTCGTATTTTCCATCAGCTGGTTTAATGTGTCTACTCAGTCTCTTGTCGGATGACAACTTCTTATACCTGCTTCTCCATGAAGTTAGTTTGCATTCAAGGTATTTGTTGATCTATTTGTAAAAATCATTTTTTGTCACATTATAAATGTTGGTTAATGATGTGATAAGGCTCTTTCATTTATGGAATTTTGAGTTTCATATTGTGAAGCAAAAAAAAACGTGTTTGATGTGTCATGCTTCAACTTTTAAAATGCTGACAGGGCGATTTTCGTTACAATTGAATACATAATTACTGACCTTCTGTTTTATCTATTTTTATTATTCATTTATTTATTTGTTTGACTCTGTGTATCTCACTATTATCCTGTGATGTGCCAGGTGATGCTTTTCAATTCCATTATCAGGTGATTTAGTCTGATTTTCCGCTATTCCTCCAACATTGTAGGTGTAGTACTTCACGTTGTTCAATTTGTTTCACGTCAAAGGCTTTGTGATGTTCGGGCAGTAATTGCTTGCTTTCAGTTATACATTGCAGACAGGAACATGCTGCAATGCACTTGAACTTTCATTCGATGATGCTCCACCAGGGACGCCGCAATAGTTCAAAGGTTTTGCTGTTTTATGCGGTTTGGGAAGTAATTGCTAATTAAGTGGACCTTTTGACATCACTTTCTGGTGAGCATCTGGATCGATACCGTTTTATTCGTTATTTTCGGATCCCTAAGTGTACACTTTGGTGATCCCCATTATTTCATGAAGCCGTTTTCATGTCCGCCACCCTAGGGTCTTGCCACGTAGAAAATAGGTGTATCCCCTCTTCTTTTGACATTTCAATGGATGACTAAGTTCTGGAAATGGTTTTTCCCACCCAAAGTTCATTCTTTAACTGTTCTATTTTAATCACCTCTCTTCCACTCAATTTACATATATAATCAATGGCTTATGTGCACTATCTCTGAGTCAGAGTGACTGCCAGAAAGAATGAACGAACCAATCACTCATGAATATCCTAGATACTCAGGCTTAAACTGAAGAAAATGACCAAATACGCGCACGTGCACACACCTAGGCATATATATATATATATATATATATATATATATATATATATATATATATATATATATATATATATATATATATATATATATATATATATATAATGTGTACTTTAGAGAGTGAGACAGACTCGGGAGTGAAGTTTTTGGTGGTAAGGTTTATTAATCCTTATATATCTATAGTCCATACATGTTTCGGGATTTCTCCCATCATCAGTGGTGAATGTTGTGTGAGTGTGGATTAAAATGTACCATGTGGAACCAGAGTCCACTGCCAGGGACTGTGCATTGTGGGTAAGTTTTGTTGTCAGGGCTACTAGATGCCTCCTGCTGAATGTAAGAATGACCAGCAGGTATTGGGATTTTGGTAAAGCAGCAGCAGTTTGCCTTGGGGAGGGCAGAGTGTGTCAAGGTAGGGGGTAGTGTTGTAGAGGTGGATTTTCTGGTATGTTTGGGGTAGTGTAGGAGGGGTGGTGGGGTTATGGAGCTACATAGGTATCAACCTTAAAAGTTACTGAAAATGTTTCGGCTATATATATATATATATATATATATATATATATATATATATATATATATATATATGCATTGCTCTCCCTAATCTGGAGTAGAGCACTCTGGCTGATGGGGGATTGTGTTATGATCTGAAAAAAAATCCTTACAAATAGATCAGCAAACATCTTGAATGAAAACTAACTATATTGACAGGCAGGTATTGGAAGTTGTAATTCGACCGTCCAGTTCTACGTAAGACAGAGTTAAATGTAAACGGCCGGGTCTGAAGCCAAGGTTCCGATCTTACCTCATGGTACTAGATGGATAATAAACAGTCTATAGCCACACTGATGAGTTTTAATACAACAAAACAGCTGTCTATGGATCACTCAATCATATATATATATATATATATATATATATATATATATATATATATATATATATATATATATATATATATATATATATATAATCCCCGATGATCCCAGCAAAGGACAATTTATACATTGTAGAGATATAACAATGAAAAGACAAAACATGGAAAAGCGCATTGGAGACTACATAAATTGCATTGACAGATACTGTTAAATAGGCAACTAAAGTGAAACGAAAAAATCTAATGAGGAACATGTTTTAATACTCAGTGTTTAAGCCAGCAGAACTTTAAAGAATATATATATATATATATGCGTGTGTGTGTGTGTGCGTATGTGTGTGTCTGTGTGTATACACAAGCACATATACGCACACACACACACATGCGCTTATAGTATCATTATGTGAGTCTGAGAGTTTTTGTTATCAGTAAAACGCTTTATTCAAAATTTGATTGTTCCAGTGTTCAGACTAAATAAATATCTGGAAAGAAATGGCAAATTGCCCTGGAGGAAGGCTCAAATCCATCTCCGACTACTTCCTGTTTACTAGAAGATGATAACTAGATTTGATCGATAACAAACGGCGAAGTGTTTCAAGAAACAATGATCGCACATCATAGGTATTACCCAGGCACTAAGCAAGCATTTTGTTATTACGGCCACATACGATGATTAAGTTTTAATAAATGATCAACTATGACCATTCCAGGTCTATTTTCCAAACGTTTGATCTTTTTGCTAATTTCATAACCCATCTTTATTGTCTCTGATAGTTGATTAATAAATTAAACCTCTGCTGTGGTTGTATTTTAGTGTTGACTGCAGTTAAACCCATCGTATGCTGATTAAATTCAGGTATCCTCTCAGTTCATTGACTTGACCTCCCCATCTATGTATTTGCTTTGTTGTGGTCATGATCAGATCCAACAAACTTTCAAACTGAAAGACCAAAATGAGGCCTTGCACAATTCTTTTTAATATCTCGTAATTATGCTGGTCTCCCAACTTTTTTCCCTATTCAGCATTTATGGAAAGTAGTTTACAAACATATTCATGAAGCTACATTTTGTTCATTCTACTGACACCTTCAACTAACTGAAAAAGCAGTGTAGGCATTTTTTTTTTAGCAGATACGTGGATTGAGTTTTATAGAACTCAATATTTGACAAGGATTTTTAAATAAATGATGCTAAATACAATTTACTTCTGAACATTATTAACGATGTCTTATAATCAAGGCATACAATAGTTATGTTGAATTCCAAAAAGTAAGTCTATTTTCAGTCAATCGAAAAATTAACCAAGAAAAGCAGACATCCTTGAATGCCATTCCAAGTAGAATAGGAAAATCATATTACAAATCTTAAACTATGACAAAAATGAATAAGAATTATTCATCGGTGGCATATCTGCAATAATATGAAAAAAAAGAATTACAATAATATCATGGCTATCATCATTGTGGTTACCATTGCTGCACCAACCACAAAACACTTCCATTCTGATGACGTCAATGTGACAACCTCTTTGCTGTTTATGGAGTGCACTTCCATTATGAAGGCTTCACCGTGTTAACTCATGTTGTGTCAATTAATGGGAAAATTTTAAAAGATCTTGCAATGCAAAATCGAACAAGAACTGCCAGGATCAGGCCTGCAATCTGATACTTCTCCCGCTAGCCCATGGTAAACAGCTTCCATGAAATACCATTGAAATTGATCGATAATTCTTAGACATATCATGTGGACAAAAAACAAGTGAACAGTAAAACAGACCGACAAACATGGGTGGATATATAAGCTCTGACCAACTTTGTTAGAGCAGGTGGTAAACAAGCATTGAATAGGAAAGCATAAAAATGTTCACTTTCAACTGAGACACTACTGTAGTAGTAAGGAATGCGTATATTAGTGTGGTAAAACTGTGAAATTGCCATAATTTACTGATTCTTATGGTAAGGGAAGAGACAGAAGGTTCCTTCTTATTCTTCTTTTAAAACACACTCTTATGAGCTTGTTTTGACCATTGTGCTTGTAAGTGTCACCAGTATGTTTGTTTGACGATATTTCCAAAATCTATACAGTACACGTAAACATTCGTCAGAAATTTCATTCTCTAATGAGTGTCCGTTGAAACAAGCTTCTACGGATCAATGTTTTAATAGTACGCGCAGAAAGGCAAAACAAAATCGTTGGAAGAATGAAAAATTGAACACTGAAGTTGTGATAAAGGCAAACATAAAAATTTTGCATTTTTCGCGTGGCACTTTTAATTTAAATATTAACACCCACAAACCACGTGGGAAAATTCATTCCAAACTTGCATATATTAAAATGTTACCTAACAATATTGAAACATCACTAAATCGATAGGAAATAGGCTAATATACGATCCTTCAAACAATATATGATTCAACCATGTTTGAAATAAATGAACTGAATCCTTCATGGACAGTGGATTTAATTTGTTTTAGATACAATGATAAAGTGAGATCTAATAGAATAACACATAGCAAGAACAAAAAATAAGAAGGTCAATTGATAAACACCGACGTACGACCAGCAAGTAAAAAACCAACACAAGGTAGATATTCCTATAAGTATTAGGAAATTATTCTCAGCTGAGCAACAAACTGAGTAAATTATTTAGCAAGAACAAACTAAAATTTAGTTAGAGATGTACTGATAATTTCCATGGATTTAAAACAAGACATGGATATAGAAAAATCAAAAATAATACTTGGGGCGAAAATATGAATAAACCAGATTACAATTTTACAAACAGCAACAGATGTCAAATGCAAAAGAAATGTCTCAAACAGAATATTGCATATCGAGCTGAAGTATCAACCCAAGAATTACAATTTGAAATAGAGTTTTGTATGGGAATATCCAAAACACCTTAATAATAATAATGATAAAAGTAATAGTATTATTATCAACAATGACATTATTATTTTCGTATATCCTCAGCAACTTTAAGAATCACCCAATCACATTTTCATATGTATTTTAGTAGTTTGAAACAAACCAAGCCTAAATTATATAAAAGAATTAAACAAACAAATGAATGAACCCAATGCAGAGCTGATAAAAGCAGGAGTATTTTATGAGGGGAAACATAGCACTAAATACTAATTAATAACACTCTAATGACGAAAGGCTTTACATCATCCCCTGTTAGTTCATAACTACCAAACGGTAATTTATCCCCATTTAGTAAATAAAAAAAAGCTGTGAGCAACAACTTACCCTGAAAAAGAAAAAAAGAAGTTATCTCTAAATAGAATAACCGCTCCACCAAGAAGAAATAAAACCTCTGAAGAACTCCATTAATAGGATCTAGGATATATAAGGATCATTCACCTGAAGATTCCCTCGTAAGGAAGCATAAACATAGATATGTCTGTGTTCAATGCAACGTATTTCAAGCTCTTTTCTAACAACTCGATGTCTGATGTTGAATGTATCGAGCACTTTATGATACACAACAATCATGTATCAGATATTGCCTTAGATCATATCATATTCATGACTCGTAATTTGTTTGAGATCCTGGAATTGTTTTATTGGATTTTTTAAAATTAATTCAAATGTCATAATTTAAAGTTTCAGCCTATCTCAAACTGTTGCAATGTGTAATCAAACAAAGTCATTGGAGGATCTATGGAGTTATAAGAAAGTAAATCAGCCAATATAAATATCAAGCAGAGAGGTTAGCATGCGTAATTTAGAGTTACATATATATATATTTATATATATATATATATATATATATATATATATATATATATATATATATATATATAATTCATTTATCCCCTCTTTCTCCATTTTACATCCTTTTGTTATATATATATATATATATATATATATATATATATATATATATATATATATATATATATATAAATATATATATATATATATATGTATATATATATATATATATATATATATATATATATATATATATATATGTCAACATCTGAATTTTATTAGATATTTTTCGATGTAACCATGAAGAAACCTGTTTCAGTGCTCCTGTTCACTTCTGTCTTGCTGCAGTAAAGTACCTCATCATATTTCAGATTTAGAAAAAATCATATAATATAACCCATTCAAGGCATTTGACATGATTCTGAGCGCAAAATTCAACAGTTCAGTTCTGAACTATATTCAATAATTTCTTCCCCAAAATTTGTCAAGCATGAGTAATCTTTAATTTAATTAATTTCTATTATCTATTGCAGGTATAAGGTTTCGAACAGAACAAGCCCACTTTTGATGATATGAGCTACATTTGATACAGATTCAAAAATTTGTTTTCTAAAACTTCTTACAAGATGTGAATATGAAGTTTTTCTTTGAAGCTACAGTGTACGATGTAAAGTACTCTATCGAACTACATCAAAAGTTATTATTCTGAATTTTTTCTCATAGGATACAATTCTTTGAGGGCAAATTATTACATTCCGTTTATTCTTTTTATATTCACTTCTGCTTCATCTTTTTGCAGATCGAGAAAGAAAAAAATTCTCTCCCATAATTTTGGAACCGCTTCCTCTCATGAAAAGAATGATAGAGAAGCACAATATTGACTAAAATGGAATCTCAGATTCACATTCATCTTACAAATAGAATGTTGCATTCGGCTAAATATTCACACTTAAAATTGACTGACAAAAGGGAAATGAAACATACACAGGACATGTGCTCAGTTACACGCACATGTCATCTGACTGCACACACACACACACACACACATATATACATATATATATATATATATATATATATATATATATATATATATATATACACACACATATATCTGTGTGCATGCATGCACGTGTGATCATATCACGCATATGAGGGATTATCTTTAAAGAGAACTTGATTCCTCTCTATCGATATACTTGGTAAAATTCTATCGCATAGCATGCAGACACACAGAGAATACATATATATATATATATATATATATATATATATATATATATATATATATAATTGTGTCATCCACAGACAGCTGTTTCGATGTATAACAGTGGTTATAGACTTTATCCCATCCAGTACTGCGAGGCAGAATTGAAACCCTCACAACAGACCCAGAGTCCGATATCCCACCTCTAGATTACAGAACCGGGTGGTCAGTAAGGCTGAATTTAGGCAATTTATTCATTTACACGGAAACTCCTCATCAACAGAGTGCTCTTAAGGAAGAGCATTGCATAAGCTTACAATGGATGAGTTACCTCACCTGAAGTGTGCTTAACCCTGAATACATATATATATATATATATATATATATATATATATATATATATATATATATATATATATATAACATAACAATGTATTATATACATAACAATGACTCCTTGTAACTTATATCCCATCATTTTTATGAATAAGAGACATAGCCATGACCACATAACCCTCTACAAAAATACTCTGAAATAATTTCCAGTACCATGACAATCAATTTTTAATAATACCTCCAACTTTTACCATCTGCGAATTGAGAACCATGCAACGTGCAAATGAAAGAATTATGTTGGCCCTCACTTGGAGAGACCACAAAACAGCGAAGTACATCCAGGAAGGACCAGAGTCAGGAACATCATAGAATCCAATAAAAATCACACATGGCAGTGAGCTGGCCATGTTGCAAGAATGGCAGACAACCAATGGACATTACAACCCACGACATGGATCCCCCGAGATAACAAGTGCAACCGAGGCCGGTAGAATATCAGATGCAGAGACAGATAGAGAAAGTACTGGCTCCACGATGTTCATGATAGAGAAGTGTGGCGAATCCTGGGGAAGGTTTATGTCCAACGACGGATGTTAAAAGACTGATGATGGTGATGATGATAATGATGATGACTTTGACCATCACAACGGATGAAATACTCGTAACAGTTGTTACTACTCTCAAAGGGAAGATTTAATCAAACTGTCATTGATTTTTTACAAGCATAAAACTTTCCCAACTCGCTAGTACAGCATTCTATTGATTTAATTTTTGATTTCCATTTTTCTCTTTCTAAAGCAGGACATTTGATACCACATTTGATACATAATTTGCTTCCAAAAGAAATATGACATTTTCACCACTAAAAAGACAAAACGTATCACATGAGATGGGAAACTTTGTTGGAACGCGTACACTGTACTGATTAATTTTTTGTCAATATAGAAATAATTTCAATTTATTTAACAAATAAAATCTCCATATACTTTGACCCTCAGTTTCATCGGTTTTACATATACATATATGTGTGTGTGTGCGGGTGTATGTAATGGAAGTAATGTATAATCCCATAGAAATACTTATGAATGCATCTGATACTTTGGAACTTCTCTTGAATTGGGATCCTGTCATTACATAGTGAATGCATCATTCAAATGTGGTGGAGTAAATACCATATGCAATTGAGGAAAGTATGATTGATGCTGAACTGAACGATGTATAAGTTAACTGCTTCAACGTAGTGTTGCTCTTACCATAACGCTGAACAGCCCCGGAATATGCAAAGACTCAAATGATTGCATTAACTTCAAATTCTTTTCTCTTTTTTTTTTTCTTCATATTGTCTATCTCTGCTCTAGTTCTCGAAGCATATTATCATATCATCAAGAATGCGATGCTACATCGAAACGTTTACGTTATCGCAGCGCCAATACCTGTAACAGTCCCGAATTCTTTAATTGTTTATTCTATTTACGCTGCTTAGGCTAAATGATACATTTTACAGCGTTATTTCGGGTTGAGGCTCAAAGTAATAGAGCAAATTTATATAAGGTATGTGTGGGTGTGTGTAGCGTTTAGGTCCATCGACAGCCGACAATCTGGATAGACAGAGGGAAGCAGGAACAAAGGTATATATATATATATATATATATATATATATATATATATATATATATATATATATACACACACACACACACACATATATATATATATACACACACATATATGTATATATGTACACACACATACACACACACACACACACACACACATATATATATATATAACACAGCAAAGCATAACACAACATCCCTTCCCGTTTCAGTTATATTTTAGTATATTATGTTTTTGCTGTCTTCGTTGCAGATCTTTATTTCAGTTTATGCAAGTCACCGCTGAGGCTGATGACCTTGTAAGTTATGACAGTCTGGACTCAAGAATAATAGGAGTGCATGGGTTTTACATAAACAGACGATACAACATCTTTAAATACATTTCCACTCTATGCTTGGGGTAGTATTTGCATTCACAATGACAAATGTTATTATAAGGTGTGCAGCGGGGGAAGCTATTTTTGGTATCTCAAATATGCTTGGCTTTCCAAATCTGATGTCGACAAGTTCACTTGTCCCTTCTTTAAATTCGGTATTATTCTGGTCCAGAGCTGCCCCTATATACTTACATCTATTCCAAGATATTTTTATTTTTAGTGTTTCTTGAGTTTATTTACAGCAACGTTTTTATCTGCTAGAATAGCCTCCTACTAGGAAAGACGTTTTTTTTTCTTTGATGTCTTCCTCTATAATACCTCGTCTGTTCGCTTATGCGTAGTTTTAATGTTTGCAGTGGTTCCATCAGAGATAATGCTCAATTCTGCCATATGTCACTTTATACTCGTTTGATCAAGGGCCGAACACACTGCTACAACATGGTCGATTGTTTCGGTCTTACCATCATTTTGGGTCTGTACTATTTCTTAGCATGTCAGCCGTGTAGTCACGTGTTTTTACGATCTGGTCTTGGGCTGACAGTATGGAAGCTTCAGTTTTTGTCCTCAATTTCGACCTTTGCAATCTTAGTGCATTTTATTATGATCTATATCAGCTCATTTAGTTCGGAGGTTTGTCTTGCCAGACATACAGTATTTCCATGCTGAACTGTTTAACCGTGTTTTTTTCTGTTATAGTATTTTTGTCAATTTATTGGATTCCCAGTAAGTCCCAGTCGTAATATCACAACTATATTGGATTAGTATATCTCTGAATTTTTGAGATGATGTATTATTATTTCTATTGATATTCAGACCATCCTCATCCTGGTTGTTTTTCATACAACGTTTCGGCCGTTGCACTCTACGGCCTTCGTTAAGTATCATCTGGTAGATGTGGGGAAGTAACGAACCGAACCCTTTATTTATCCGACGGGGATATGTAATATATTGGATTACTTGAACAACAGGCGAATTAATGGCCTGTAATCTATTTCTCAGGTTCAATTTTGCTATCATTTCCAGTTCTTCTTCTTCTTCTTCTTCTTCTTCTTCTTCTTCTTCTTCTTATTATTATTATTATTATTATTATTATTATTATTATTATTATTATTATTATTATTATTGTCATCATTATTATTACTAATATTATCATTATTATCAATATCAATGATGATGATGATGATGACACCACATATTTAGAGGATGGAACAAGGCTGTAAATTGCAAACCCAGTGAGTGTAGTCAATAAACCATGAAAACTTATAACATGGACACGACAGGGTAGAAATTGCAGTCTACTGAGAATTGAGCAAACGAATGTGATCCTACCATGGAGACAATTGATATTAACACAAACCAGGCATAGCCCTGGAGATCAAGGGCCATAAACTCTGGGATTTTGATATCAAAACTGACCACTCCATCCAAGTAAGACGACTGGACCTGGTGATCGTTGATAAGGGACGGAGAACCTTACAAATTATTAATTTGACTGTGTCTGCGGATCACTGAGTAAATACGAGAGATAGTGAAGACTAAGCAAATGCCAGGACCTGGCGATGGAACTGATTAAGGTGTGAAACATGAGAGCTAACGTAGTACTGGTTATTGTAAGAGCAGTCAGAGACGTACTTAATACTGGAAACGAGATTAAAAGGGCTGGAGAAGAAGAATCGAGACTATACAGAACACAGCGCTACAGGGTACCGCAGGAATACTGAAGAAAATGCTATAATATGACACATACCACCCCAACTGGTATCAATGGTCTAAAAGATAAGTAAGAGGCATGATTGGGGTAATGCAAACTATAGTTTTACTGTGACAGATGAAGACGATATGCAATGAGGGCTGGAGACTTGATATGGCTCACTGTCACTCAGTTTCCAGCGATAACCACCTGACAACTGGTGTAAAACTGAAAACCACGTAACTGTTATAAATTGTGAGTGTGAAAAAAGGAAGACTGGAGACTTGAGGAGATTTGATGTAACTCATTCTCGAGCAATGACCACTAGACAACTGGTGTGAAAATGAAACTACTACTACTACTACTACTACTACTACTACTACTACTACTACTACTACTACTTGCACTACAATAAATAATACAAATAAAAATGCTGATGATCGATTTTATCATCTCGAGGGGATAATTTTTCTTGAAAGTGAATAATCTGGGACCCAATGTTTTACCCTTAGTTATGCCAGGGATGATCATTTTGTGTTTGATTCACTTGCACTGGCAATGGCTTCCTATAAGTGGTTAGCTAAAAATTCATCATAATGTTACATCTTTTATCTCACAGCTCCGTATCTGTTCAAGTAATCTCAGGTGGGTTAGAGACTTGCAAGCCTTTCTATGATTCAGGTAGAGTCAGTCGATTGGTATGTGATCCATCAATGTCCTCGGAGACATGTTGAAAGCTCCCATGATTTTTGTTGTTTCACCTTTTACGTTGGTGAACGATCGCTGCTGCACGGATTGATTTAATTATTTTTGATGTGTTGGATAATCTGTATGGCTATCTCCATTACGTCTCAGATGATGGATGTGGAAATAACTGAGCAATAATTATTAGGATCTTCTCAGTTACCTCTTTTAAAGATTAGAC
>OY735208.1:59826976-59881976 GCA_963457665.1 Thysanoteuthis rhombus | reverse complement strand
CTAAAATCAAATTCATTATAGTTGATAAGGACGTGTAGAATTCTTATATCCGGTTGTCTGTGTCATAATGATTATTTTAGTTTCATTTTGTATTTGTTTGGGGGTATTTTCGAGAAATCATATTTGTGGTGTTTTGTTTTTTTAATTTTTGAATCAGTTTGGACAGCTCCTGTTATTATGTTTACGGGCACTAAAATCATATTTCATAACTTCTGCATGTCTGGATCATTGTTTTGATACTTTTCCGTTATCTCATTCTCTTTCACTTACGTCTTATGGATCATAAGAGATTCAACGATGAACGCTGTTAATATACGAGAACTACGTCCATTTTCCCGTTTCAGTGAAGTTTTTGTACAAAGAATTGTCAAACAATTTTATCAACTTTGTAGAAGACATCATATTCTCGTATTGTTCGTATCTTCGAATTCGACTTGTTTTAAAAATTTCTAGTTGAACGCTGTCTCCAAGCTAATTGTGTTAAGAGAGGAAGTGTTTTCACTTTTAGTCCTTAACTCATTTGGTAGTTAACACCTGGCACTTTTTTCTCCGAATATTACAATTGTCACCAATACTAGTCAATGACTGTCCATCCACTGGCAGTTATAACGTGGGCAGAAAAAAAGAGGCTTGATTTGTGCCTGATGATGATACCATATCGGAAAGACATCGTAGCAACAGAAAAGGAAACGAAAATGTTTGTTTAGCGGGTAGGAATAGATTTCTCGGGGAAAGGAAAGTAATTTAAGACAAGGATGTGGAGGAAACTGGGGGTGAAGACAAAGTTACAGAACTTAAATTAATGAACAGAGAGAAGTACTGATGAAAACTACTGACATTAGAAGTTTGAAACATACAGCTGTTAGCATATGCATGATTCATTATATTGTTTGGTTATATAATGAGTTAAACTCCGACTGTGACTGGCAATAATGCTGATTGAAAAGGCATGAATCCAAAATCTACTCGTCATTTATGGATAAAATAGTGCATGATGAAGGTGATGGCGCCACTTGTTTGTTGCATCTAAGTCTTATTTCATTTGATGTAAAAACCCCGAAAATCTCCAGGAAACGTGCGGTATGTAAAGCTTGGCTAGATATGACTGTTAACGAGTTTTGGATGAGGGCATTTAATTTTTTTAAAAATGAGTGTTGAGGCAATATTATCAGTAGTTATAGCTGTTGTGATATTTATCCGGCTTCTGCAAAGTATTTATAAAAACTATTCTGTCACTTTGGCTTTTGAAATTATTAACAGAACGCAAAAAAATATTCACAATATATCTTTATATGTTATTATCTTCCAAGACAAAAACGTCTCTATCTCTCACTCTCTGTTAGGAATTATAACGCAAGAAAACTGAACGCTGAAAAGGAGGTGATGATAACGAAAAGAATAGAACCCACCAGAATGAAAGTCTTTATTATTTAAATACGAACAATAGGCATCTTGAGAGGTAAAATGAAATTAGAAGTAAAATGAAATTAAATAAAAAAGAGAAGCTGTGAAGTAATCTTAGGGAATTTAATTAGGCTAAAAGTTTTTCCTCAGCCCGAGGCCTAACATATGAATTGGTTTCATGAATCATTGAAGAAACGGTTGGCATAATGTGATCGATAATCGTGTGAACAGTTGAGAGTTCTCACCAGAGGATGAAGCACCTAATTATCTTCGTTATAAAGAACTGAAAAAGAGGAGAGAGAAAAACAGAAAGGTTGTAAATGAATTAAACAATGCTCGAGAGATATAGAGAAAACTGACTGTGGAAAAATTAGAGGAAATCATATTGTTTTTGTCTTCACTTAAATGAGACACTTTCTCTGTGAGTCTTTTGAAGCTGGTGTTGTTTTTTATTTACTTCCTCATAACACCTCATTTTTTTTCCCTCCTCTTGATTTTTCTAACTTGCTTTTTTTCCCTATTCCCCGCTCTAGGAATCACAATATTCCAGCAATTTGCGTATAATCATTCCGTAAATAGTTATAGAAAATTTTTTTTAAAAAGAAAAGAGAATATAAAGAAAAATATAGTCTTTTTCCATCCAATTCTACTATTTTGATTCATTATTTTCCTTAATATGATTTACGCTCTTTCTTTTCGACTATTTTTGTCTAGAAACTTAAAGTGCTAGTGTATAGTTAAGGTGTGACAAGAGAAGACACATATATTTTGGTTGAAAACTTCAGGTTAGTATAGATAAGGAAAATATGTTTATGAAACAAAAGCGTTTTCTAAAATTAATTTGAAGTTTCAAACCTCGCCAGATAAAATTAAACACCCAAACTGAATGAATAATCCCAAGATTTAAAAGTTGAAATATGCATGATTATTTGAGGCCTGTATCTGCCAGTATAAAACAAATAGTTCTTTAGATATTTTCCAACATGTTGATCATGGCAAAATATTTTTTCAGATATTTATCCATGTTATTGAGTCTGAAACTCATGGATTTTCATGTTTCTTCTAAATATATTTGTAACTGTAGATTCGACTTGTGTACTACTTTTAAACTTAGTGCCAATTAGCTAAAATACGTATTCTTGCAATACCTCTTACATTAGGGGATGTAGAATTTCGACTAAATTTAAGAAAAGTGCTCAGACATTTATTTTTCTCAGAATCATAATTAGCTAACTTCTGAAATAAGCCCATACATGCTAATAATACAAGAAAGAAACGTTAATTCCGAAACCATGTAACTGGAGTTATTGTACTGACAATTTAATCCACGTCTACGGTCACGCCCGAACTTTTATCAATCAAACGCTCAAAATAACGCTTTCTTGTGGACTTTTCTTCACTTATAATGGAGTTCATTCTGCCAATTGTATGTAGGCGTTGGATATCCTTTGAACCTTGCTCCAAAATACAATTTCCATTTCTATGCACAATCTTACCCATCATCCTCGACAAGGCTTTATCATTTCATCATGTTAGTATTTGCTTGAGATAAATTATATTAGTTCTGGTCTGTAACTTTTTAATATTTACTATCGACTATTCTCACATTTCAAACAGCAGTAGGAACATTAGATTAATTTTCCTAGAGTCAGAAGAACAATTCCGATTGAAATTTCCCTCATAATTAACATCAATTCATTACTTTGGTGACCCAAACTATTCAATTACTACAATGGAGTTCACATTATATATGACCTTTCTGTGTACTTTTGTTTTAATAAGATTCTTTCTCAATTCATCAGTCAAATCATTGTCGAATTTCGATTGCATTCGATAAAAAAAAAACGTTCACCAATAATTTCGTATTTTTATCTGCAAATAACAGTAGCTTAAACTCATGATTATTTCTTAATTCAACTCAGCTTACTCAGGCGCAAGATTATTATTGCATTACATGAATGATATGCTTTGTAATTGGTTGGTTGATTTATTTTTGCATCTACTCAGTATATGATGTGACCAGTACTACATCCAATGAGAATCTGTTGTGTTCTCAAAAGATTTGCAGGCACAGAAGAACTGACGAAGAACAGGACTCTTGATGAGAACTACAACACTTCAAAGAGGAAACTACTGGGCTCTTTTTGGTGGATGAGAAAGAAACAATGTATCAATTCAATTTTAGGTAACTTTTCTGTAAGCAAAGCAGTGAAGTCTCATTCCTTACTTTCTGAGAAAGACGAGATGAGAATAGAAGAGGAAAAGATGAAAAGGCAGAAACGTGAATAGCTTTTGATATTCTATCTCCTCTGTGCTTGTTGTGCAAGTATGTTTTCAGTATGAGATGCTCACACAAGCACTTCTGTCGACGTCATCTTATTGTCAAATGATGAATAACTTTATGAATTACATGAGCCGTACTGTCTCTCTTGTGAAGACTATTGAGTGTCTTTTTAACATGATTTAGATTTTGTCTTTCCTTTTCATGCACTCAGACCTCCCCTTCTCTCTCTCTCTATCCCCCTCTCTCTCTCTCTCTCTCTGTCTTTCTTAATGATGGATAATTGATAGCTGCAACGAAATCCTTGGCCAAAGGCCCGAGGACACATATCATCCTTCAAAGATATTTAATTTTTTAGTTGTTCACTATCAATATTATTTTGAAGCAACGGTGCGGATTCTCATCTTTGAGTAGTAAACTCAGTCATTTGACCAACATTTACTTTAGATATTTGTTAGATTCAATCATTTCTTTGTGCCAAAATTCACGTCCACTTTGAAAAACAAAAATAAAACGATTATATTAAATAGCACACGAGTTTGAGTTAGAGTTGGCTAGAGGCAGACAGGGTGTCTACGATCGATAGAGCCCCTAGATTGAAAAAAAAGTCTATTTGGGGAACTCGCAATTCTATTGGGATAAACTGGCAATCAAGGCTCAATAATCTCGTATGAGAAGTAGCAAACAATATCAGCAAGCCAGAGGGGGGCGTCGGAATATCGTTGAAAAAACAATCAGCAAAACGAAAAACCTAAATTTTGAGACTGCTGGAAAGAATAAAGGATCTGCTGCTAGACAAACATGTTTACAATTGCAGGGCAACATCTGATTGATATCCATAGTTGCATAATGTGTTTCATCTAGTTCAGTCATGTCTCTGATTAATCAGTTTATCCCTCATCTCTGTAAACAATTCAATTTATAGAAATCCATTAATCATGCCATAAAATATCCAAAACTGGAAGATCTTATTTTCATTAAAAGTGCTTGTGTCATGAATGTATTTAAAGAGGGATTGATAAATTTTCCTTGAGAAAACTCTAACTTTAGTGCAGAGTCCTGCGTGACATAATGATAATACGAAAGCACAATGCTGAAGCAATTTTTACTTTACGCTCGTTTACCTGGAATTCACGTTGGTAAGTATTTTGATGTGATATTTCGAATTATGAATGTGATTCGACAGTTCTCCCAACATTGGAGGGTTTAGAATTGAATGATTGGCTTTTCATTGTTTCTCATGGAATAGAAAATGCGTGAAATTCCACTTTTGGGTGAACCTTCAAGAAAACTATTTCAGTTATTTAAAAATCCTTCAAGTGAGAAACTTGTTCAACAGAATCGAATGAGTTGTTTCCGTCTTTTGAACCTCTTGAATTGCTACAACCATCAGGCTGACCTTCAACGAGCCAAAGAGACCGAGATCTTGGAAAACAAGTAATGCATCGTCAACTACTGACTATACATCTGTAGTGAGCAGTCAGTGTTGGAATTCATACCATTAAATGCTGATAAAGTATTTTGGAAATTAGGTGCATTTACTCAAAGTTAGTTTACTTCAATCACAAACAACCAGAAATTATTTTTTGAACGAATATAGTTATTTGAGACGATTATTTTAAATCTACCCGGAGGGCAAGTTATGGGTTCTAGCGGTTTTCAATATTCCATCTTACAAATGTTTTTATGTGAATCTTAAGACTGTTCAAAGAGAAACAGTACGTCGGAAAAATTCACCATCGTAGTGATAGCACACTGGAGTTGAAGATGTGTGTATCAGTATTTGAAAACCGGCAAAAGAATCGCAAATATAATTTGTGAACCGATGCTACTTTTAATAAGCTCGGATCTTCTTCTTTTAGATACCTTGAGAAAAATTTAACTGGAATGGTCAGAATGATGAAAGTGAGTCGATGTTGAAAAAATGGTGTCAAATGGCCCCGATCTAAATATTATATTCACACAAGAAATGATGGCAGGGACTGTAATAGCACAATACTAAAAACAGAACGACTTACTGGTGTAATATGAATATGTGCTCCCAAGAGAAAGCTATTTGCAAACAATTGACATAGTACAAGAATATGAAATTACACTTAAGAACAACGGAACTATGACTGGTTATGCCGTAAATTTCTTCCAATGATAAACTTTGCAAATGAAAAAAAAAAAAAATTCAAAACCACGTTTTGATCAAGTGAACATAATACAGGGAATGAAACATTGGAATGAATCATATGCAGAAATAATTCTATTTTTTGGCCCAAAACATAACCGTGTTTGCAATTGTGTTTCTCAATAACAAGCTTCAATTACAATACGCTATAATGAAGGACAAGAAAGAGAAAAAAAAACAACCTGACGATTTCAAGTGTGTACTTTATCCTGGACGTTTTATATTTTTCTTTCTCTTAGATTGTACATTGAAATCGGATGAATTCAAAATCGTTAAAGAAAACATATTAACGAATCTTTTATCGTATTGATACTCACGTGTGATCACGACCGGACAATAACGCCAAATACGATTCATCTGCATTAAAATGAGACAATGTAATTAATACATGATAAGAACTCAATGTGATCGATTTTCTTCTCAATTCATAGAATAAACTTTTCAAAGGTTATTCGTGTTGTTTTCTGTAAACACAAAACGATTCAATTGAAATAAAATATTACAATGATTAAAGAAAAAAAAATTGTTGTCAGTTCTATTGACAGTCGTTTGTTTACTCTTATCGATATGAAATATATTATTGGAAGTTGATCTTTTGAGAACTTATAAACAGAACATTTTCAGACTGATTAGAGTAAACTTAATACATTGCATTGTTTTAAAAAAAATTCATTCAAGAACTTATATAAAAAAACATTTCAATTATATTTAGAGAAGAATCATTTGTTTGTTTTGTTTTAAATGTGGCCAAGTCATAATTGTTTTGATAATTATTATCATCAAATCAAATTTATTAGTTGAATATCCTCGAAGGAAAAGAGTCATGGTCTTAGTTCTCTCATGAATTTCCAACTACTGATCACCTTGGGAGGGTCTTTGGTAGTTTCTCTGCGAACAGACGAGAACATATGGACATAAATACTAAACTAATATCCCAGGATATGTATAGATCTTGTTTTGTACATCCCTAATCATCAAAGGTTTTTGTGTTCAGTCCTCAAATCATTCTGTAACGATTTTAAATTGATTCAATCATTTATTTAAAATACAATCCGGTTTCATGAATTATGAGACTAACTCATCCCTCTCTGATCTAGCAAGAAGGTTTTAATGAGGTCTTATATGCACTATTGAGGTATATTGTACCTTAATATTCACAACAGAAATTGTACGCAGCTTATCTTTATAATGAAATAATATCATCAATTCAAGTATCATCATCAGCGTCATCATCATCATCATCATCATCATCCTGATAACTAATATTATCATCATAGTTACTTTAATCAATGAAGACATTATTGCAAACGCAGGATGCCATGATACAATCCTTTTTTCGTTAAGGGTCCAAATGAAGACCCCCTTCTTGGATTGTCACAAAGCCATTCTATTTGATAGGAACCATAACTGATAGAATAACAACAGGATTTGAATACATCCACTGCCTTCCTAAATTACCTTTCACGATGGAAAATGAAGAAAATGAAGGAAGTTTCCCCCTTGACTTATTGTTTTAAGATATACAAAACCATTCTATTGACCGAATTTAGAAAATGTTCAACGACCTTCCTGTGACTAGCTGCAGTACCGTAATTGAGGGGATATTTTTTCCGATAATATTTACAGTCCTGTGTTTCACTTCCACTACTCCAAAGTAGGGCGTTCCCATGAAACCTTCCGTTAGCCTAAATTAAGCAAAGGAACAATTACCAGAAATCCCTATGAAAACAATATATGTATATTATCAAGTAGACGTGTATGTCTCTCTCTCCCCCTCCCTCTCCCTCCCTCCCTCCCCCCTCTCTCTCTGCTATGCATGTTTCCGGGCGTGTGAGTGTCTACAATAGTATCCAATGGATGACAAAAAATTGATCGCGAGCACTGCTTTCACGACTGAAATGCCTCAGATATTGGAACCACGCATCTGATAGGGCATGACGTCGTGTCAAATCTACTTTATTTCATATTCCTTTGGCAATGTACACACCAAAATAGAAATTAACTTTTTTTCAGCTTCAGAGGTTGTCATCAAACATAGTATTCACAAATTGTTTACAAATTAAAAAAAAAATAAATGACATTTTCAAGAAGCAAATATTTTCAATAAAATCAAAAATAATCTTTATATCTTCGTGGCGCTCCCTGTCAAACGATAAAATAACAAACATAAACACATATATTCAACATAAACACCTTTTTTGATTTGTAAAATAAGAGAAATGATATTTGAAAGAATTATACTTGATGTCAAGTCTTCAAATAGTTTTAGTAATTTAGATGAGATTTTGTTGCTTAAAAATAAGTAAGCTTCCTTGCAGCGTTCTTGAGGAGTGTCAAAGTGGATATTGGCAAGTGAGATACATAATGCCATAAGCCATTAAATATTTATATTTCAAAGTATGTGTTGTAATTATCTAATCAAATTCTCTGTGATGAGACAACTCTTATGGTGCAGTGCGTTCTGAAATTGACATAACTGTTCTGGGACTTGATTTTCGTTTGAATCGTAGTTTACAGGTTTATAAACAAAAAAGAGCCTAACTAAAACATAGTCCCTCAAACTTTGAACAATGCAGCGTCCAGGAAATAAATTATTGCCCAAGATCAAATGGGGGGATCACAAGAAAACACAACATATCAGAGAGAAAACTGGAATCAAATCTATCATAGATATATATCAGAAAACTCAAATGGCAATGGACTGATCATGTTGCATAGATGTCACGTTGATCCTTGCGTATCATTTGCAAAACTGTGGCTGGTAGAAAATGATGAGTCATAACGAACAAGACCTTTTCAAAATGTACCAACCCAGAACGTCTTAAATACTGTATTCTGGCTAAATTTGGTAAAGACACACTTCAAAAAATGGCTGTTGCTGCTGAAACTGATGATTAAACTTATTTAATGGAGCCACTTCATCAAAAAAAATATAGTATGAATCTTACCTCGATTTGTAACGAAACCCAAGTACTTTGGATTTGTTCAATTTCGACGTGTGGTTTGGTATTCACTAATTAATCACATTTCATCATAATCATAATATGATATAATCATACTCTTACGTTGCATATGAAAGAAAGGAAATGATTCAGAGACATCATAGGATCAGTTAGTAAACTGAAATGGCAATGGACTACGCATGTTGCAAGGATGTTAGACAACTGATAGACACTATAACTGACGAGTTGGATCCCCGAAAATATTATGCAAAACTGTGACTGACACGGAATGAGATGGCGTAACGCGTTAGATACATTCTTCAAGTACTGACTATGTGATGCCCATGATAGAGAATCTGGTAAATTTACAGCAAGGTGTATGATCAACCACAGACGCTAACAGAGTGATGATGATGATGATGATGATGATGATGATGATGATGATGATGATGATGATGATGAATGGTTTCATTCAATATATAATCTATATTATATAGATTCCATCTTTTATAAATTCAACCTTCGAAATATTAAAATTTATAATACATATAGAATGATAATTCATTGCATAACGGTATCGTAACTTTATTTCCGTTTTGAAGCATATCACGTACCCCAACAATGGCTAAGTCCTGAGATTTCAAGATTAAAGGGATAAACACTTGTTTTCTGCATGTTTTTTTCAAATGTTTTCCTTACTACGACATTAAATGCATATTTAATCATGAGGAAGATCAATGAGGCGTCGACCAAAACGTGTAAACGTGATTGAAGTCCCGAAAGATCGCAACACTGCCATTAAAATGCTATTATATTAGGACCAGGTAAACCTAAACAACCATATCCAAAAGGCCTACTCATCTTCATCATCCAAAAATTCACCAAAATGTTGCATGGAACCAAAGTGCATAAACAGGTTTAATTCAGAAAAAAATTCCTCAACCATTGACCATTCCCAATCAGTAGATCAACTAAAGAGAATGCAGCAGAATACAAATTGCTACTCGCTGTGGATTTTTTGGACTTAGAGAGGCTTTTGATTCAATGGAAATCTCTGCAAAATGCAACAAGGAATATACCCTGTATATGTTAGAGTCATGCAAGATATATACCGAAACAGCGGTTAATTTATAAGGCAAGATAAAGGATCTGAGCTTTTTAAACTGATAAAAAAAAAAGTATGACAAGGTGATATCAGCTTTCCTATACCATTCATAGCCTGTCTCCAGATGATCTCCTGGACTCTAGAACTGGGAGTGATGAATCATAATAGCAAATAGGCGAATATATAAGAAACCTCATGTTTGCTGACGACCTTACCCATTAAAAAGATCCTCAAAACTTCATGATCTCCAAGAAATGCTAGACACACTGAATGAAGAGAACTAGAAACCAAAACTCATGTGAAACAAACGTCATATGAAATAAACCTGTAAAAAGACTATTACATCTACCTTAGGCAACGGATTTTTCACGAAATCCTCGAAAAAAGGAAGCAATTAATCACTCTATGACGGCCATTTTCCGGTTGAGCAACCTCTTATTATCCAGAGCAAGGAAATCCTTTCTGCCCGAGAAAGAAGGGTATACAAGCAATGTATAGCTCCGTTGGTCGCATATGGAAATAATCTAACCAATAGATTGACTCTGAAAACAATGCAACGTCACATAGAAAGATCAAAAGACAGCACAATGTATTAAAGAAAAGACCACAAATATCATAGAACCAATCACAAATCTCAAAAGACATTGGGTTGGTCATTGGGCTGGATGAGTTGAAGAAATGTCGGACAAACCAATGTACACCACATCACAGAACGTGGATTTCAAGAGATTGTTTGCATAACCTTGGCCCCATTATGGCGTGACAGACTAGACAAGTCCTGGAAGCATTCACTCCACAACGCTCATAGAATAGAGGTACAACAGAAAGCTGGAGAAGGTTTGTCCATCGACGGACGCCAAAAAAATCTTGTTAATGTTGATGTCTGCCTGCTCAGGTGACCAATAATAAGAGATCATTTCAGATAGATGCATCCTATCAAAGAATACCTTTCTATCAAGTGTCAAGATAATCGTAACAACCGAGAAAAAATCTGGAGACCGACTGACTGATCAATAAACAGAACAAGGGGGACAAAGATGTTTCAAAATGATGGCAAACAAATAAAAGAATCACGTCCCCCATGAGGAAGTATAAAGCTTCATATACATTTACCAAGTTTTTGTTATGTGCTAATCAAGGGGGTATCGAAACATGTACACCAAGATGACCAACAATTATTCAGAATTATTACTCAAGTCACTTGATAGTAACCAGATGTGTAGGGAGATGAGTATAGTCTCCTCGTAGGGATGCACACATTGGTGTATTTTATTCATTGTTTTGACACATTGATTGTGAATGCCGACTTGAATGACAAATACAAGACAGAATTCAAAGTTATTGAAAAGATGTTGCTAGTAAACAACCTTCCACAGAACATTCAAGCTTCATACACATGTGTAGAAGAGGAACTTCTTTATTTTTGATGACTAGATTAGAAGTGGCCCCTGCTAGCCGTTCACCTGCAATTGTGCGTCTGGATACCTCCTTTTGACTTATTCCCTTCGCCACAAGTATTGTCAGTGAGAGCATAGAAGCTGATTGGTCCTTCCACATCCACTCATGAGCTCACCTTTTACCTTTTTTTTTTGACTGCTGGTGATCATTGAAATTATTTCCGATGTGCAATAGTGCAGGTAAATAGAATAACTGATTCACAAAAGCTCATTCTCTGAGGTTTACTCACAAAAAGGTTCACCAAAAGACACCTCAATGGCGTATGATACTCAATCTGGGCTAGACCTGATATTTTTGAATGAAAGCAATTGCGATAAACAGAAATATTACTGGACCGTTGAGCATATATTCAGAACATACCTTGTGTAATGGAAAACTTTCTATATTTAAACGAAAAAAAACAAGGGATATAACTAAATTCTAGGAAGAGGGATCCTCCAGAATTGAGACTTGCCGGTAAGACAGAGTGAAGAATTCGAAATTTCCTGCCTACAAACTTCAAGTTTCCACAGACATTCATCGTGCTGAAAAATCTAATATATGTACGGGTACCACATTTGAATATATATCCCAAATCCGAGGAAATTGTGATTAGAAGAGTTTGAATCATAAGTATGAATGCTGATAAACAAGGAAATCGAAAAGTCAGTCGAAGTTTTGAGATGGAAATAAAGATTTCTAATCCGATAGGAAAACTGAGATGCCAAACAGATGGAAACTTTCAGCAACGAAGTATGTAAGGGAGCATTGTATGTCTTAATTTCATAGTATCATTGGAAGTTGACCAATAACACTGTCCATCCCATCCTCTCAGGCTGGCCACTCCCAGTGTATTTAACTAAATGGCTAATCGACTAAATCTCTCTACGGCTGGTGCTGATATCTTGGCGTTTGAACAGTCCACGAGTTAAAGAAAAAGAAAATTACTATTAAACTATTAGCTGATTGACCAGGCAGAACAAAACTCTCCGTAAAAGAATGTGTGATTTGCAAATAGATCCTATGAATGATTCCTGATATAACAGCTGTTTTATTTTCATTTGTACTGTGTACAAACAAACGTCTTTTGCAACACTACGTAGGCATTGTAAGTGCTCACATACTTTGAGAGCTTTGAAATGGTGATACTAATTCAGGTTGTTATAGAGTTATCGACTTCAACATCAAATCTGTATGTCGAATTCATAAGCTGACAGCATTTTCCTCTCTCCAAGCCAAATCACTGATTTTCACCAGTAAATCTCAGATAATCAATCTGGTATATGACCAATTTGTGGTCATAGCTGCTTCAAGGATAACAGTTTTCTCTGCTTGTGATTTGTTCCTCTATGCCATAAACATAAGTACACATTCATAGAAAGGGAAGGTCTGAAATGATTTTTCAGTCTTGCAATCCATCTTCTCCTGTATACTGGTGATAACATCTGACTAAAGCGTTTGGTAGATTCTATGAAATTAAAGCAGCAGAAAATTTCGGAGAAATAAAGGGTGAAGAATATAAAAAGGGGTTAGATAAGTAACAGAGGTTTTGGAGAAGGGGAAACAGGCATCAATATTCCGCCAAAGACAAACACGGGGTACATCAACATGCTAATAAGCTTGAACCAATTTATTTTGAATACTGGCAATTGGACCATGCACACGATCACATACAAAAAGATTCATCAGGTTTTCTCTCTCATGCTTTTCGTCCAACGACTATTTGGCGTTTTAAAATAAACGTTGCCCCACGTGACGGCGAGATCGAATGAGAACTTTTCCATGTTCTGTTTGAATTGTTATTCCCTCAGGGGAATAAAAATTTGTTACATAGGTTAAGATCAACGTTCTCTTTTTCATTGGAGCCTTCCCAATCATACGATGTACACTCATTTACGCGTGTGGGCGTTTAGAGTTTGCCCGATTCCTCCGGTTTTACTACATTCGTCAGAGTGTGGCTATTGCCTATGACTGTTTAGTGCAGAACTAGTTCCAGAACTATGTCAATACTAATTCTATGAAAGAACGACAAGAGATAATAAAGATAACATATAATTAGAGACATCCAGGGAGCGCCATCAAAATTTCAGCATACACTACCAACGATTTTGGATCTGGAAAAAAGACCACGATAAATCTTATCAATCCAAAACAACGTAATATTACTGTAGGTGACAACAGTAACCAATTAGGCTAACATAATAACATGATAACGCCACGCTGATCTATTCTTTACTTTTGTTTTACAAAAACAACAGTTTGCCTTGAAACTTATACTTATCCGACTATTTTCCACTCAGTTTTCTCTTTAGGCTTCTGACTAACATCTCGACTGACGGTTTTCAGTGGCTTCACATTTTCCCCTCTTTTGTTAACCTGACTGTTTACATCAATCATCATCATGTCCACTATTTTGATTCCGTCTGATTAAATGACTCCGGGCATGAGTACATCGGGTAGCAATTTATCTTCCTCTGTTACGGATTGTTTTCCTCAATCTCAGCTGAAGATAAGTCAGAAAAACAACCAGTCGGGGAAATACGGTGCCACAATGAAAATAACTTATATAACTAGCTGTTCATATAACCATTATTACACGGGTAGGATGTATTGAATAAATACGTCAAAATCCCACCCAGTGTATAAAAGAATGCTTTGGTAAAAAAAAATGGAATCATATTTTCTGTTATATTAATCCTAGCTGTTGTAAAGCAGTCCATTGAATATATTTGATAAAAAAGAAAAACAACAACAAAAACCAAACAAAAGAATCACTGTGCAAGATGTTCCTCCCTGCTCCTATTCTAACCGGTTTCCAACACCATTTCCATGGATGTTTCCAATATCCATTTCACGAATGTCAAGTGACCCTGTTGCAAATATCATTAGTGTGTTACATGCTAATAATTACACCCAGCAGCCCGAAAAAACGCTTGAAGCAATGGGCAATGTGTGATTCAGTTGACTGCTGCCCTTATAAGTGGTTTCCTTTATGGATGCAGGTACGAGACCCGCACGACGCTTAATCTAAATGGTCTAAGATCTACTAGACAGTTAACAGTGGTACCAAATAAACTATATTTTTCCTCGGGATCTCTATAGAAATAAGTACACACATATGTGTACACACACACACACGTGCACACACGCATTTTTTTAAACTTTTGCGTTGAAATACCTTGAGTATTTTATGAAATAAACCCATCACACAGCGGATGTTAAAATAACAATTCACTCTGATATATATATATATATATATATATATATATATATATATATATATATATATAAAGATGGAAACATGAACTTAAAAATACTTATACATTGCATTATATTTTATAAGAAAAAGATCTTACTTGAAATGATCTCCCATCATTACAGGATTAATGAAAAGGCCGATTTAACTGATTTCACTCTAAATTCCAATTTCATTTTTTGGGGTCCATAAATGCTGAACTTGTTCCTTTCAACACGAAAATTGTGTTTACATATATATATATATATATATATATATATATATATATATATATATATATATATATATATATATATATACATATATTGATTGATTGATTGATTGATTGATTGATTGATTGTGTTATAAAATAAAAATACACGTATATATATTTGAAGTTGTTATTCATCAATTCGCTTTTGTTCAGATTCCAAAAGAGTGACAATAATTAATCTCAAATATCAAACACATTAGGTGAAAAACAGACTCACATGCACTGACACACTCACACACACGTGCAAACACACACACACACACACACACTCTCACACACACACACACACACACACACACAAAAACACAAACAAACACACAAAACAAACATACACGCACACAAACACACATTCACATCTCTTTGCGTTTCGTGTGTGTCAGTAGGGAAAATTGTATATCAATTTTCATACACTCATTGAGTGATATTTATAAGTATGTATAAATATATGCATAGCAATGAAGAGGAAGATTTTGAAATAATTTGATGTAATAATTAATAATAGAAAATTAAATAAGTTAAAAAATACTTGTTCATTAGCATGCAAAGTGGGTTTAACAAACCAACTACGATTTTAGTCATGCTAATTATCGCACTTAAGAAAACTTCAGTTCATTTCAACATTACCCAAGTCTAATCAAATGTATGTGTGAATGTTTGATTGAGAAAAGGGCGATTAGTAATGAGCTTTGGGGAAACATTTTTAGTTGGTTATATCAACTGCCCTGTATAAGCAAAAAGCAGAAAATCTCTCACAAAAGACAGGCAATAGTCCCTCTTTGGGACGATATAATCGAGTATTCCAGCCGAGTACCCGCTGTGAATGTTCATGTACGCATAAAATCAAGGATTGAAAATGTAAATTTTGTTGGCTTTTCTACGATGATTCCGACTAAATTCCCTACCCTTATCAGACTTTGAGAATTAGATATATTTATTGATAGATAGAATATGTCTGAAAATATGAAGCAGTGTGTATTTAGAGCCTGTTTCATCTTTTGTCAGTTACATTATGTGGGAAAATCGATACTTTTTCTGCTATTGGAAACGGGGTTATGATTATTCAGGCAATAAATGTCAATTTGTTTCTAATTCTGGCAAAATATCCATTTCTTCCCCACAATAATTGCAAAGTATGGAGTTCTTTTTCATGGATGAAACAAATGATTTTGATAGAAAATTTACTATAAACAAAACAGCATGTTTTTAAATGCACATAAAAATTGTCGGTACCAAAATTTTGATTATTCAGCCCGATTAGAAAATCTTGAATTGCGAAATTTCATGAGATGGAGCACATTATGGAACGATAATTCAATTTTTAAAAACAAATTAGCCTATTTTTATTTATACGTGAACAATTTATATAAATATTCATAGTTTAAAATTTATGCAGATATAATTTTGAGCGTAAAAATATTGGAAAGTTCAAAACAAATATAATGATGGCATTTGAGAATTCGTTGGTATATTTTAAGAAACAAAACAATATTTTCAACTAAATATTTATATGTTTTTAAATGTGAACTATTCGAATTACGCATACAATCCTCACGCATACACACACACACATGCACACACACACACACACACACACACATATATATATATATATATATAGAGAGAGAGAGAGAGATGTGTGTGTTTGTATGTGCTTGTGTGTCCGTGCATCTGTTTGTGTGTGCATAAAATGCGAGTGGAAAAAATCCGATACATTGCAAAAAGTCGATTTTAACATACTTATAAAGTTTAAACCTCGAAAGACTTTGAACCGAAGATCAATACTTATGCGACAAATGCAGAAGAAAACCAGATTAAAACAATTTGGAAAATTGCAATGTTATGTAACAATATCAGAAGTAAGAAGAGCTAAAATAGAACAACAGACACTTCAGATGAAAATCAACCACGAGAACAAACAGGCACCAGAATCGGCTATCAAATAACTACATAGACAAAATAAATCTCAGAATACAGCGAAATACATCATCTTTTAAATTTTTTTTGTAGATTATGAAAAGAAACGGGACCAAGAAAAATCACCACTGATACGTAGAAGAACAAGAGAGACACAAATGGAGATACATAGGACAGTTGGCAAGAAAAATTGACCACCTATGTAGCATCACATTGATAGTTGCCAGAGGGACAACAAAATCCGTTTGAAAACACAAGATACGCTTTAGAGGGGTTGGATAGAAAAGTTGGCACAATTGAATGGTTTGCAAAAACTTTTTGGGAGGTTGATAATTTCCCTTACCTGATATACTGAACACATTTAGGGGTAAGTTTGCTTTTGAAATGACTTCATATTCTGAAAAAAATATCTTTTTGATGTTAGCTTTTATAGTTACCAGATATTCTGGAAACCTCTTCATTCCAAAGTCAGTCTTGTTTGTTCTGATCAAACATTCCGAAGTTCGTTTGTTTTTTGTTTTTGTTTTTGTTTTTTTCCCCTAGGTCATAATCTGGTTGCACTTTTCTTTCCATAAAATTAGATTGAGAGGTACTACACCAAATGTGATTGGAATTTCAGAGGTTGATACCAAAAATTCATGCGTCAATTTCAACCAAAGTTAATTCAAAATAGCTGGATTAATGGATAAAATACATTCGCAATCAATATAGACAACAAAGGTCATAGAGATAAGTAACAGCGCGCACACAAAATCCCGAGTGACTAAAGAAAAGACGGAAAATGCTTTCCATGAAAAGTTTCTTGTAAAACACCCATCGATCAACTAGGAACACTTCTCACTCGATTATTTTATAGCTTCGAAAGTGTCACAAAAGACAACAACAAAAAACGGGGGTCGATGATCAGTGTGTATAAAATGCAGCAGTATGAGATATTCTAAATAACTTAACAGCGTAACAACGTAGGTGTACATTAAAGGAAGGGAACTGAGGAAAATTTATATCCAATGTAGGTCTCCAAGAAAATGCTATTTTCCAGACTGATACAAAACTTTTTAGGAAGAGAAAAATTGATAAACCAAATATGCTTGACCTAATTCTAACGAAATATAGCTTTGTAAAAGATATATATATATATATATATATATATATATATATATATATATATATATATATATATATATATGTATATATATATATGTATGTGTGTGTATGTGTGTGTGTGTATGTGTATTACATTCAGAGTTGAGCACTCTTTAAGTGAGGTAACACATCCGTTGTAAGCTTATGCAATCTTCTTTTATGGGAATTGAGCACTCTTGTGCATGAGGGATTTCTGTGCAAATTTAATATAATGCCTAAATTCAGCCTTACTGCCTGTCCAGTTCCGTAGTCCAGAGGTATGATATCGGCCTATCTGAAGTGAAAGTTTCAATTCTGCCTCGCTGTACTGGATGGGATAATGGAAAGTCTATAGCCACACTGGAGAGATATAATACATCGAAATAGTTGTCTGTGGATGACATATATATATATATATATATATATATATATATATATATATATATATATATATATATATATGTGTGTGTGTGTGTGTGTGTGTGTGTGTGTGTGTATATATATATATATATATATAAAAGTCTATCGGACGAAGGTGACGCATTATCAATTGTGTATGCCTCGTATCATCTTTAACATTGTTTGGTGGACGATATTTTACAACAATATTATGTTCAATGGAGCTTGCGAAGAGCGTTATGGGACAGGGATATGTAACAGATAGCAGTATAGATAACATTTAAAACTCATTGATGGAAAATAAAGGACATAATGTAAAGAACATGTCTTCGGAGTTAAGAATTGAGTGGGAAGAGAGACAAGCTGATACAGCCATGAAAATGAATAATTTGTAGAGTCAAAGAGGAGAGCTTGCTTTCAAGGATGTTATAATCAACAAAGACCCATCCATCAGAGATCAAGAGTGAGGGATAAAATAATGAAAACAGTGTGTAAAGTAATGGAACGATATAAATCTCACTCATGAGGTAAAAATCAAACAAAACGTATGTTGCAATGTATAAACTCTAATTACAAGACACAGGTTGAGCAAATAATGTGTCACCAAAAATAACCCAGAATCTGAGAGGACTAACAATGACGAAAACTTAGCAGACTTTTTAGTTGCATTTTCACACAGGAATCGGACGAGTATATTCAAACTCTGAAGCGAAGTGTAAAAAGAATGGCAAGAGATCGAGCTAAACGAATAAAAGATACTGAATATTCTTCACAATCTTCAAATTGATATATCTTATGGGATGGATAAGATTCACCCACGTTTCTGCAAATCCCTCGCTATAATCTTTAGACCATCCATCACAGAAAGTAAGGTAACAGAGGAATGGGAGAAAGCTGAGATAAGTGCTATATTCAAAACGGGAAGTAAAGCTATAGCAATGAACTACAGATCGGTAAGTTTAACCTTGAAAGCGTGTAATATATTTGAAAGGATTGTCAAAGGTCACATTAGAGAATACATGAATAACAACAATGTTTACGACGAAATAATATGGATTCATGTCAAGTTGTTACTTGATGAATCGACTGAAGCTTTAGGGCTAGCAATAAATTGTCTCAATATGGATTACCAAAACATTTTTGACACAATACCACACAAAAGACGAGTAAAGACATTGGAATCATATTGAATTGGAGAAAGGATTATCGAGTTGACTCGTCACGATCTAAATGAGAGGAAGCACTGAGTACCGCTGAACAATCAGCTATCGAAGCGGCGTGAAGTAACATCAGGTGATATGCAAGTATCAGTGTTTATATATATATATATATATATATATATATATATATATATATATATATATATATATATATACACACATATATATATGTATATATATATATATATATACATATATATTTGTATATATATACACACATATATATGAACAATCAGCTATCGAAGCGGCGTGAAGTAACATCAGGTGATATGCAAGGATCAGTGTTTATATATATATATATATATATATATATATATACATATATACACACACATATATATATGTATATATATATATATATATATTTGTATATATATACACACATATATATGAACAATCAGCTATCGAAGCGGCGTGAAGTAACATCAGGTGATATGCAAGGATCAGTGTTTTTATATATATATATATATATACACACACATATATATATGTATATATATATATATATTTGTATATATATACACACATATATATGCATATATATATATATATACACACATATATATATATACATATGTACATATGTATATATATATATATATATATATATATATATATATATTGATTAGCGACTTAACAGGGTAGGGCAGAATCATGTATATTTATCTGACATTCAACCTGATCAAGGCTTGAAAGAATGGGAGCACATTGCAGAGATATATAGACTAAATGTTGCATTTGAAATTACGTGTCATGGAATTTAATCCGGAAATGTTATCATTTGCACATTCGACGACAGGAAACAGACACTGACTACAAGTACTTTTAAGGAATGAACTAAAACTAATAGAAGAGAATGGTGTGGAAATGACTATAAACAATGAATTCTGATTCGACGAAAAAGTAAAATAATCCAGTTCAATGATTGGGACAATGAGAGTAAGATCCCAGCAACTGGATACGGGGATATTTTTTGCTCATCCTTCGTTGGAAACCTCTTGGAGTATGCACGTTTAGTTTCATCATAATACAAAGCAAAGCTCTTTGAGTCAATAGAGGCAGTCCAAAGGGAATACCCGAAATAGCGAATCTACCTTATGGGGAACGCCTCCATTTACTTAACCTTCCAACTCCTACCCGTAAATGAGTAAGAATAGGCACTTTAGACGTGTATAAGATCATAAATAGAAATTATGACGGATGGTATTGTAGCCTCATTGGGTGGTGGGAAGAAAATATCCGAAAGATGGGAAACAGGGAGAAGAACAGACAATGTCCCAAGTATGAGGCAGCCTGGATATCCAGCAGTATAGTTTCAATGTCATCATAGAGCGGATAATGAAATAGTGTATTACGTAAATGCAAATTCTGTCAAGAACAGATGCGATGAATATCGAGATAAACAGGATATTCTTTACGACTACCACTCTACAAAGAATATTGGGGAGTCACGTAGAAATCTAAAATGTTTACAAGGGTCTACAGAGGTTGAAAAACCCTAACTTGAACTTGGACACTGAACTTATATTTTCTTTCGTTGTAAATATTGTCAAATACTGTTTTATATAGTCATTTTCTCATGAAAATATTTTTTTTTAATGATTTTTTTCAAAATAATCTCGCAAATATCATTTAATCAGTTCAAAATTTAATTTGATAACATCTCTGAATCAGTGAAAGATGAATGACATTCTCAACACAAAGACATGATGCAACTCATTGAAGCGCATCGTTTGTTTTCAGCACAGAAGATGCTTGTTGATTATTTACGGATTACATATGCATTTTTTTCTGTCTACTCAACCATATGGTTATAGTTGTTATTTTTTAACTATCATTTATTCACTAATTGGTAGCTTTGTCCGATAGGAATAAATGAATGTTAAAAAGTATTTCTTATATACTTGTAAATATGTTCAGCCATAGCCATCTAACGACGATGCAGGGGATAGTTCACAATACACAGATAAACGCAGAACATTTGATCACTCCCACAAAATCGAAAAACTTTACGGTTATTGCTTGCTGCCAGAATTATACCAATGATGCATTGAAGGTTACTGCACGTGGATCAGTTTCCTTACACGAATCACCCCCTCTTTATAACTCACCCACCAATGTTTCACTGTCATTTATTGGAAAACACCATTGTGAGATAATGGCAAGATGTATATCTATCGATCTATCTATCTATCTCTCTCACTCTCTCTCTCTCTGTGCCTCTCTCTCTCTCTTCATATATATATATATATATATATATACATATATATATATATACACTGAAAAGTTGTATACAACGAAACAGCTGTCTTTGGATAACAAAATTATTATTATTATCATATTTATTATTATCATTATTATTATTATTATTGTTGTTGTTGTCGTTGCAGTTGTTGTTGTTGTTGTTATCAACACTCCCTTAAGGGCTGACCACTTTTAGGTATGACACTCGTCTACTATCAGTAGATATGAAATGCTTTTCCAATTATTAAATAGAGCACTTTGGTAGATCAGGACTTATGCGTGGTTGAATATATCGCTTACATCAGTCCTACTGACTGTCCAGTTTATCGGGCAGGGGTAGAGCATCTGTCCCTGGAATTGAAGCGATGGTTTTGACCCTCCCCAGCGATCCTGGAATGGATAGTGGGTAGTCTATAGCCACTCTGAAGAGTTGTCATACAACGGAACAGCTGTCTGTAGATCACACACACACACACACACATACACTCACACAGACATATATATATATATATATATATATATATATATATATATATATATATATATATATATATATATATATATATATATGATAAGAAAGAAATCCCCCAGCCTCGATTGATCCCTTACTAGCAGGCCACAAGAAACACACTTTTCAAGGAAGGATCGGAATTAGATAGTGATATGGGAAATGATTTTTCCTTCATAGATTTGCAGACGACATCTTTCTTTTAGTAGAGAACCTGCACAACCTCCAATTATTGTTAGATGATCTAAACAAAGAGAGCAAAAAATTCAGCTTACACATGAACTTAAAAACGAAAATCATGTACAATAATCATGCTGAGAATAAGAACATAACTGTCAAAATAGAAGATGCAAAACTCGGCAAGGTGGACTACTACATCTACGTAGGACAACGAATCTCCATGAGATCCTCAAAAGAGTAGAAAATCAAGCAAAGAACCACTTTGGGATGGCAAGTCTTCCGCAGAGCCAGCTGAACTTTCAAGAACCAGATGATCCTAATATCCTATTAAAAAAAAGTATACAACCAATGCATTCTCCAAATAGTCACTTATGGGGCTGAAATATGGAACTTGCCAAAAAGACAGATCTGTAAACTGAGAAGTATGCAATGTGCAAATGAGAGAATCATGCTCAACCTTAGAGGGAAAGATCACAGGAGAGCACAATATAGAAAGAAGAAAAATCAAATGGCAATGACAGGCCATGTTGTAAGAATGAATGACAACTGATGGACTTCACGTCTCACCACATGGATCCCAAGACATCACATAGGAAAACAAAGCTGACAGAACACAAGTTGGAGAGATGAACTGGACAGATTCAGGAAATACTTGCCCTGCAACGCCAATGGTACAGAATTGCAGCGAATCCGGGATAAGGTCTATGTCCAATGACGGACGTTAAAAGAGGAAATATTCTCAGTATTTCTAAATAATATACAAACTCATTCAGCTTCACATTTGTCCATATGTTCCATGTACATTAGATGAACTGTAGTCAGATATATGTGTGTATGTGCATCCATTACTTACCTGTCTATAATGTAAGGATTTTAACATGAGAATCTGTATAAAATTGATAGGGATAGTATCATATTCGTTGGATAGGGTTTAGTGTATTATAGCAACGAACTGACAAAGACCTGGATCTGTATAATTATATGGGATATCAGGTAAATTAAAACCGAATTTCATCTATAAGTCTTCATTCACTTGATTTAATTTCAATTAGACTCTAATTTTAAACTTGAAAATTTTTTTTTTCAAAAGTTACAAAAGATGTTAACATATTGAAACACATACGTGGATATGTACCAATTTACTGTTAGTTCCCAACTCTTCTACGTTGCAATACTAAATCACTATTTGATTTCTATTTATTTATTTCATTATTATTTTTCTCTTCATTTTTTAAGGGCAGGTCCTCCCGTTAGGGCAAGTACATAATCTGGTGACATCAACTTTATACAATAGGGTTGACTCGATATCGTGCTTTATGACCAGCAAAGGCGGCTATGAGCGTGTACAAAATAAAGATAAAAAAGCCAATAGTCAAATTCCTTCATTTCTGTCTCTTACTTATCAGTCGAAAGACGGAATCAATAGAAACCAATTTCCTACGAACAGGCCTTCAGATTTGTCACCAGATTTCTCTGGTCTTTTATCTATTTATTTATTTTTCGACTAGCATTTCCTTTCATCTTATTTTTTCACCTTACTTTTTACGGCAACTTCACTCGGGCCGTCAGTTGCCATAAAAAAAAAAAAGATCGAAAAAATTAAGATGAAAGGAAATACTACTAAAAAAGAACAATGGATGTAGGAGATAGTTCATCTGATAGAAAAAAATAACGACAATGTTGCTGTAACTGAAAAAATACGTCTTTTGTTCAAAAAATGAGGGATATAAGTTCTTGTAGTCCACGTCACATCATCGTGACCTTTTTTATCAGTTATTTTCCTGGGGGTCTAGAAAATAATTCATATATTTTCATATTTTTTCTCATTTGAATGTTGTGTGTGTGTATGTATATATATATATATATATATATATATATATATATATATATATATATATATATATATATATATATATATATATATATATATATATATATATATATTGTACCAAATTCCCGTCTCTTTGAATTTTCACTAAAGTTATTGGGGGCCTTATATAGTATGTAGCTCAGTGAATATATGTCGCAGTCCAAACTCCAAGTGAGAGTGTTCGATCCTCAATTTTGAAAATTGTGTTTTTTTCATTTTCCAATTCAATTGGTTGATTATTTTGTCACTGAAGTTACTGTCAGATGTGATCTTCTAGACATGTGAAATTGATATTGCACATTTAAATTCATAATATGATTTCTAGAAGAGTTTCAGTTGTGGAATACCGTTGAAAAATGCAGTTGTTCAGTGCATGGATTTAGGGCCTTTAGGTCTTTATGAATATATTAACGTTTTCACAGACCATAAAAGTCAAGTTGTGTTTAGTTTTTGGTTGTTGTTTTCTTTTTTTTTTTGCAGGAAAACCATTTGTGTTGTTTCAAGCATATATCCATGGAAATGGGTAGGCCAGGAAATGATAAACGTTTGTGCTGACCTGCAAATCATATCAAACGAAGTGATGGTCTGAAAGTGGTGTTTGAGTTCTCTCCTGGTCATGCAACGTGTGTTATCTACATCCCAATAAAGAGTTATTTCCAATGGATGACCATTCAAAGCACGTTGTTAACAGAGTATCCCCAAAAGTTAACCGGCATTCGTTTATTCAGCGGGAGAAAAAAAGAATTCTCCCCTCTTGGTCGCATGCAGTCTTCTATCCATTTTCCTTGCCTTGTACCTTACATCTACTATGATACATTCCCTGCCATCATTCATGAGCTGGAAGGGCTGCAAAGTTGAGAAAAAGAGAAATAAACAAGATGCTAAATTGTAACTTTCCCCAAAGAGCTCATTACAGAATAATATGACAGGAATTTGTGATCTCTTTAGATTCTAGGATTGTACATAAAAAATGCCCTATATATATTTCTTTTTGTATTTCTGTTATTTCACAAGCTGTTATTTTGTTTTGATTTCAGGTAAGGGAGTTGCAGAGTTGATGATTTGATCACGGCACGTATAATGGACCCAACGTTCTGAGTTCACACTCCGACTAAGACAGCTTGTGTTCACTCAGCACCAATTCCACTTCATTATTCAATATTTATCAATCTGCGACGATGAAGGAACAAGTTTTTTTCAAGCAATGATTTAAGAGATGACAGTTCGTGTACACACCATACGCATACTCTGTGGTTAGAATAGTGCTGGGTGATATGAGTGACAACACTTTGGGTGCTTATCACCTCTAAATCCATTTACCACATGAAAAAGATATGCACTGCAACATTTATGACCCATACTTGGAAGGCTGAACTTGAAGTTCGTGTAAGGTCATAATATACATTTTAGGTGAAGCAAAAATAAATTTTCAAAAGAGTTTTTTTCAACAATTTTTATAATGTATTCGATAATATTGTCGGATTTCAAACCTAACACTTCGTCCAATCTGTAAACATAGACTATTTTATTGAAAAAAAAAATTCGCAGTATAAGTTGGGCACAATACAGAGGCAAGATGGTAAAACGTCGTGACCGTAGCGACCAAAATGATCGCATTTGTTCTCTTTGGATCCACGTTGTGAATCTTAGAGACCGGTGATTCTTCAATACCCTAGTAAAATTGACCAATCTATGGCCATAGGAATGTTCTGATAGATTTTTTCATCTGTTACTTTTTTTTTTCTTTTATATGATGTGCTGTCTTGATTCTGCGTTAGATTCTTTGTCCTCTGTGGATTTAATCAGGATTCGTTGTCTTAAGTGTATAATAATGATTTTAACTTATCCCAGAGATTGACAGAAAGTACTTTTTGCTTATAAGCCGACCAAATTTCGGCTGTCTTATATCGATATTACAAGATATGCACTTCCTATTGCATGTTGATGAGTCGACAGCTGCTTCAACGCCTGTCTTCCTAATCATCTGTTTGATATATCATCTAAACTGTCCCATCTAAACATTATCGGGGTTAAAACTAGTAAGTCAAAAGGCCAGCGTTGAGTTTTCTTGCAATGACAGCCTACCATTTTGAATGTGTGATCTCTACGTCAAATCCTCTCTTTCCAGAGGATTTCCAGTTGGAAAGACATTTTCATATGTTACATGAGATTCTGACAGTAGCTGAGAGCTTTTTGGGGTGACCATTCTGCATTTGTATGGATGGATAAGATGTGATGGAGGCACGCTGTTGTATAGCGCGCAGTGGTAAGAAAAAAAATAAAACAAAAACAGAATCGACTAATTCGAGTTTATGCTGATGTTTGTTATGGCTGTTCGTATGAATATTATTGCCGAAGGCATGGAATCACCCCCAAAAGGCTATAGATAAAAAGCCTTTGAGCCTTTTAGCTTCATACATCAGTCAGACTAGGAGAAGGTTAACGGACAAAAACGAAATGAACCAAGATTGGAGCCACCAAGCAAAAGTCGTGGTATAGTCCACTAGTTTTATGGCTAACATTGTAGGTGAAAAGCTCACCAGAAGCATTGTTTCATTGTCCCCTGAGAAACGACCTATAGGTCAGAGACAGTGCAATCTTCCTTGGGCAAACCTTCACGCATACGTTGTTATATCTGAACAAAGCCACAGACATCATTAGGATAACAGCTGACCAACAACAACAGCAAGAACGAGAACAATAATAACAAAATCAAGTAAGATACGAACGATGATGTGTTTCCTAGTTTGTTTTCCTTTTCACAGAATCAGAGAAACCAGTCGGGTTGTCAAGCAATTGAGTGCAGATTAGACTAATTGAGTCTCTTTGAGGCAGGGATTTAACTTCCTGGCTTAATCTATTCCGATTTAAGACAATTAGTATCTGAATAAACTGTTTTCGTGGGAAATTGATGATCAAGAATAAGATAAGATAATTGTAGATAATACCGTTCACAGTCATCCTCTGGTAGTTTCATTTCAGTTGTGAGTCAGCTTTCACGACATTACGTGTGCTTTCGTTACAGATCATTAGTATTACAGCTGATTCGATCCTCACTTAATTGTGACGTTCTGCCTGATCAAAGATAACTTGATAGATATTGACAATTATTTTGTTCCTTGTCTGGTTCAGTACAAATCAATTAAAAAAATCATGTTTTTCATTTTTATTTTATTTTATGAAACTTTACTACTGGGATCGAAACGCTACCCTTGTTTCATGTACATGTGTCTTACTTGCAAGTGAGTGAACGCGAGAAGAGAGTAGCAAGGACCAACGAGAGACACTGACAGTGTCATTTACTGAAAAGATTTCATACGGGTTTGTGGTGATTAATTCATGAATTTACGGTTAGAATTATGTGTAATGTTATTCATCAATCGGAACAATTATTTTATTGGCAATAAGAGTTATTTTAGTTTCTCCTTGCATTGCTTCCAGTTGCATCTTGTACTAACCAGCGACCTGCAGTTTAGATAATTTATATCGTTTCTTTATGATTCAGAAGATTCAGCGGACTTCTTAAAATAATACATAGTTTTAATAATCATTGGAGACTTTTTACATAAAGTATTTTGAACCATTTGAATTTTTCTTGAAGTTTCCAGAATTACAGAAAGGTTAATATACGAAAATTAAAGGTAAAGCAGAATAAGTGTGAATTTATGAGAAATTTATAGCAACTCAAGTAACAGCTTCATGCTTGCAAAGAGCGAATTCAAATACTCATGTCTGTATTTTTCTAATCGCACATAGACATAACAGTCACTGCTTAACATAATAAACATAATTCTAAATGTGTTGGTATGATTATAAAATGGAAGAAATATTACGATTTAAATTTTTAGTGGATGCATAAAACATACCAGAGTTATAATACTTTTTTTGATAAAAATCATTATGGAAGATTATTCCCACTGTCACTCAAGGAGGCTGATCCATCATTTAATGTTTGCCTGTAATGTGTGGAAACATTTGGAACACCTTCGAAAAATGCTGATAGAACCGTTAGTTTTTTTAAATATTTCACCAAATACAAGATTCTCTCTTTCCATCTCTCTCTCTCTCTCTCTCTCTCTCTCTCTCTCTCTCTCTCTCTCTCTCTCTTCTGTCTCTCTCTCTCTCTCTCTCATTTGGATGCCTGGTGAACAATATTCAACTTTTATTTTTTTATATTGTTTGTCTAAATTCTGAGAAGATAGGTCAAATTGTGTTGAAAAATTTTCGATCTCCAACATTTCCTCTTCCGTGCAAACTCTACATTTCTGTAATATATTTTTTACTTGATCCTAAGTTTTTATTGGATACAGTTTCGAAATTAATCTTGCAAATAGATCTTTCGCAATGCTTTTAAAACTCCGAGATTAGTAGTTAAATCATGCTAACACGACCAACAGATGATAATAAATGAAAACTTACGATCTCTGAAACGTTATCATGATTACGTTTATAAGATTTCAGAAAGACATCTACATTATCGTACCAATTCATCAGCTAATGATTATAATAACAATTAATAATAGATAAAGTGTGATTGAAATATAAAATGCCCTGAAATGATCAGGTATATTAGATTTATGCAATCTTATTTAAAGGCACACAGTATGTTACTCCGTCAGGTTTTTGTGCCAAGGCGAATTCAAGTTTAATGAATAAGCTCATTAGATATCAATCACACTTCTTCAATTCATAGAATCAAGGTTACGAGCCTATAACTGATAGTTATTTTCTTTTATAAAAGGCGACAAAGTGATTATAAATATATTTGAACGGCAATATATATGATGAAAAAAAGGTTAAAAGCTCTGTTGTGGGTATGAAATCGTTTGAACTTCAAATGAACATATTTATGCCTGTGAAGCGGCTGATAATTAATCTTGCGTTGATGTCAACATTAGACTTCAACTTATGACCATCAGTTGACCTTGCTTTTTAGGTTTTATATTATCTTATTTAATCCAGTTTATTTTTCGATTGTTTCGTTTTATAGTTTCATTACATCCTGATTTTCACGGTAGATGATAAGTATATAGTATTGGGAATCTTTTAATCCAGTGTTCGAATCGTTTATATTCTTCCTGAGAGTCATATTTCATTCAAGTGATTTTTCCCATACTAAAATATGCTTAATCAACAAATGTGTCTGTATGTGTGTGTGTGTGTGTGTGTGTGCTCGCGCACGCACGTGCGTGTGTGTGTATGCGTATAATTTTTTTTCCGCGGCGGTTAAATAGTTATCCATTTGATTTTGATCATTACATAAAAATTCGCTCATTCACATTTTTACATACACATTAAAATTCAAACACAGATAGATGGCTAGATATTTCAGACACATGCATTCATGCTTGCAAACATTAACACTGACGCAGGCCTTTTTTTGACGACAAACTACCTTGCAGCATATAACCTTGTGACATTTCTGCCGTGGAAGAATCTTGGTCAAGGGGCGTTCCAATAATCTTTTGCTTACCCTAATACCCGAGGCAAGTGGCTGAATGTCGGGTAGTTACGAAATATCGCTATCTAAACTGCCTGGGAACTACTTATCTCGAATCATGACGCCAGCTGAAAGTTTGACAATAAGCTCAGTTTTGGCTTGAAGGTTAAACAGGAAAAATAGATTCAGTTTTCCCTGACTCATTGCAAAAAGTATAGAATATCACGTCTTTCTCGATATATCATGTTTTTGTGTGACCTATATGATGTGAGTTGGGAAGTATCACAGTTCACGAAAAGCATTGTGAATGGTTCTGAAGAACAGAGAATCTGAGGTAGAATCTAGATATTAAATCTCTAGAACACCACTAAAAACAGCTCTAATCCCCGAATAGAGTAGAGCAATACTGAAGATGATTGCTGTTTATTGATCTCAAGTGTGTGCCACAAGTTTCTACAGGCGTGAAAAATATGTTCGAATAGCAACGAAACAATTACTTTCAATCCAATCGAACCCTCACGATTCATCAGCTGTAGAACTCCTTTGTCTGAAAATGTATGTGTAACTTTAAGTCGTGTCGAAAACACTAGATTGCATTATTATCACTTAAACTGTTATCATATTATTTTGTATGACGTGGATACATGTACACGAATATTTACGGGGAGAGTAAAATTTTCCTTTCATGGAAAGAGTTTAGAAGTTTTCAGCCTTCAATGGCATCAGTCATCTCGAATTTAGGAGTTTATCTTTGCATCAAATGAAGGACTGTGTGCAATTTCAAGAACATCAAGCTGTAATGTTAGTAAGAACTTTCTCGTAGATATACTAGTCCACTTAAAGCCTTTTCTATTCGGAATTTTCTACTCTCTTCACATCAACTTGTCTATATGCATTATTCTTTTACGCACGCACACATACACACACATACAAAAATATGCATATATACATATATATATATATATATATATATATATATATATATATATATATATATATATATATATATATATATATATATATACACTGTTAGAAGAATGAAACTCACTCAAAGAAAACAACACAATTTTTTTTTCATTTTGGGACACTGAACCGAATTTTCCTCCATTTATCAAATATATTAAACAATATAGAGTTGGAATTTCAAGACGGTAACTGATGCATTGATCCTGTTTGGAATGTACTGGAACTTTTCTTCTCTCTAAGTAACATTAGACTTCACACACTTATTCTTGCTACCTTTCCACTTTTCAAAACCGTCTGGAGAGTTTCAGGAATCCCATCAGCTGCCTACTTGGATTCTTCTTGATCTTGAAGCTGAAGATCACAGACTTTGTTGATGTTATCATCCGTCATGGACCAAGCACGTACCAGTAACAGTCGTCCAAACTGAATGATTGTAAATGTAACGGCCACAAAGGACGCATTATATTAGTTTGCCTTTTCATGCAAATGCAATAACCATTTTTTCTTAAACTATTTCAAGACCCCACAAATAGTTCTTGTGGTGTTAAAATATACTGGAGAACTTTGGTGCAGGCCTCTTTTACAAATCCTCACATATGCCGTGGAATTGATCAATAATATTCGATTTTTGTTACCGATATTCGTCATTAATTTTTTTCCATCGACAAATGATTAAAAGCCTCGTCAAAAACTTGAGAATTCCATGAGGCACTAATATTTTCTTTTTTTTTTTGGAAAGACTATTTACCATGTAAACTTTTAGAGTGACTTGGATGATACTTTATGTCATCAAGAATGTAAAATGAAAAAAACACACACAAAAGCTATTGTTCGAAATCTAGATTTATTCCAATATCTGATTTACTCACCATTTTTCGGCTTATCTACGAAAATTTGCCAGACTTTCTACGACTCGAAAAAATTATAAGAATGTTTATCAATACCAAGGTTTACGCCGTACGGATGACAGGAATAAGAACCTTTCTTTATTTTGTGTAAGAGAGTATATTCAATTAACATTTACTAATCAGTGATAAGAAATACTATAATTTGATAGTGTCATAATACTATTGAATGACGTGAAAAGAGCAGACATTCAGAAGTAAAGATAGATTTGTTAGAATCTAGATTTAGCAATAACTTGTGGAGACTTAAAAAATCCGGGAGTTGACCTTTAAATAAATAATGTTGTGCTATCAGTAGTCTATTTTCGTTTTGTTTCAGGATTATGTCGCATAGTTATTCAATATGAGATAAATTCCGCTGCTTTAAAGATGATGGAACAAATAATAAATTCAACGTAATATCAAACGTCTATTTTCCGGAGGCAGCTCCACATAAAAGGGAAATTCGTGAATTTAAAAAAAAATGGTGATTACTTTTTTAGATATATTCGTGTGTGTGTGTGTATATATATGTATATATATATATATATATATATATATATATATATATATATATATATATATATATATATATATATATATATATATATGTCTGTGTGGGAGTGTAAATAAATGATGGTCTATTGACAACGAAATTAAAACTCATAAACAAAGCCAAAGGGTTCAGAAATGAAAAAGCAATCAAAATAACATTGACTTGTGAGCATAGGATGTAACGAGTGTGAGAGGGAAGTGCTAGCCCTCACTCCCTTGGAGCATCATAATGCATAGCAGTACACGATAGCAACCAAAAGACCGCAGTAATGGATGGCCAAAACTTTATATCAATAGCAATAATACGACGATCGAATCACTATGCCTGAAGCTATATACAATGATTAAAACATTTCATCTAAGAAGAATTCAAGCAGAGGTCTTCTTTTTGTGTATGTGTTGTCTTTTTTTTCTTCAATTGTTGAGGATAAACCTACCTCCTCAGTTTATGGCTTTGCTGACTACACAAATGGCCAATATATATATATATATATATATATATATATATATATATATATATATATATATATATATATATATATATATATATATATATATATATATATATATGGGGATATATTTTTATGATATATTGCAGCCCTTTTCCTTGCATCGATTCCGTTGCAATTCTTTCCACGTAAATATTTAGTTGTCATAATGTTATTACCAATGTACACATTCGGCTCATTACAGTTGAATGTATAGTAAAGAATAGCAAATATGAGTGAAGTAACAGTTGAATAAGATTAGTACAAATGTGCAAGAATTTACTTATACGCTTCATGAGATGTGTAAAGCTTCCATCGAGAATATATTAAACTGGATATTGTCTGAATACAAGATTGTAATTTTTCTTATTTGTTGATCCGCACAAGAAAGAAAGAAAAAAAGAAAAAGTATCAATTTATTTGACTCGGGGATTGCCCGTAACCATTTCAAATCTAGATCAATATAATCGTTAAATAAATCAGTGGTTATTTACTGAATATCTTCCCATAAATCATGTCTTTATGATGGGAGATATTGAAGATGCAGAACGGTAAGCAGTGTAGATATTTCACAAAATACAATATCCTAAGCCAAGTCACATTTGTATTTAGATATGAATGTACTACACTCCTTCGTATATCTTTAACTACACTAGACTTGTAAATACACTATTCAATGAAACTTGTTCTGGTCTGTTTTGATATTTTTGCTGAGCTATTGTCAACATAGGATCGTTCATTTTAATTTTAGACCAGTAAACTGTTGATTCAAATTAGTCTGTCAATTGGTAAGTATCGTTTTTGTCAGTACTTTTTTATTTTCTTATTATACATAGCATTTGTATAGAAATTACATGGCGTCACGGCAAAATGTTATAACAATGCTCTTAATTCTAAGAGGATGTCAAAATAAAGGAACTCATCAGTATTTACAAATTTTGCAACGGGTTTAACATGTTGACGGTCAAGCGTAATTTAGAACCATAATTCAAACTACTGAAACGGGTAGTATTTCAATACGTGAAATACCGGCGCCATAAAGTAACCTTTCATATTGTTAGTCACAGTTGATCTTATAAAAAAAACGAACCCAATTATCTTGAATACATGTGTTGTTTTTCTTGTTCAGTGTTGTGTTTGATGCATTTTTTTTTTGTAATGTATCAATTATTAACTAATCAGAGTTTCATGACGCTGGGTAAGTACTAGTGGGGCAACCAATAAGGATCGAAGTCACTATTCAAGCAATTCTGCAAAATGAACTTTCCAATCAGGTGAGTGCTGTTGACGTCTTGATCTTTATCATATGTAATTGTTTTAATAAAAATGGATCTCGATTCTAAAATCAAATATCTTTATGAAGTTCAATAGGGGCTGCATCGAACAAAATGGATGCAGAAATGGTTTTGAGAAAAGACATCATAATAGAAACATGAAATGTGGGAAGGACTCCTTGAAAGACCCAACCACGTCCCTTTTGTCTCCGAAGGCTCGTTTACCAGTACAAGCTGGCCTATTATTTCAGATACAACAACCCTTTGTTCCCTCTACAAAGAGCTATAAAATGATGTTCAAAGTATTCGGAGTAAATAGTGACTGGATCTGAAATGAACGAAAAACGAAAAAATACTGGTTGTCAAACATAATATAAGATATCAAGATAAATTTACCACGTCTAATACTAGGTACCAAAAAAAAAAACGACAACAACAAACATGACAATGAATGATCAAGTGGAGGCAAAGTCGAAGTTGTTAGATCTGATCTTCTGCAAGCCACACTGCTATTGTGGCTTTGAACAACTGATACAAACGAGCAGGGTTTTCAAAGCAAAATAGATGTTAGTTCGGAGTTTAGTAGGAGCTAATCCTTAATTTCTGATCCGCTCTTTTGACCAACGGTTGTATACTGACCGCATAGTTGAGATGAAAAGCAACTAAAATGAAGATGGAAGAGATAATTGACAAAGATATATAATGGCTGAGAATGCTTTATCTACTAATTAAATAAAATTATCGGAACACTGGACTTGATAACGTTCAATATAGCATTTCTCATTTGGGTGAAGACTGTTCAATTGCAGTAATCAATATATTTCAAACGTCAAAATATTGTTACAACTAACTGAACAATTTTGCCCTTTACATAACCTTTCATTTCTTTCGAAAAATGTAACATCATCTATGTTGATATATATATATATATATATATATATATATATATATATATATATATATATATATATATATATATATATATATAAACCTATTTGAAAGAACACGTAGATTTTTAGACCCATACGCGCACCAACACACATAAATACGTAAACATATGGTCTCAAAGAACATGACTATGATATTGTGCACACCAGCGGATATTTGTGTCCAGACCGGAAATACCACTGCAGATCACGTTTAAACCCATTATCTCAACATTTTCGGAGACAAGGTGAAAGCTGAGTACTTATTTTCAATCCAAGGAATCGACTTCATGACTATGTTTTTGACGGCACACAGATATTTCCTGACTCTTCGAATTTCCGATGTCAATTCCTTTTTTTACAGCCTCAGCGAAAGTTTTTCTTATCGCAAACGTTGTTTATTGCCATTCTTTACAGTTTACTACAGCCTGATTTGAGTGACCGCACTGTAATATCTGCTCTGAAGAGCATATGTTGGACAGTTGATGCGGATAGCAATGTGGCTCTGACATCCGTCTGTTGTAAAGACAACCCATACAGACACATCGAAGTCTTGTGTTGGGCCACGTTAGCAACTTGAAAATTTTATAGTTGAAATTCTATGAGTGAGCAAAGACTGTCCAAAAAATCATCGGTCGAAACATATCTTATCACTTTTTGACAAATATTTTGCTTTTGGTCCTGGGTAAAGAAGGGATTATAGGAAACAAATTCATGAATTCTCTTTCGTCGAGGTAGGGTCCCAGTGTGAGTTGTAAGTTTCACACGGTATGGTAAGTTGGACTGTTATCCAAGTAGTTGTGATGACATTTGACCGGGAATAGAATGGAAGAAATACTAGTAAAACCCGCTGGTTGACTATGATTTGGTCAAATAAGGACAATAAGAACCCGATAATTCTACAACATATGTAAGTTATAACAGCAAATATTTCCACAAATGATCAGGAAAGGCAAAAAGAAAATCAAGGAAGATAGATTTGATGTCCTGCCATCGTTCAGTCTTCGTGGCTTAAAAGCAGAAAAGCTAGTATTGATGAGCAGGATTTTCAAGGCAAAATGGGCTTGAGTTTTCAAAAATAATGGCTGTAATATGAAGTATACAAGCGGAAATATTTTGATAAATTCCACACACCCATTTTGGGTGGATTTCCTGATGTATGGTGCAAAGTGAGCATTCGTTTAAAATCCAAGGAATCAGATTCATACCTATGCCCTTCCTGACACTCATCTTTATGTTTTTTTTCTTTCTATGATCAGTCACTTTTTCCTTCGATTTCCCAACTTTACTTCCTTTTTTACTGGTATAGCTCAGGTTTTCATATCTCAAGGATAGTCCACTACCAGATTTTACGAGATAGCATGCTTTAATTTAGCTGACCATTCAGTAATTTGTCAGAAAGAGCTATCTTGGACGGCTGATTTGGATACCACTGTAGTTTCCGATATACACCACTTGTGAGAACGAACTAAATATAACACAGTAGCATTGGGCCATATTTTTGAATAAAAAAAAACTTATTGCACCCATGGTTTCAACTAAGACAGAGCTGTATGTCTAGAAAATCAGCCGCCATGTTTTTGTCACCTTTTGACAAACATTGCCAAGAAAATTGGAGAATCAAACGAACTTGTATTCATAATCATTTAATTTATTGTAATATTGTCTCATGGTATATCTATAACGTCGTGATTAATTCATAATTCTCAAATACGAAGCTAGATTTGTTATTAAAATGATGTTTAGTTCCCTCAGGGAGCATTCCACATTGTTCTTTGTTTTTCTCTATCGGTTTGTGATAGTATTGAATGGGTTTTCACGTAGGTGCTTTTATCGACGTAAGTCTGGGAATAGTTCTAGCTGGAAAAGCACAATTGAGGCCATTCAAACAGAACAGAAATATTTAATCGCAAGTATATACAGCGGACACTGGTTGATGGGGTTTCAAGAAGATCAACAATTTCGAACCCAATAACTGATGATACAATCCATCTATTTATCCATCTTTCTTTTTTTATGTACAAAATACGTCAGTGGGAAAAACTTACGTGAAATCTGCAACAACTCAAGCCCTTCTCCTTTCTACCTCTTCTTTTTTTTCGGAACTGTGAGTAATGAGTGAACATTTTTTATTTGTAGTTCTACTTTTCATTAGATGGTTATCTCGGTAGGGGTCCTATTGCGTGGCTTGTCTTTTCAACCCCCGGTCCACTGTATATTGCCATTTGGGGCACAATAAAACATTGTTTAAATATTTTTTTTCTATCTATTCCTTGTTATTTTCCAGCATTTAATTTCAAAGAATTTTGCTGACTCTTCCATTATTAGTTCTGTGGGAATATTCCATTTTCTTTTTATTCGGATTTTTCCTAATCATTCCTCCATACATTTTTTCTATTCGTCCTCTTCTTTCTTCTCTGCCTTCAACTATTGATAATCATCTGTTCATAATGGATTTTTACAAGTGCATTTATAATCGCTGAATAGTCATCAACGCAACTACTTAGATTTTCAAAACTGATGACATTTCAATTCTAGCATGAATCTTTGAGAAAGGAGGTAAAAAGATTTTTAAAAAGTAATCACTTAATGCCGTGTCAACGTGCGACTACGGGGAACATAGCTGGAAAGAAGGGGATGGAAAAAAAAGAGTAAGTTTTGGAAGGATGGAATAAAAAGATCAAGTGAGGAAAAGAGAACGGAGACAGAATGGGTAAAATAGAGAGAGAAAATGAATAAAGAAACAAAAACCAAAAGAGAATGGAGGCAAGAAAGAGAAAAAGAGAGACAGCCAGCCAGACAGACAGACAAGAGAAAAACAGACGGACAAATTGACAGCAAAATAGGGACATATTCTATTTTTCATCCATTTGGTGTCGCTTATGTAAAAAGAATAGTCCGAGTAATTTTGTAAATGGTCGCTTCTGTGAAAAATAACAATAGAAATTTACCAAATCATTTTTAGTGAATGGATTACTACTCCCATCTTACGGGGGTTAGAATCGATGGAGTTTTTTTTCCACTTTTGAGTATCAAAATCGGAAGAGAATTCTTTTTCAAAATGGGGCTGAATCTTTTTACGGGTTAAAATGGGGAAGGAAAATATATTTCACACGAAAGGGAATCACACTAGAACAGGAATCCTCCTTTACTTTCAGGGATTAAAAAGTCTTGAATACTTTCCTTCCTTCAACGGTGGGAATTGTTGGGAAATTCTTTGTCTAACTATTTATGATCAAAATAAATGATCATTTGAATCTCATTTCTAAAATTCACAATCGAGGATGTTTTTCGCAAGGGACAGAATTGAAACATCCTTTTTCCTATTCTTATCAGTCAAAATTAAGGTTTTGTTTTCACTGGGGCTGGGAAAGGAAGTAGGAATTTCCATCCTACCTTCTGCAGTAAATCTTAAGGTTTTTTTTCGTTTTTTTTGGGGGGGGTGTCTAGGTGTCAAAGTTGAGGAGTGATTCTTACTTCAATAGGTCAAAATGTAGCACAGATTTTTTTCTACCTATGGTGGCCAAAATTGAGTGGAATTATCCTTCCTTCTTTGGGGTCAAAGTAGAAGTGGAATGTTCCAACTTTTTGTTGATCAAAATGACGGGGTAACTTTTTTTTCCTCCCCCTAAGTATCAGAATGGAAGGGAAAATCTTTTACTCAATAGTATGGTCTAAAATTGAGGGGCAAATCTTTCACCTTTTAGGGATTGAAATCGAGGTTCACAAATCCTTTCACTTCCAGGGGTTAGATTGGGATGGGATTTTCCAACTTCAATCGTCAAAATGAACAGGGATTTTTTTTTACTTCAAAAGTTTAAAATTAAGGGAGAATTTCATTTTCAATATTTAGAGTCGGAATTGGACTACTTTTCTCGTAGGGAGAGTTTCTTCGACTTAGATGGCTGAAAAGAAGCTGGAATTTTTTTTCAACTTTCGGAAATCAGAATGAACGGGATTTTTTTTTCACTGCCAAGGTGCACATAGAAAGGGTCGAAACTGTACAGGGATTTATTTTCCAATTCAAAGGATCAATCAGGGGAAATTCACTTTTACAGCTAAACTTTAGTGGACATTTTTTCATACTTTTAAGAATCAAAATGAAGGGATTGATTTTTTTTTTTACTATTAGCGGTCAAATTGAGGACAGGACTTTTCTCACTTCCAGGGTCAAAATCAACGGGGTTTTTTCTTTTCCCCTTTAAGAAATGGGAACTGGTGGAATCTAAGGTCAAAATGTACGGGGAAAGTCAGTCCCAATCTTCTTAAGTATCATAATAGATGGAAATTTTTAGTCGCAATCTTCAGAGTCGAATTTGAGAGGATACTTTTTTCAAGTTGGGGTGTCAAATTGGAGGGGATTTTTTCCACTTTTTATGATCAAAGATCGAACGGGTGTTTTCTTCACCAATTCAATGTCAAACAAAATCTAGGGGGTATCTTTTTTTACTTTACGGGCTGACATTTTAATTTGTTTTTTGTTTTTTTTTCCACTTTTAGGTTCGAAAATAAGGGGTAACTTTCCTCAATATATGGGTTGAAAATTGGAAAAAAATTCTAGCACTCGACGGTAGAAATTGATAGGGGATTTGAGCCACGTGATGTGGTTAAACCGGAAGAGATTCCTCCACTTCCATAAGGACAAAATTCAAGGGGAGTAATTTCACCACTTTTAGAGTTCAAAATGGGGAAATTGTTTTAGTTTTTTTTTATTTCAGGTACCGAACCAGGGAAGTTCTTTACATAATGCAAGGAGATATTTTGCACCTTTTTGATGTTAAAATTGATCGAAAATATTTTTTTCGAGAACAACCTGGATTCGTTTTGATAAGTTGCCATTTCCATAGAAATATATATATAGGCCTCGCACTAAAAAGTCGTGTTCAATTGTTAAAATTGATAGTACATTCTTATGAAAGAAAACTGTTATGACGAAGTTAAAATATTGTCTAAACTTATCAGCTAAGTCATTTGAGCTTCAGTCAGTGTAGATTTTGAAACCTGGACAACCAGTTTTATCCAATGTATATTGTTTTTTTTAATTTTGAATATTCTTCTTGGCCTAGATATGCCGGTGTCAATATTGTTTTGTTTTTATTTTTTCCAGGTTATTCTTAAAAATTCCCTTGGGTGATTCAAGTCTTCTTTATCTCTTTCTTCATGTCAACCAATCCCAATCCCCAGTGACACTAACAATTTACTTTTATACGACTCGGAACGCACTATCAACTCACACTGAATTTATATTTCAAAATACACAACTGTATACATACAACAACACATGAAACAACAAAAAAGTCTAAATGTGTATGTAGAAAACTTGCATAGTAATTATTAACGTGTACGTATATCGAACTGTGTCAAGTGGTTATATATATATATATGGATATATGTATGTATGTATGTATTCATATATATATATATATATACATATATATATATATATATATATATATATATATATATATATATATACATACATATATTCATATATATATGTGTGTGTGTGTGCATGTGTATGTGGGGGTATATACACACACTCATATATGTATATATGTATGTATGTATATATATGTATATATATATATATATGTATATATGTATGTATATATATATATATATATATATATATATATATATATATATATATATATATATATATATTCAGAAAGAGAGAGAGAGACAGAATATATATATAGAGAGAGTGACTGACAGACAGAGGGAAGGGGAGAGAGATAATGTATGTGACAAGTTGCTTGATTTATAGATCTGTGTGATTGTATACGTTTGTCTTTGGGGATTTGTGGAGACAGGTCCTAAGTGATTCCGATATTATGATATATGTTGTGCCAATAATGTGAGGAACAAGATCGATTCAGATTCCAGGAAGATGAAAGTAATGATTAAGCTGAAGAAAACAGAACATTCTAACGGGAAATCTTGCAGAAAATGTTGCTTCTGACGGACGAACGTGCATAATACCTTGATTGTGGTATCACTGAACTTTGTGTACTAGCTAACTGAATGACTGAGTGTAATGAAACTATAAAGAGGAATGTATTAATACATTTGACTAGAATTTCTTTCATTTTTTTTACGTGAGTAGTTGCTTTGAAAGAAATTGAATCGAATAATCTGCTTGTCAATCATTAATTGATAATGCTTGACAAGAAATTCATGTCAAAATTGTGTGAGTTTTAGGCTTTTTCGAATCATGGCTTAATCAGGAATAAACTCACAGTAGTGGGTCACTCAGTGTGGATCAAATTCACTAAACTCTTTAATCAATCTACGACATTCATTATCGCCATGAAAAAAGTATTAAGAGTATGATGGAGATGAATTTGTGCACGGTATATTTTGAATCAATTATGCATATGAACATAAATGAAAGATATATTCATTCACTTCATGCTGATACATGAAAATATAAAGTCCCCACAAGATATGTAAAATGCTCTTAACAGCCGAAATAAAGAAAAGACTATTCAATAAACCAAAGACTAAGCATACACAAAATGATGCTATTGATAATTCATGGTCACACACACGCACTGACATAGCACTGAAATATATATGCCCGTCTAACCAGTGTTACTTAGTGGAACGAAGGTGAAGCCGCTGGGCTTCTATTATAAATAATCAGTTTGACGTCCGACATTGCTCACTGCGGACCAACAGAGCAACAATTTAGTAGTAGTGTGCATATCCTCATTGCCTGGCTACTACTTGTGTAAATATCTACTGTGATAGCGTAAGTACAGTGAAGATATAATGTTGCAGTTAACGAACACGCATTGTTAGGTAAAGTTTGATAACATTGGAGGAGAATCTGCAACTGCAGTTTTGCGTGCTTCATGTATTTCTCCGCTGTTAAGAAAAAATGAGAATGATTATTTTTTTCTCTGGGTCTGTGTTTGTTTTTTTTTTTGTCTATTCCCTTTTTGTGTTTTTTTTCTTTTTAAAATTGCTTCTTTTGTTTCGTTGTCAATTCATTTCATTCAATTTTTCCATCTTTTTTCAGCTTTTTGAAGATATTCATATTATCATATTTACTCTTCTTTTTTTTTTAAATTTCTGTTATGCTCCCTCTCTGTTCTCTTCATTTTTTACTGTTAACTTCCCCCTCAGATTCAATCTGCTAGGGACTTATTTCAATCGTGATGTTGCTTGTTTGTTTGAACCGTTCTTCTATTCTTCTTTTTATTCATTCTACCTTTCTTTTTTATTTCTGTTGATTTAAAGAGTTTTATAATTGCTTTGTCTGTTCTTTAGTTCGTTTGTATGTTTGTTGGTTTCCTTCTTCTTTTTTTCATTTATTTCACTTTCTTGTATAAAATTCCCTTTTAGTTTTTATATTCATCTTTCGACGATATGCTTTTTTAATTGTTTAATCTTTCTTTCCCTTCCTTTCCTTCGTTTGTTTGTTTTTTTCTTTTCTCCCTTTCAAGTATATATTCTCCCCTTCTCATCGTCGTTCCTATTTTTCAAAGAATTTTTTATGCTTTTGTTTTTTGTTTGTTTTCACACTCTCTCTTATTCTTTATTTCTTTTTCTTTCTTTCTTTCACTTGTTCTTTATTTCTTTCTTTTTCTACTTGTTCATCTCCTTTTTTTCGCCCCATACGTTCCATTATTTCTTTCTTCTATCCTTTCAATGTTATTCCCTTATTTATCTCGTTCTCTCCCTCAACAGTCACCCACCCCCTTCATTGTACGCTCTGTGTCTCCAAGAATGGCCCTTTTTCTTTTCATTCTTTCTTATCTTTTCTTTCTTCTATTTGCCTCATTTTCCAATTCATTTCTCACTTCACGTCTGATTACGTCTTCTTTACCACCTATTTCTCCTCGACAGATTTTTTTAAAAGTCTGTTTTAAATTTTTTTTAATAGTTTACCTGATGGCCTGTAAATTTCCCTCATCACCTAAGAGACATTTCTTATCTTTCTTCATTCCAAACTTTCGTTTAGACTAGGAGCATTATCAAAGAATTATTATCGTGCACTCTTAACAGGCTAGAGCTGAGTAACACTGAGATCCACAGATAATTCTTTTCAGTATGTGCATCTCTATAAATTATCGTGAATCCTGCCGAAGTAGTGAATTCATTTATAGAACCAGGCTTTAAATCATCATTATCATCATCATCATCATCATCATCATTATTATCATTATTATTATTATTATTATTATTATTATTATTATTATTATTATTATTATTATTATTATTATTATTATTATTATTATTATTATTTGGAATCTCACACCGGTTGCCTGGTGGGAACTGCTGGAGTTTGAGTGACAGCAAGTCTCCTCAAGTCTCCAGACCTCCTCTCCTTGTACTCATAGGTCGCAGTAATTCTGCGATTTACAGTTTCACACCGGTTGCCCAGTGGTTATCGCTGAGGGCTGAGTGACAATAAGTCTCCTAAGGTCTTCAGCTAACGTCTCCTCTCTCTTTTGCATATCATGACGGAGCTACAATTCGTTGAAGTACTTATATCTCTAGCACCTTCCCCAGTATCCGTGCAGTTCCCAGTAGTGCTGTGGTCTGTACGGTCTCTATCCTTCCCCTAATCCTGATCTCCTCCAGTCTCTCCCTCAGCGTTTTGGGGACAGTTCCTAGTGCGCCCACTATGACCGGTACTACCCTGGTTTTCATGTTCCACATCTTCCTCAACTCTCTTGCTAGGTCCTGGTATTTTTCCCTTTTTTCACCCTCCTTCTTTTTTACTCTATGGTCTGCAGGCACAGCAACGTCTACTATTTGGCAGGCCTTCCTTTTTTTGTCTACTATTACTAAGTCCGGTCTTCTTGCCTGGACGAGGTAGTCAGTTTGGATGTCAAAGTCCCAGAGTAGTTTGTGGTTGTCATTCTCCAAAACTGCCACTGGCTTGTGCTGATACCACTTTTCCACATGGTTGAATCCCATTTGTTTGACTAGTTCCCAGTGTATCATCGTTGCTACTCTATCGTGTCTATGCTTATATTCCTTCTCGGCGAGTTGACTACATTCACTAGTTATGTGGTTTACTGTCTCATCTCCTTCACCGCACATGCAGCATTTGCTATTATTTGCAATCTCACACCAGTTGCCTGGTGGTTACTGCTGGAGGTTGAGTGACAGCAAGTTTCCCCAAGTCTCCAGCTCTTCTCTCCTCGTTCTCATGGACCACAGTAATACTGCGGTTTACAGTTTCACTCTGGTCACCCGGTGGCCATTGCTGGAGGCTGTGACAATAAGGCTTCAGCCAACATCTCCTTTTTTTTTTGCCTATCATGCCAGTGCTGTGGTTCACATTTCCATTCTTCTGTTACGCCACTGTTTACAATTAGTGTAGCAGTCTTTATAGTTCTAGCGCCTACTATGTCTGGCACTACCTTGACTTTCATGTTGCACATATTCTTATGTTCTCTCGTTAGATCCTGGTACTTTTTCTGTTTTTCACTCTCAATCCTCTTTACTCTATGGTCTGCAGGTACAGCCACGTCTACTATTTGGCAGGTTTTCCTCTTCTTGTCTACGATTATCAAGTCTGGTCTTCTTGCCAGGATGAGGTGGTCGGTTTGGATGTCAAATTCCCAGAGTAATTTGTGGTTTCCATTCTCCAGGGCTGCCTCTGGTTTGTGCTGGTACCACATTTCAGCATGGTTGAATCCCATTCATTCACTCAATTCCCAGTGTATCATTGTTGCTACCCTATCGTGTCTGTGCTTATACCCCTTTCTGGGCAAGGCGACTGCATTCACTAGTTATGTGATTTACGGTCTCATCTCTTTCACTGCACAGGCGGCACTTGCAGTTTGTCTGAGTTCTGTCGATTTTTGTTTTGTATCGTTAGTCCCGATGCTTTTGTTTTGAGCTGCCATGATGAGCGATTCCGTTTGTCTCTTCAGGTTTCCTTTTCGTAACCATGTCAATGATCTCTCGTCTGCCACTTCTTGTATTTGTCTTTTATACTCTCCGTACAATTTTTTCTTCCCTTGTTTGCTGTGCTATTCCATTGTTTTATTGTAATAATCATTATTATTATAATTATTATAATTATTATTATTATTATTATTATTATTATTATTATTATTATTATTATCATCATCACCATCGTCGTCGTCGTCGTCGTCGTTGTTGTTGTTGTTGTTGTTGCACTCCAATACGATATACATCCAAGGCTGCTGCTGGAGATCAAGTGACATTTTTTTCTTTATGCTTTTTAATTTCTTATAAAGTTTTTTGTATAGCTTATAGTATAAATCCATCATGGATTATTTAGCATTCGGAGCCTTGTTCTGTGTGTCTTCTTGTTGTTTGCACTTTAATCTAATGATAATATTTTTGTTCATCATCATTATTATTATTATTATAATTATTATTATTATTATCATCATCACCATCAGTAGTAGTAGTATTAGTAGTAGTAGTACTAGCAGCACTGATTGGTGGTTTCCACTGGAGATCAAGTGAACCTACTTTTCCAGCCTTTATCGTAGGTTTTCGGAGCTGACCCCTGTGCTATAGCCACTATTGACACTACCGTAATTCAGCTCCCTGCTAAGAACCGGATATTTATCGAGCTTTTCATCCTTTTACAGCTTCACCCCGTAGTCTGTGGGAAGAGCGAAATCATACTATTCTGTATCGGTCTACTGGTTTGGGGAATCTGTTTGAATTTCATAGACCGATGGGATTTCGTATGATTCATTTGCTAGGACAGATTTTGGTCTGTGCATGTACCACTGGTTGGTGAGATCAAATGTAGTTGCTTTCCAAGTCATCAGTTGGTAACTTTTCTTACTCCCTTTCCTCCCTCTGGGTCGGCATTAGGAGAGATCCAGGCTTTCTCTTTAAGTTTACCTCACGTTGTCATGTTCATGTTGTCGGATCAGCGAAATATTTGGACTGCTTTCTGAATTAACTCTGTAATGTGTAGTGGCTTTTCTCATATTTGGACTCATCCCTTTGTATTTACTCGCTCTATAGTCTCCCTGTTAGTTGTATTGATGTCTCTTTTTTCTGTAAATAATAGTTCCACAATGTATCCAGTATAATCTTATTTGCTGAAAACGCAATCACTGATTCTTATAAAACATCTTCTCTCTTCACTTATCCTTACATACAGTCAGTCAACGTCGTATCTTGGGTGAAAGGAAAAAGTATTATTAGTCTCCTTGTTGTACGGTCCAAATTTTCCTTTTGCCATGTTTAAAATGGAACCTGAGTATACAACAGCCACTGTTTTTTTGGTTGTTTATTTTTTGTACTTAAGCTCATTTTTCAGCTGCTTATTCCGGCTTCCAATCATTTTCTTGTTCTTGGAAAGTATTCTTTGTGTACTGTTCCATGCAATGCATTGCAGTTGATTTCGACTGCTTCCAAAATGTCTGATAACTCTTAACTTCATTTTTCGTTGAGTGCGTTGACAGTTTCTTGGTTAGATAATTTGGTTTATTCAGCTGTTCATCTTTTCCCTCAATGAATTACTTCATTGCACACTCCTCAATACCAAAAGTCATCTTCATGTCCTTGTTGTTTGTATTAATATCTTTAGTTATTTTTCGCCCATTTTGAGATCATTTAGATGCGAGAGACAATTCAAAATTTCCTTCGAAACTGTGGTTTTGTATCCACAATTACATTTTATACTTTAGTGGTATCTTTCAGGTTACCAGCGACAGCGCGTGGCTTCTGTTCATACCTTCTCTATTTTAATTTGACTAGATGGTTTCTTCGGTTGTTAGTTCCAACCTCCATTCGTCCATTTCCCTTGATATGAATTCATCTACATCTTTTGATATACTTAGAATCCCTATGCATTTCATAATCTAGAATGAATTATGCTGCAAGCTTTTTTTGTGTATTATCCATGCAGTGGTGAAGCTTTTCTCCTTTCCTCTCACTTCTTTGATAATATTTTTTATCAAAGTTTAGTGGGTCACTTGATCCTCTGGTTGCATCGTTTCTCCCCATCGAAAAAGTCCCCAGATTGAACACGTGTAGTGCATTTCTTTTGCTAACCACGCAATTAGAATTTTTCACAACCATGATAAGTTTTTTTTTTTGGTCTATAAGTTTTTAATTGTATGTAGAGAGGGTTTCTATCTTGATCAAGGTATTTTCTCTCCTCTCATTGTCCAGTCAGTGATATCCGATATTTTGGGATATTTGCTTTGTTGTCTCACTAATGTTCCGTGCATAGCTGCGAAATTTGTGTTTGGTCCTTCCAGCTGGCAAGACTATTTTTTTATGATCTCTGGATCGATCAACATTGTCAACCTTTCTATAACTTTAGCCCATTTTTTACGTTGGTCAACCAATTGGCTTCCTTATTCTATACTCTTCTCGCATAGGTTACTCTAGTTTTGGTTTCTTCCGTTTCTTCTCGATTTCCCCGGGCTATTTATCAGTAGAGCAGGCTGTTATGATTTTGAAGTATTTCATTTTGTTTAGTACTGATTTAAGACTGTATCCATATCATTTCAGTCTGTCTCCCTTAGTTGAACCTGTTTGACTCAACTCCACTAATCCTGTTGCATATACTTTTAATTGTGATATTTCTCTTCCCAGGGTTTCAAGAAATGTGGTTATCATATATATAATTGCATGTCTAAATGTTTCAGCTTCTCCAAGTATTTGCTTCATTTGTCGTTCTAGTCTAATATTCATTTCTATTTCTGCATTGGTGTTCCCTATTTGAGTTCCGTGTCCCGTCAATTATTCTCCTCAGGTACCTACTCGGTTCTTGCATATACTATAATCCCTATCTAGAAGATATTTTATACTAATTTTAAGTTTCAATTCCTGTCTTTATTTGGTTCCAAACAATGTTCCTTATTGATGGTGTTTTTACTCTGAGTTTCTTTGCTAGCTTTTTAATTTCTTTCGCTCCAATCTACGTGGCCTGATTGCACACTACAAATGGTATGTTGGATGCATCATTTTGAGTTATTCCCATTCCTTTGCTCCTCCCTGTGTGTTTTCTTCGGTAGAAAGGTCCTTGTAGTTCAATGATTACTTCATCTCAATATATGTCTATGTCACTGAAGATTTCCACAAGTTCTGAATCTGAAAACCACCCTCCTTTCACTGAACCACTCTTCTTATGATCCCTTTGTGAGGGTTGCTTGTATGAAAGCTGTTGGGTAGCATTTTGTTATCTTCCCTGTTTTATTCTTTCACTTGCTATCGGTAGTTTTTGAGTATTTACGATGGGAATATCTGTCCGTGAAGAAGCTAAAGATCTCAGGAAGACAACCGGTTTCCACTTGCTGGTTATTAAAAGAATACGGCAGAATTGGTAAATTTTTAGGGTTATATATGTGGAATTACCTACCATAAGTGGTGTAAAAAGACTGGAATTGACCAGGAAGTCAGTAGTCTGTAATCTTTTTAGCTTGATAGCTTGATCATACTGTGGGTGGAGACTACCTGCAATATACTATCTATACAGCACACCATTTGATGCATAAAAAGTAAATATTTGAACTTAGCTGATTTTGGCGCAAAACACTCTTCTGCTAAATCATCAGCCTAATTTAGAGCAATGGGTTTCTATGATAAGATTATTACTATCATTAAGTAACATATGTGAGTTGCTACTATTGCTACTCAGGACATTAGATTCCCAATGATTTCAAGTAGGGGGTTTCTGTATCATTACAACCATCTAAATACATTGTACTATGTCTAACTATTCAACATGAGTTTCTTGCATGTATCAAGCCGATTCTGTTTACAGTTAAGTAGGAACACACTTTTAAAAGAACATACGAAATTATGTGCATCATTTATACGATGATCAATATTATTATCAACATTTTTATAAACTTCATCATCATAATGATCTCTTTTATTATTCATTGTCAATATCAGTCATAATAGTAATCTTTATATTATCATCATTATCATTATCATATGTAATTCTTTTTTCTCCGTCATATTGACTTTAATTTTGTCAGGATCTTTTTCAATTTCTTATTTATGTATTGTGTTGTCAAAAATCAATACCATGTTTCGATAAAATAGGGTGACAGGAAAAATATCCACACTGAATCTTCCTTGTAAATCTCACTAAATTCTGATAATTGCTTTTTTTTTTAGTATCCAATGAGGAAAATCGATTGCAGTTAAGGTTGCATATGTTTGTTTATTACCTTTTCAGAGTTGGTATTTTATTCCAACCCTCAATTTTACTCTGAGTATGAATGCAATACACTATGTTATTGTAATCCCGACTAAGAAAATATCATTCGTAACAATGGAATCATCAATATATTGATTGTTAACATAAGTACAAATTCTATGGAAAGTATTTATAGTGGAATCGACCACTGTTGCCTCCGTTGTGAAATAATCTTCCCTTTTATAAGTTGGCTTATACTTATAGGTTTGTTTCGTTATAATGGTTACTATTCGGCACATTCGAATCATCGAAGGTGGAGTGAATTAATAAAAACGAATTCATATCTATACATGCTGATTCTACCACACAGATAGGAGGATGATCGAGACCTCAGCAGGTATCACATTACTAGATTGCCACTTAAAATTTACAAGCTCCCTGTAAAATGCTTACATATCGATGAACAAACACTATAGATGAAAAAAGCAACTGCTTGAACTGGTAGGCCACAGGTTTTACTGTTCAACAATATACTACCTACACACAATAAACGAACTAATCTAAAAGACATCAGAAGACAACAAACCATTGTCTTTATAATATGTAGACTAAGGGAAAAACTTTTGATTCAGTTGCACATATTTCAGCATGATGAAGGAAAAATGAATGGGTGAGATTACTTACATTTCATTGAGAATATATACGGAAATTATCATCACCATTATCATCACCATCATCCTTTAAGCGTTTGTTATCAGACATAAACCTTCCCCAGGAATAAGAAAACTACTCTACCATCGGCGTCGCAGAGCCAATGCATTTTTAACTTGTCTACTTCATCACGCAATCTCATATTTAGCCAGCTACATATTCGAATATTGCCTATGGGGATCAACGCTTTTAGTCATGATAACCATCGGTTGTCTAACAATCCTGCAACATAACCAGTATATTGCCATCTGAGTTTGAGCTTGGGTTTCAAGTTTTGCCAGGATATTCCATCAATATCAGAAAACATTCAATTGCAATTAATCTGAGCATGGGCAATTATAATGTTGTGGAATACATTTTCCTAGGACTGGTGATAAAGCTAAAGAAAGGCAATATAATGAAGTAAGACAGCGTATAATGATCGATTGGAAATCTTTTGATAAAAATCGAAACATAAAAAACAAAATGTTGTGTATGTTTAAAAAGTAAAATTACATTCAATGCATTATGCAAAATATGACGTACGAAATCTGGAAAATTACGACCTACTCAAGAACCGACTCAGAACTGAGACAGAGATCAATGGAACGAGCAATGCCAAACAATAAAGATCAGAAATATGACCAAAGTGAATGATAACATACATGTGATTAAACGACGAAATGGAGATGGGCTGAACATTGAGCAAGGAAGAGGGGCAACAAATGGTTCAAAAGTTAAGCAATTGGTTCATGACATAAGATTTTTTGTAACATGGATAGGTTTTGCCGGTAAGACATAGCAGAGGTTAGCCAAATCACAATCAACATAGAAAGATTGGAAAGGCCTTTGTTCCGAAGTTGATTCGTTACAGACAATGATGATTGAGGATATCCTTGAAAAAGTCAGTACATGATATTTTTATCGAAAAAGAATTCAATTTTAAATGAGAAAATCGATTGCTACAAAAAGAAAAAAAAATTTTCATTGGCAATTTTGAAAAATCATTAAATCAGCGTAAGCTAGTTCCAAAGTCATTTCCATGGAACAAATGAGAGTTGCAATCCCTAACAACGCCAATCAACAAATCTCTACTGATCATTACTATCTGACGTCCGGTTTGTTGCTATAGAACGTACATCCTGATCAATTTTTTCCAAAATGATATACTTGTAAAATCTCTTGCAGATACTAAGATTTAAATGAATATTTTTAAAAGGATGATACCTGAAACATTTGTGTAGAAAAATTATTCTCGACAAATAGTGGTTTGCCGAAAATTGTAAGTGATAATATGTTACCATCGAGTGGAACAGTTCTTTGTTACAGAGTGACAACCAAGAAAATCAAACTTTTTTCCCCGTATATATATCTATATCTATATCTATATAAGTATATATCTATATCTATATCTATATCTATATCTATATCTATCTATCTATATATATATATATATATATATATATATATATGTGTGTGTGTGTATGTGTGTGTGTGTGTATTGACATTCCAAGAACACCAGAATTTCCGAGCTCTGCCCAAAATGATCATCGTGATATTGTATTCAATACGAGATGTCATTGCTCTGTATGTGCACTCGTATTTATTCATACACCGTCAAATTCATGGGCACATAAATAAATCACAAGAATAAATAACTTTCATTTACTTTTCTCATTGGAAGGTGAATAGTTTTTAGTTCTACATTACCTAGTTATATACCAACCTCATTCGAATTCTTTCTATTCAAACATTCCAGTGTTTCATGTTCGTATATGATCAACTTTTTTCTCTTGTGTACTTTCAAAATGTTAGGATTAGTTTTTTATCGATCGAGTCAGTGGAGTAATTTATTTCAACATATTTTTTCCAATGATTTTAATTAAATCACTTTTTTACAATAGTCCCGACAGGTTATTGCCAATTTATTGAGCACTATTTAAAAACCTATTTATAACAAAAGCACGGTCATATCAAAAGATGTAATCATTTGGATTCGATATAGTTTCGGTAGAAATGTATTGATTAGGGTATTTAATGTATGTTCGAAGGGGAATCATGTACTTCGCCGTTTATAAATTGGATATAATCAGATATACTCGAATAAATGTCACCAAACTGTCGACTAAGACACATACGTAGGCATAAATATACAAGCACATACACACAAACACATATATATGTATTTACACACACACACAATCAATTATATATATGAAATCCATTATGATATGATATGATACAATACAATATCTGATGGGTGATGGGTTAATTTCGTAGACTGTTCGATACATTCATCATAAAATACCTGTGGTTGAAAGAGAGAGAGGCTTAAAATGTAATGGAGTAAGGATTTGTTTCAGGGTGTTTGTGTTACAAATCGTTGCTTCATTGTACATATATATATTTATACACACACACACACACACACACATATATATATATACATATATATATACATATATATATATGTATATTTATATACATATATACGAGTGTGTGAGTATTTGTGAGAGAGAGAGAGAGTTTCAGTGTGTGTTAGTGTCTGTGTGAGTCTCTTTCTGTACACGTGTGCTTGTGTGTCTGTGTGTGAGCCTGTGTGTATCCAAAGGAAATATATTGAGGGGTCTGTTGAAGTTGGGACGGTGGTATTATAAGCAATAAATTCAACTCGTATCAAGTTATTCAGTGTTGAAGAGGTGCATACAAACAAACATAAAAATAATAAAAAATCAAATGCCTTAAATGAGAGGGAGAGAGAGAGAGAGAGAGAGATAATGAGAAAGACAAACGGACAGACTGACAGATGGGAAGAATGAAAAGGAGAATAATAGAATATGGACTTAGGACGTTTCCATAGCAATATCTTCAGAGATGAATACGTGAGTAAATGTCTCATTTCATACGTATGAAGACAGTCTCATTGAGAATGAATAATGTGATTTTTTTCTGGTTCGTATCAAGATTATGTCCATATATATATATATATGCACACGTGTGTGTGTGAGTGTGTGTGTGTAATGTCAAGCCTGTAAAATACATGCAATAAAAAACAATGTATCCAAATATCACGAAGATGTTATGTCCTAAGATTATGAATTGGTATCCATCATCCAATGTCCAAATTACTAGAAGGAGGTCAACATCATTTTCCCTGAGCAGTAGCCCCCTGCATTCCTTTTCTTTGCTGGCGTCTTGTAGGCGAGAAACTACCATTTCATCTTCACGCTTATAGAAGACGATACTGATATATGTTTTATGCATCTAATAAATCTACAGTAACAAAGACACAGCGATCAAAATTGGGAATAGAGAACTAAAGAAAGTAGATCACTACATTTACCTTAGACAACGGATCTCCAAGAAATCCTCAAAAGGAGAAGAAATCAAGCGAATGATTATTTAGTTTGCCAAGTTTCCGGTGGAACCAAATAAAAAAAAATACTGTTAATCCTGAATATAAAGGGGTGCAACCAATGCATCGGACTGGAAGTCACCTATGAAGCTGAAGTATTGAACCTAATCAAAAAGTTGACCTTCAAACTGCAAATCTTGCACATGTACATGAGAGATCATGGACAATATCACCACATCACAAGCTCAATAGATAACAAAACAGATACGGATCGGGTGTATTTTTTTAGAACTCAAATGGCAACGAGCCGGTTATCCTGATTGTTTGTAAGACAAATGCTAGAAATCACGAATCACAACATGGATCCAGAGAGATCATAGGTGGAAAATTGTCGAACTATGCATGTTAAGAACGAATTGACCCAGCGATAAAGTAGTCAGTGGAATTTTAGGGAAGGTCAACATCGGATGGGAAAAAGCTTTCCGGCCGATAATCACTTATAGATCTGCTGAAGAAACTTGTGATTAGTAGCCTATCTCGAGTTCCTCCATTGGTGCAATGTGCACCACTGAGAATCCTACAGACAACACAGCATATTAGAGACGAAAAAGGAATCAGCTATATCGTATAAAACATAATAAAACATAAATGGCAATTGGTTGATCTTGTTGTAAGTATGTCAGACAAATGGTAGATACGATGAACCACTGATATCATATACACAACTGAAGCAATGGAATAAATGCCATGTCGATAGAAGCAAGTTCAGGATATATCGGCTCTGCAACGCCCAGGATAAAGCATTCTGGGAATGTTGAGAAAGGACTATATTCAATTTTAGACTCAAAAAGGTTGATCAAGATCATTTTCTCAATACTTCCCGGTTTTCAAGTTTGATGAATTTACAATTGAGAAGAAAGTTTCTTCTCCTGACTGTTTATCTTGCCAATCCAAAATCATATATTCAAGGAATGAAGGAACTTGTAAAAATATGCTCATTCTCTATTTTTCTTTCGATTGTTTATATTGCTTTTAAAGCATGAAAAGAGATACGATCGTGTCCTTTTTTCATGTTTAGCTTAGACGTTGGATCCGCTTCGTGATTCAGAGACGCCTGCATAAGGTCTTTGAATCTATGATTAAAGCAATATTTAGAGATTGTTCATTTTAGTGGGAAACTGTTCTTTCAATTTGTCCCTCACTGTGTGCCAGGCTATTTAACACTAGTTTAGGTAGATCAGTGTAAATGTCCTATAATTCTGTTCCTCAAATATTCGAACCAAAAATTCCACCCCTAAAGAAGTCACTCCAAAGCTCAGTGAATATTTACATGATCTGAGATAAAATAATTTCCCCACTTGAAATAATACCATGAAGTTTTCTTAAGTGAAATTCAAAGATAACAAATGATTCGAAACATTATCGGAAGACACTCTATTCGAGGTCAAAGTTCATAGCCGTCCTTAATTATTTCTGTATCTACCTCTCCAATAAACTGCATAAGAAGCACTCAACCTGGGCCTCTGAATGAACTTGTTTTCTAAAATAAAGAAATCGAAAAGAAAAAAGAAAAAAATCCAAACTATTGGCATAAGTGTGAAACGCAATTAAATAATTGATTCAATTAAATTCGATGAATCGGATTAATGCATTTAGATTTTGCGCAATGTGTTTTGTCTAAATCAATTATAAATTTTATATTGGCGCCAATCTATTTTGTGCTGTTGAATTTATATCAAGTGAAAATGCACGATGATTGATAGAAACTGATTTACTCAAGCGGTTATCGATTATATCACCTGTGTTCTCCGTATTTTTTTCCACTAGTGATTGCAAGTGGGTGGAGTTGAAAGATACAGTTAGGCACGATTATCTTGCTGCCTCCATGATTTCTATACGCTGAATACACTTTAAACAGTTTCTCTCTCCAACACATTTTCTCTCCCTCCCTCTATATTTGGTTCTTATGTCGTATCTCTGTATCTAAAATTCTCA
>OY735208.1:59781976-59824476 GCA_963457665.1 Thysanoteuthis rhombus | reverse complement strand
TTTTGTTCTATAGTATAAAGTTTCATCCAACTATGCTGAACAGACGTGTGTGGTGCATGACATATATATAAGTTTGGTCAGTGATGTTTCTAATAGTATGAATATAATTTTTATTTGTTTGGAATATATCGTTTTTTTTTTTCAATTGAGTCTATTCGCTCTAAAACGAATTTTTTGTTAAATCTTGGATATAATATTCGGCATGTTATTTTAAAATCAAATATTCGATAGTTTGTTTGCTCTTTTCTATTTGGGACTTGCTGTATACATAAACATTCGTTTTAGTTTAGTTTGATTTGATATGAGATGGATGTTGTTTTTAAGATCACTTTTTTACTTTCTCATGGACTGTTGTAAAGGTATATCAGTTACGTTACTCGGTCTTTGGGGTAAGCTTGGCCAGTCATCATCGATCTATATTTGAGTTTAGAAGGGATGGGGACTCTGATGCATTCTGTTATTTATCGTGTTTCAATTGGATCTTCTAACTTCTTTCGATTCGTGAAATTAGGCAGACCGTAGAAATTGCTGGTTTCGAAGTTAATATTATTTAGATAACTTTTTTTCGGCAATTTTATCTCATATGTAGAGCAAAGTAAATAGTGAAGTAAAAGTAAAGTAGATAGCATCTTTATCTAAATCTTTATCCATAGTTTGATGCTTAGTTCAGTTGCAAAACGTTTCTTGGATTTAAGGTAGGATTCTCTGTCCGTTTTTACTGCACGATCATTTTCAGTTTTCTTCAAGATAAAATTTTCATAATTTTGGATGTTTTTTAAATGCTTGTTCCTATTTAAGTGAGCGATTAATCCGTAGACCGTAGGTTATTGTTGGTCTTCATTGCATAATTTTTTCGTAATATAAGTACTGATTTTGTTTTTTGTTTTTTTCTGGGCAAAATGTAGATTGCATTCTGTTTTGAAAAACACAAACTCTCTTTTATAAATGAGGTTTTTTCCTCATTCATAATTTTGTATTCTGGTTTTAGAAGCTTCTCCCTATATGATTAGTTTGCCCATCGGAATTGTCAAGGATGGATATCAAAACAGTTGCTTTCGTATTTAGTTATTGTTATGTACATATGCAGATGGTGAGGAAAATAGAAGCTTCCATTTCCTTTCGTCTCCTAATTGCCTTAACTGGCTGTTTATGTCAGCCTTTTGCGTATCTCTATAAGTTTTTTTTTTCCCGTCGGAAGCATCACTTTGCTCTGGTAACTAGTAAAGATTCAAGTGAATCCACTGCACACACACACACTCACACACACACACATGTACACACACACACACACACACATATATATATATATATATATATATATATATATATATATATATATATATATATACACACACTCACACACACACACATGTACACACACACACACACACACACATATATATATATATATATATGTGTGTGTGTGTGTATGTTTGTGCATGTGTGTGTGTGAGTGTGTGTGCAGTGGATTCACTTGAATCTTTGTGTGTGTGTATTAATCAAAGCCATTATAAGTTTGTTTTTCGAGAAACGGTTTTCCCTGTATGTGTTTTCTTATGTGTTGCCCTCCTACAGGATTAATTGTCCTGTTGGCGTTGGTCAGTTAGCCTTTTCCCACATACTTTGTCCTTTGTCCTTGCTAAATAGCTAGTCCACCTCCATTTTGTGACTCAGTAACCAGCATGATATCCTCAATTTTGGTCCTTCCTTGTGTACGATCATACTGAAGGGAATAATTTTTCTTCTAAAAAGTGCATTGCTTTTGAGAAGCTATATACGATATCAATTAAGTACTTAGATCCTCTTAGTTCTAATTCCTACGGGATAACAGTTTTAAACGTATTTCTTATGTATATATTTGTCATTGATGGTTATATAAAGGAGATAATATATACACAGAGAGAAACAATATTAAAGAAAGTGAAAGTCTCGCATATTTTACATGAATAAAAGCACGGCAGGAATCATGAACGTACCGTGTAACACAACTAAAATATGAAGTACATATACACACTAAAGAAAAAATAGAGTATTATGTAGAAAGATTGATCCTTTTGACGGAAAAAAACGTATTAGTGCTAAAAGGAATTGTAAAGCAACATAATAGAAAAACTCATATTAAAAAGGACTTGGCTCGAAGGGAAAGAAAAACGTGATGGACATATATTAAAATGAGATGTTTTTTGTAGGCAACGAATATTTTTTTCTAGATTCAATGAGAAATGAAGATGTTTTCTTTTGCTTCTTTATGCATTATCATAGGTGGAACTGCCACGCTTGCATGCTTTCAAGGTGCACGGTCCGGGGATTTCGATTTTTTTTTTAGGCTTGCAGTTGCAATTCCTTCTTGTTTGTCCTCCATCGTAGAATTTCGAAGTTTGTGGGTTCAGTTTCATTTTTCTTATAATTCCAGTGTATTCGAGGCGACAGTTGCTCCCTATTATCAACGTTGGGATTTTGTGTTGGATTGGAGTGGGGTGATAGATTATCTCAAAGGATTTTCTGGTAGACTAGTACGTACAGCATGAACAAATAAACCATCTTGATTAGATTCGAATCACTTGTCCGCAAAAAGTTTTTTTTTAATGGGGAAAGGACTTGGAAGTGGATTCCAGGCAAAACGAGACTCAGTTACAGGTAGATTTATGGTAAATGGGAAATTGAGATTATGTACAAAGGTTGAATTTGAGTTACGTAATCGGAAAATGAGGGATTGATTTGAGTGATATTTCCTTTTTGGCATGCACACATATTTAGTCTTAGGTTGTATATTTGGAAATACATACTTTTAACTAGGTAATCATCAATCTTATATCAAAACACATCACCTGAGTAAATCCAAGTTAAATGCTAGCTGCAGCAGGTGTACTTAAATTAATAATTTATTCTAAGATACTTGTTCTCCTACAGTATAACTGAAACACATTTGTACTTCATAGTGCCAATTCAGCTATCTCAGAGCTAGATCTAGCCTCTTTTTGACGAATTATAGAAATCAAATTTAAATCTTCATGTATTGTCCAATAATTCCAATCATGCCTTAGGTTCATTTTTGGAACAAAAACATTTTTTGAGACAAGAATTTATCACAGTTTATTTAATCCAGGGAAAAATGAATTTTGTTATGATAGTTAACGTATGCTGGAGCAATATCAATACATGGTTTTCAATTGATATTCATTTTTTCAATAAACTATCAATTTCAGTTGGGCTTTTTTCCCATGACTATATAAGATAGGATGGACACTTCTTAAATTATTTGAAATTCTGCAATGGATACAGTTTTGTGTAATTTTATTATCATTTCGCTTTGTTATATTTACATGGATCGGACTTCTGATTTTATCTGTATCGCACTACCCATAGGCTTTGCCTGTGCGTATCTCATTCGTGTGGGCTTATACCATATGAGCATTTTTCATGGAGTCAGTATGGAATATGTTTAATTCACACATATTTTTTGGTAGTTTAAATCAGAATTGGATTGTCATATCATCAAAGGAAAAATAAGACCAGTTCCGAAATCAATGAATCTATCCTAAAGACAGAAAAGGCATTTTTTAAAATTCGGCCTCTTTTTATTGATCCAGCAGAACTGCATACTGAACCAAAGAAGTATATTATCATGGAAAAAAGAGTAGACTTTGAAAAAAAAAATACTAATTTTGTTGAATCTTTGCAAAGAATACTTACTACAGGGACAAAAAAGCCAGCTTATATACAATAACATTGGAAATGTATTGATGTTTTTGGACCACCCATACACACTGTGAGAGTTGTGAGATTGATGGATAGATCTTTTTAAAATGATGGATACAGAAACAGACAGACATGATGATGTATTAGCTTCGCACGACTGGCTAGATTTAAACAGAAGGAAAATGTTTAGCATAATCATAGTTCTTACTGGAAATCCTCAGCTTCTGTTTATTTGTCTAATAGTTCACAAAGCAGTAACATTGTTACACCACTGATTGATTCCCTTTGAACTGTCTTTAATATATAACCTACTTTAATTCTTTTTCCAAACAAACAACTAAGTCGACATTGTTGCTATGGTTCCAGACAGAATCAAAAGACAGGAAATAATCTTTACCTTTGTATTTGCCTTCCTAGTTGATTTGCTTTAGGCTCTTGAACTTCAATCAGCGTAGGGCAATTTTCGATGAATTTTTCATTAAAGAAGCTGGAATAAAATTAAACCGTACAAAAAACATCAACAAGAATATAAGACATATCACCGATTGAGGCATTAAATAAACAAAGAAATCATCCTGAAGTCGAGGTATACCAGAAATAAAGCTCAGCATACGCTATTAAGTCTCAGAATTCATTATAATGGGATGAAATTGGAGATACCTCAAGGCAACTTTCAAGGAAAAAAAGTGGAAAAGTTGAAGATGACTTGTTGATGTTATCAATGGTTGTGTAAACGGAATTACTCAGCGATTTTCGAAGATAACAACATAAGTGTCTTATTGTTTGGTTGAATAATACATTTCCCACTTTATTTCCTTTAGCTTACATTAGAAACAAAATGAGTTTTTTTCTCAAATGCCGGCCCATTCAAAATTGAGGATGGAAGAAACGAAAGCAGAATAGGTCAAAGGAGGAATCATTTTTCAAGTAAATATTTTCGTTATTTACAGAGCATAATGCAAAGTGCGTAAACCTCAAAACAAAAATAAATTATAAATAAGTATTGTAGCTTTACATATGATATAAGTATTGACTTTGTGACAATGATTCGTTTGGCATTCATCATACCCCGCCATTCTATGCTATTTAAAACGACTTGTTTAGATATTTCTGCCCCTAAGGTTTGTATCATTCTCTTTGGATTTTATTGCCAAACGTCGTGTTTCTTTCCATTTTTTTTTTATAGTCTAATCTCTTTTATTCTTCCTCAACTGATTTGCCAAACGGATTAAATCCTTTGTTTTATGAGCGCTTAACGGGGTGTAGCATGGAATCAGCTAATCAAGTTCAAATTCTGGCTCAGGCACGTCGTTTGCATTGCACTAATTCCGTTTGGAAAGGCATGCAACCTATTTCTCCCTTCAGCCAACTTGCAATCGGTCAGCTTGGTAATGTCAGGCCAATCACTTCCCAATCAAGTACTTGTGATAGGTGAATGTCGAACAACAGACCGAAAAAAGGCTGATAACAAATTTGTATTTCTATTTGTGTTTGCAGTGTTTGAGTGTTCGGGTCTCACTATCTGCCAAGGATTTTTTTTCTCGAATTCACACGTATGTCTTCTGTAGTGAAACCGGGTCAACATATTCACGCCTGCACAATACAGACCACCTATATTATAATACAAAAGTGGTTTCGCCTAAATAAGTGAAAGTAACCGTCTGCCGAAATTCAAGCTCTACTTAGAGGAAAATATCTCAAGGGATTGCTCTCTGTTGGAGTGAAAGGGCATCTATTACCCAAGTCTGCCAGTGTTCCCTTGTAGTTTATGAGTCTCTATTTGTTCTTTGCTCATCTAAGATTCAGTGGTTTCACGCTCGGTACTTGACTGCGATATTCAATAACTGTGCAAATTTATAGCTCCTGTCAAAAACTATTAGAAATTTTCAGACAACACTTGGTGCATCATTTATTGCTGTTTCTACCTCCAGTTTCTAACCTAGGTCTGCTTTACATTATTTTCTACAGAATATTAATCTCAAGAGGAGCATAACTGCCTTGTGTGTGTTTATTTCTTTCCTAAGCAGATTGAACCTGGCAATACCAGGCTTCGAAGTATCCATTCTGTGCCCTTTTATTTTGAAGAGGAAAGATCAAAAGACAAAAGTCATGATATCATGTTATTGTCCGCTTTGTCTTTTGAGTACACACTAATTTGCTTTCAGATTGGTGACATATAAAAAAAAGATTAGTAAATCTGATAGTAGTTTTTTATTTGGACGCCTGCACTATTTTCTCAGTAGGTTCTATTATCATTGGATCGAGCAAACTTTTCCGTAATACAAGTAACTGATTAGAAAATGTCTGAAAAATGAAATGAAAATCACAACATCAGTACTAATTTTTGCAATGGAGACATCATTTTAAAAAAAGTTGTGAGTACGTGCGTGTGTCTATTTATCTGTGTCTATCAGTCTGTCAATGTTTTCATGATTATAACATGAATGTGTTGTAACTGATGTCATGTTAAAAATCTGTAAACAATAACGAATACCATGTTTAGTGGATAAGCGATCATCTACAGACTTTTATTTGGAATGATCGTGCATCTTCAGCATGATAGAAATGAATACACTGAGCGATCCTGCACATGCATTTTTGATACCATATATGTATATGTATATTCAATCACATCTTGAAAAGGTATATTATATGAATACATCTAAATTTTCAGTTGTTCATTGCGTGAATATTTCCATCGTAGGATATAAGTGCTGAGCAGATGATGATACACTAAGAGAGCAAAAATGAAAATGCCTTACGTTACTGATGCTAAAATGATGACATATTTAAAGCAATGGAAAAGCTTAGTAAATATTTCAGCTTCATATTAATGCTGTATAACCGTCATTAGCTTTCCAAAGTCTGTTGATGGACATAGACCTCCCTCAAAATCACTTTATCTCTTTCCCGTGGACTTCCAGATTTCACTTAAATCTTCATGTCATTTCATTTTCTGTCAGCCACACTTTCGCGTATGATCCTTTTGTCTGATATCTTTTATATGTTTTGCTGTTTTTTAGGATATTTTTCGAGGATTTTATGATATCTTTGACAATTATTTTGCCTATTTTTCCTAATATCCAGTGCAATGAGAGGCCAAAGATGAAATTATCCTGTGCACAATAGTACCTTACTCACGTTTTATCCTTGTATAATTTCAAATATGTATAACTATCCACGATCCCATTCAAAAACGTAGTAATTCCAGTGTTTTGATTTCAAAGACCGTACCAGATCAACAAGCGATGAAAAACCGAAGAAAATAAAATGAACCTATCACTTTAAGCAGAAGTTTGTTGCAGGAGCCGTTGGCTTATGATAGTCCCATATGGCCAGTATATAGCTAGAAAGTATCTCTCCTTCCTCATCGCTGGATCTTAAAACAGAGATGCTATGACGACAGCAGAGAGTATTTTTGAGTTATACTAGTCAGAAAAACATAAGGACCGTACATACCTCTCCCAACCAGCTGCTGACTGGTGAAGATGAAGAAAGGCACTAGAGGAGATAGCTAGCGGGCTACTTGTCCAACTACGTTTGAGAATGGAATTTATTTGGACGTTTTTTACTTCATACCCCTCGTCTAATCTCTGTCCCACCTTTGCTATCTATGCTGTTTTTGTCTTTGTTTTTGGAAGCCACTCCTCCAACTTCAACATTCAGTTTTAATCAAAGTGGCTTTTTGTCGATTATTTTTTTTTACCAAGTGTAAGTACAGCTTTTACATGGTTAAATAAAAAATAAATAAGTGCATATCATTTATGAACTCATCCAAGCTGCGTTAAGAACGCTCTCAAAAATTGCAGTATATATGTATATATATATATATATATGTATGTGTGTGTGTGTGTGTGTGTCTGTGTGTGTGTGTCTGTGTGTCTGTGTGTCTGTGTCTGTGTGTGTCTGTGTGTATAAGTGACCCGAATTATCTCTGTAAATAGCAAAATAGTTTCCCTCAAATTATTCAAAGGAACGTTAGCTGCATAACAATGTTAATTAATGTGGAATTTATATAGCTTAGGGAGTGATTCCGATACCCACTCTGTGCTTGAATTTTGTGATACTACTCCATTTGAACTTTAGGAGTGAAAACCGTCATAAAGAAAGAAAAAAGAGGAAAAAAAATAGAAAAGATCTCCGATTTCGTTCAGAAAAATTAATGAAAAAAGAGTTTTCCTAAAAGTGAAAGATGAAAAGTCTCTACATTTGATCGACATATCTCTGATCTTTAACTTTCGTGTTTTGGGGAAAAAAAATTCCTAAATGCACTATATAAACATGTGCATCAACTAAAACACTGCAATTCAAGGTATTCAAATACATCGGGATATGATGTACACAATGTTTTTGTCTCTCTCTGAATAAAGAACGCAGTTTACGTCACATTTCTATCCATGACGACCGAGTTTAGAGAAAATATTATTTTATCACACCACTCAAAAGCAATCTTACCATTGATAATCAATATAGTTTATAATTCCCGAACCCTGGGTTGGATACCCCTGAAAACAGATTTTGGTGATGGTTTTCAAAATATAATCCGCTAAAAAACTAAGTTATTATCAAATCTCAACCAACAAAAGCTTCCATCTGTTCAGTTTCTGTTGTAATGAATAAAGATGGACAGATCTTTTTCATAATGATGTAAACAAATGTGTAAATAAACTAGCATCCCAAGGGAAATTAGGAGTTACTATCGCCAGTATATGCAGAGTTGGTTGGGATGAATTAGGAAATGGGAAAAGGGGTAATCAGAGAATAAGCAACTATTGCGACTGTTTTTTGGGCTGCGATCACGACGAAGCAGTCTGGATTTTCATGAGCCAAACATGCATAAACTTGTGATCAATTGAGATATACCTTTCATTTTCACCCCCTATACACAAGCACGCACATGCACGCACACACACACACACATCAACACACACATAAACACACACGAACACATTATGGCGGGACAGGTTGAAGAAATTACATTTCCCTACTCATTGAGTGGACAATAAAGTTTCTACGACGAACAATAAGGGCTGGTCGGAGTTCAGATACATACATACATACATACATACATACATACATACATACATATATAAAAGTCAAAAATGTAATAGCCTGAGGCCAGCAACGGTGATTGAATTGGTCTGTTTTGTGAAGCGCTGATTATCATTACTGCTATTCTTTATCGGTTATTACGCTAATAAGTGAATGTTGATGGATACTTGTATTGAAAATGTAAGCTAATGAGATATTGATTGATGATATTTTGAAACAACTAAATTCAAACCCATAGTTATATCCTCTAAATGTAAACCGAAAGATATGTACATACAAAAAGACACACACAAATATAAGGTGCATGTCCACGGTTACAGAGGGTTCAAGATTAAAATAAATTGTTCAGATCCCCATAATATATTTTAAAATTTGCTATCTTTCTGATCAAACTTATTTAGAAAAATTCCAACATTTCAATAATTCTTCAAAAATCAGTATTATCCCCCTCCAAATTTGATCAATTTGATCTAAGGAGATCAATATATACTATCGAGAGATTTTAATCAATACTTATTCCAGTAAAATCAGCCAATTATTCCAGAGCTGTAATTTCGTACAACTGATGTAAAGTAAGGGTCCAGTTTAGCCCTATGATTTCATTGCAAGTAATAAAAAGCTCAAAGATATTTGAGAAGGAACTTTTTCAAACTTGACAAATTTCCGGGAAAATAAAGCTCTTAATGATAGGAAGCGTGAGAGATTAGTTAATGATATTTTTGCACATTGTTATCCATTTACTCATATCAATGTTTTTTTTTTTCAAATCAATGGTTTTCAAATCAAATCAATATTCTGAGGGATATTATGAATCACACGACCCAATAAGTTCATTTTTCACGTAAATTCAATGCATACGTAAAGTGTGCTTATTGTACCCTTTAATGAAACACTGATATGAGGTCAAATAGTTACAGCACTTATTGTGTGCAAGTATGCGTGTGTGTCTGTGTGTGTGCATGCACGCACACACGCATCTGCGTTGGTGAGTGTGTGTGTTTGTTCAGAAATTGAAGTTTTTACACTGAAAGCTTCAAACTTGGTAAAGTTTTGATGGGTCAAAATACACACATATACAGACGTGTTTATATATATATATATATATATATATATATATATATATATATATATGTGCGTGTGTGTGTTTGCGTGTGTGTGTGCATGCGTGTGTGTGTGTGCATGTGAACATACAAACAGGTCAAACCCAGCATGTGTCTTAAACTGGTTTGTTGTGGGTGGATTTCCTGATGAGCGTTTATCTGATCACTGTGATTAATAACGGAAGCAACATCAACAGATTAGAAATATGTGATTTTTTTTATCATATCCGTTGAATGTCTTTTGGCAGTATATTGTGTTGGAATGTTCAATTGAAAACATAGAGGAAGGGAATATTCAGTGAATGCATTGTTCCTTCTGTCTTTTATTGGTTACTAAAATATCCAAGTTCACACATCTAGCAGAAAGTTACATTAAAAAATTGAATCCCAAAACCAAAAGAACATTTTAAAGTCTAACAGAAGGGATTGTGTGTGCGAAATTGTGAGTTATACATCGCTACACAGATAGATATAAATTCCAAGACGTATAAATAACTCAAACTCAAATAGATACATGTAAATGTCAAAACATACAAATGACCAAAACCCAACTAGATACATGGATACATAAAAACGTTAGAAGACACTAATAGCAATGCCCTCAACAGTTTTGTTGCTGGCAGTGAATATTTAAGTAGTTTTGCAATCGTATCATGCTTATGCCAAGGTATATGTTTGGCTGCATTTCTTGATTTGTGTTCAATATTTCCTGAATTGCAAACTGATCTGAAGATAAAATTAGGTAAAGATCATCATCACAAGTTTTTTTATAGTCCGCCCTTGAACATAAACATTCCCCAGAATACTCCAGATATCTTTATAATGAACAGAGCCAATATTATCTGAACATGACTACTTCGTCTCTCAATCTTGTGTTCTCCAGGCCTCGGGTTTGCATGCATCCGTTTTCAGCCATTCTTGCAACATGACCAGCCTACTGCCAGTTTTTTAATGGATTCTACGTTGCCCCAGACTCATGTTTTTTCTTGATATCTCGTGATTTCTCTATGTAAGCTTAAACATGGTTCACGGTTGAAGGTCAGTTTCAGTTCCATAGGTGTCCTGCGGGATGATGCATTGGTTGTATACTCTCATTTTTGGGACTAATTGGGTCTTCTCCTATATGAAGATGAATCTACCCTCACAATTTCTTCTTCTTTGGGGATTTCACGGAGATCTGTTGTGCTAATTAGATGTAGTGGTCTACTTCCTCTACCTTGGCATTTTCGAATTTGATTGTTATGCCTTTTCAACGTAACATGATTTTTTTTTCACCAAGGTGCACTACTTACATTAAAGCTGATAAATATGCATTTCCGTAATCATCTTGTGTCAATCGGTATTCAGATCTTAAATCCCCTGCGTTTACTGATTCTATGATCCCAAACTTAACGTCAAATCAAATTACTCAACAAAACAGGTCGTCTTACTTCTTGGTTCTTATTGGTTTTATGTAATAGATGGATTCAGAGCATCAACACATGAGCTGTTGTCTGGATAAATGTCCATTCAGAACAAATTTCTTCCGCTCGACTTGGCGGGCCTGACGCCAAATTATAAACATTTTCAATACACATTCGACCAGGATACATCAACTGCTCTACTAACTAATAACACATCCTTGCTGGTTCGTGTGGCTCAGAAATAGAGGATTAAAGTATGATTGTTCTAATAGGAATGGAGGGACGGTTCATGGATATCAAGTGTCGTAAATTAGAAAAAGAGAAAAAAAACTGGTAAATGAACTGATCATTCACAAAAGTGAGCAAAATGTAAAACTTCTGTTGAGTCTCTTAATAAGAACTGTAACGTGACCTGGGTCATTTGACTGCATGCCATTAAACATTTGGAAGGAGAGCTAATCAGTGATCAGGTTGGTGTCACCTGTTCGCTGATATCTACGTAGCCATCTTAACCAATTTAAGCACCCATGTTGATAGTTTTCGGTTTAATATCTTCAATAAATGAATTAGCAAATTAATAAATGTATGCAGAAATCACACAGGTCAAGAGCATGGGTTGAAGTTGAGGTTAAATGAATGAAAGGATAGTTGCCGACTGGTACTGTCTGCTGAGCTTTGCCGATACACATTTCATAAATATATATATGTGTGTCCACTATCATGATTTTCATCATTATTTTCATCATCATTATTGTTATCACGATGAAATCTGACATGCCATTCTAGATGAACATAACTAAAATTTGACAGTCAAACAATTTGAACGTAGTAAACGTTGGATCAGCGATTACATTTTTCATAGTGATGTTTGACTTAATATCGATATATTATTCATTGAATGTGCTTTTCCTTTGCCTTTTAGTACTTGCATATACAGGATTCCAAGAGAAATATAAGATCAGCTATGATTTTAGGAATAATGTTTTACTGCAAGAATTAAAGTAATGAGCAATTGTAAATCATTTATCTCAATCGGTCAGATATTTGCATATAAGCAAAGCAGTGAAAAAATAGTAATTGGTTGAATAAAAAAAAAGCAGATAGTAAAAATCAAACAAAAATTCTCATTGACATCCACCAAATACTTCAATGATCACTAAAAATTTTAAGACATAATTTTTATGATATATCAAATTGCATAATTGATTCCAACATGTCTTCTGTTCATAACAATAATGTATGTGGATAATAGTGTGCTTTTGTTGACAATGCTCCCGAGGAAAATGGTCCAATGAATGTAAGCGATTGGTGATATGTAAGGGGAATCCACACTGATTATTATGTTTATCACTTGGATACGTAGTTGGAAGGATGAAATTCAGTTTTCTCTTTATAATCTCATTGAAACTGATCCCTGAAATAATATCTGAAATTGAAAAATACAGCTATAAAAATAACCAATTTTACCAAATAGCCAGCTATGAATATAAACTAAATTCCAACCACAGCATCAATTCCTCTCTTCTTATTTATCATACACATACGTAATGCACTCATGCTCGCAAAAAACACACGCAAACACACACACACACAAACACACACAAACATATATATATATATACATATATATATATATATATGTATACATGCACACACACACATATATATACACATACAAACACACACACACACACACACACACATATATATATATATATATATATATATATATATATATATATATATATATATATATATATATATATATATATATATGTACTTTCCATCCTTTTAATGCGTCTTTGTGTGTGTCCGAGTGAATTATAATGTTAATGTATGCATTCAAGATTATTCACTTTGTATACATATCTAAAAATTTACTAAAAAGATTCATTGGTGGCATAAGAGTTATGGATTCGTGGAGCAGAATCGGTGAATTAAGTTTGGATTCTGTAACTCAATCAGCTGTCCAAGTAGTGGCAAGAAGTGATAAACCTATTTTCAATGCCGACATAGTATCTTCAGTAGTGAAGAAATGATGTATATATATTTCATGAATACATTGCAAATTCTGAGATAACTATATAAAATACCCGATCATCGTTGAGCAATAAATGCAGTGGTAGTGTCGGAAATTAAAAATCGAGATAGGATACGTCAAACCTGCAAAAATGATATATCAAAAGAATTTGCACGTTTATTCTTTCTTTCATATTTCCCTATGTTTGCAAAATAATGGAAAAATTCAGGAAGTACACGTGGGAACGAATAATAAAGTGACATAATGCACCTGCGTCAGTCGTTTGTACAGTAAGGTTCAATCAGAAGGCTCACAGCTGAGAGAGTTCTAGATGACGACAGATCAGGCAGGAGTGTGAGGATTGAAAAGAAATGTGTTTAGAATAGATAAAGAAAGGAAAGAGTGAGAGGTAGAGTTAACGGATATCTGAAATTTGAACGTATGCAAAGTAACTGTCTACGTCGTGAACATACTTAAAGAGTAAAAAATAAACTTTCAAACATTTAGAATTTATATATCATTATCATAATATCCTCCTCAAAAATATAAGGAATCAAACAGAACAAAAAAGCATTTATCAAATAAAAACAGAAATAAACAAATAGACATTCCACATGTTGTATATCACGTAGTGAGATATGATAAACAGAATTTAATATATGCAGTTGGAAGTTTAAGATATCCCAAAATTCCAATTGATTCTGTAGATTGTTTCCCTCTAAATTCATAATGTAGTCTACATACATAAAAGTTTATAACAGTTTGAAAAAAAATGAACGACGATAGTAATGGGAAATATTGGAAAAATAAGAACGTATGCTGATGGAAATGAATAAGAAAGTAATCAGAGAAATAACAAATGCATATTATGATGACAAGTTAAAATGAAATAAATTGTTTTCCACAAGAAAATGAGTTGTACGAAGGTTGGTAACATCTGATCTATAATATATAGATATAACTATCAAAAGAAGCCATCCGTGTTTTTATTTTCTTTTGTATTGTACTATTTCAGCCAAAATAAAAGAAAACGTTTTTGTTTTTGTTTTTGTTTTCTTTTAAACGTACAAGATACGTTTTAGATGACATTGTGAGCATGAGGAAGAGAACTATAACGTACGCCCTGGCCAAAAGCAGAAGCTTAACCCCCGACTCGTAATTTCATTGAGTATACATGTCAAATTCGATTGCACTATGCACATAGGTGTTTTCTGTAGCATAACAGACAAGCAAAATTGTTCAATTTCGTATTCTATTTGTTCATTTATTTTTGTCGTAGCCTTACTTTAGTTTAGTGCTCCCCCCTTTTTTTCTTGGATGGATTTTATATTTTTATTTCAGTAGGAGATTGTTACGCCAAGTCTTGTGGTTTTTTTCTCATTTGAGATATTTTTGCTCGGTTTATAATTCTATTCTGGTTTAGTGATTCGCGTTATTCTGTTTCTGTGTGTGTTTCTCATTTATATACGTTTTTCATATTTTTTATACTGTAGTTCAGGTTTTTTTTGTTTTTCTTCTTTGTAAATTGAACTCAGATGGTTCATTTTTTTATTGGATCAAAATTGAAGGTTGTTAGTCCGGGACTGTTCTATCTGTATTGGTTTATGCACACGTAGAGTTATCTCGGACATGCATGCTAAATCAATGATCAAACCCAACTGGTTGATTTTAATTCTGAAGTGTATATTAGTAGGGCTACAATCGAAACATAGCAACAACTAAAATAAGGGGTTCGTACCTTTACACAGAGAGAGAGAGAGAGGGAGAGAGTCATACATTAAAGTCAACAGTCATGGCTACTTGATCTTGCAGACTGACAGAAGAAGAGGAGTAAAAAATATCTAAATCTTGTGTGTTTTTGGCCTCCGAACCCAATTTGGAGAGAAGAAAGTCTTACTCGATCTGGAATATAAATATGACAGACTTATCATTTTTATTTCTTTGCTAGATTTCAGTTTGTAAATTCTGGAACCCCTCTTATCTCGTGAATTTTCGTGTGTTTGGATAATTCCTTGTAAAGCTTTCTTATCAGATGAGTTTATGTTAATCTTGTGTTTACAGAATTTGCATTTTGGGTGAAGGTAGCTCGTGGATGATTGCAGTGTTTGTTTACACAGATTAGTGTAGTATTTGGTTTTATTCATGATTAATATGCATTCATTCCAAAGTTAGATATGACATCAAAACGGTTATTACATTGGCCTTTTTTTTTTTTTAATCTGAAACCCATTTCATTAAATCCCTTTGTATTTTTTCCCAATTTCATCACATCCATAGCTCAGGCAATTCTTCACACTTTGAATTGTGTCAAAGCACACTCAGATGCCTTTAAAGAGTTGCTCAAAATATATACAAAGTGTGTTCTAACGTGGCAGGGATTTACGCAGAGCCAGATGCACCTTTTTGTAAGTGAAAGTGTGATTTATTATCACCAAATGATGAAAAGTAATATTTATCTGGGATGTTTGGTGATTTGGCTATCTGAATTAATAATGTCCATGCACCTTTCTGCGTCTCTATAGTGTTATGTAACACTTTTTCTGTGATTGATGGGTTGACATTAATTATATCAGAACGTATCGATAGGCTTTGTTTTCACATTATTCTTTTCAATCATTCTAGGCTATTTTTTTTTACTGCAAAACTTAACTCTATATAAGATTATTTCTCTAATTCTGCTGACCTCTAATACGGTAAGGTTAATAAGTATGGCTGTGTGGTAATAAATATATTTTGGTTTACAGCCCTCTATTTTAATGATTGTGTTTTGTTTTGTTTTTTCATATTTGCTTCACTAATGCTAATATGTTGCTTCTCCGTGTTATTTTTGCACCCTCTTTTGCTTCTTTTGTAATTGATCTTGATATTTTTATTCAATAACGTGTTCTTCACGATTGTTTTAAAACTAGTATATCTCTCAGTAAATAGTCAAATATTCCCATTTTGTCTTCTAGGTTAATGAATGGACTCAAGAAATGATCAACGTGATCTACAATTTCCGAAACAGTGAAAGATATTCATTGGTGACTGTATATATTTCGAAATCTTTTCATTACAGAGTGCTCAATATTTTTTCAATGAGTTAATGATCGTAATTTAAGATGAATTTACTGTTTCATTGAGAGCTAGAATTATCTGTTGCATCCCGTGGAATCTTCTAAATGCGCGGCTATTTAATCATTGCATGTCAACTAATAGTTGGAAATTATTCATCATCATCATAATCATCATCATCAGCAGCAGCAGCAGCAGCAGGAACAACATCTCCGTTTTAAGGCATAGGCCTTCGCCAAATATCGTCAGCTCAACGATTATGGTTGTTGCTGAGCCTGTATTTTGTAAATAGGTATACTTATTCAAGCCGTCTTATTTTGTATCAGCCTCAAGTTTGCATATTAGATCTTGTTATCCATGTGAGGTATGATGTCCACTGGTTGTCTGACATTCTTGCAACATGACCTGCACATTGTCAAATGAGTAATCCTATAGTATCTATGATATATCTGACTCATATATCTCCTTTGACACAATTTGATCTCTTGTGGTCGCCTCAGGTGGGGTTGAGTCTAATTCGCTCCTATGCACGTTGCATGGTTTTTAGTTTGAGGGCCAATCATCTGATTGAATTCCATATTTCATTCCCGTACGTTATTATTGCGAAGATGTATTGTAGACCCTTCTTCCAGGACTAGTAAGACATTCTTGTACTTTGAAGATGGGCTCGATCTGCCGAAAGCTTTCCTACCTTGAATGAATGTTTATTTCATTTCTGTTCTCCTTCTGAGGATTTCACAGAGATTTTCAGTCCCTGGTAAAGGTAGTCGTCTACTTCTTTCAGCTCAGCTTTTTCGATTTTTGATCGTTGTTATCGACGATATCTTCGTCTTAAAACATGAATGTTATACATGCCGTTTGTTGTGCTGATGTTTGTGTGGAAAAAAGTATTTTAACATTTTTCATTCAGTTTGTTTGTCATCCTTTGGATGTTTTCAGAAAAGAAGACAGTTGTTTGCGGACTACTTAGTGATTGCTTTTTGTGTCAGCTGTCTATTCTGATTTCTCTGTTTCTTTGCGTAGGTTTTGGAAGATCATCTCTGTGAAGAGTTTTTGCCGAACTAGTAAACTGTTGTTTCTTGCTTTATTTGAGTGTAAAAGTTTCAGACTTTTATGTTGAGGAAAATTGTGTTGTGGGGACAGTAGTGCGGGAATTCTCATCCTAATTCCTTCCAGCAATGACCATCCAACATGTTCCTAATGTCAGCTCCATGTTTTGTTTTGTTTTTTTTATTGTATTTTCATTTTTGCATATTATACTCGCAACAACACTGCCGATGCAATTTTCCTGGAAACCTGCTGTTTCAGATCCAGTCCCTATGAAATCTGTCAAAAAGAAAACACTGCATCTGCGGAAAATCTTGTTTCATGATAATAGCAAGAGGTCTAAGCGTGTTTTATTCTGTCACATGTCCCTCATGATGCTGTGGAAATACGAATCGGTGTTGAAAGATTCCTATTCCTAAAATTCTGTATTTTCTTTTTTACGTTGTCCAAAACTATACGTAAAGTTTGATTAAAGTCAGAAATACTCAAAAAGTCCTGCAGCTCCCTAGAACCAGCAGATAACTGATATCCACCAAATCTGCTCCTGGAATATTAGTGCTTATTCCTCTCAAAGTGTATATCAATACTATTATTATTTCTTTCTCTAAATTGTTTAGTTAATGCATACGAATTCTAGTTTTGCTTTTATGCACACACACATACACACACCATACATTTATATATATATATATATATATATATATATATATATATATATATATATATATATATGTGTGTGTGTGTGTGTATGTGTGTGTGTGTGTGTGTCACTCACGTATAACATACATACACATAAGTTCACACCTTCTCTGATCTTTTATCACCCCTGTCAGTACTAATACTCATCTGTACCTTCACTGGCCATCTATCATTGGGTGGGGGCCTGCTGCTCAATCCATTTTCTCGTTTGGAAAAGGATGGGAGATAAGCAACATCACACGCACGCAGGTGCACACATATACACAAAGCCATGCGATTAAAGGCACGCACAAACACATAATTTTGAAATTCAAAATTACTCTTAGATTGCAGACCATATGCCAAACATGCAACTATTTTATAACCTATGTAGCCTGATGAAAGGAAATGCTGTGTCGTTGGATACGATACCAACTGTGACATAGCCAGAACACCTGCCTCTTTTTCGATAGCATCGATGACTTGGGGATTCAAACTATGTTGAAAGCATATTTGATTCAATCAAATGTTACAGCGAGATGCATCTTACATTTGTCTTGTTTTTTAATATACCTACTGAATGGAGATGGATGACGGTTGAATAGCTTTTCCAGAAACCAGCCTCCTGTAATTAGCTTTCATTTGAAATTTTGGTCATTCGGTTGATCACTTTCGGTTCAACAGGATTATTGGCCTTTTTTTAAACACTTCCAGCTTTTTTTTTCAACATGACATCATTTTGATTGCTGTGCAAAAATCTTCTGGGACATTACTTTATTTGAGGCATGTTGAATAGGATGACTGGTTCCCTAGTGATGATTTCACCGGCTTTTTTGTGTAAGTAGATAGTAACTTTATTGGATCCTGGGGTCTCCTTTTTTCCTGTTTGTTTGATGGCTCACTCCATTCACTGTGGAGAAACTCTTGGGAAATCTGCGGACATCGTTCCTCTTCCTTTGTTGGACTGAAAGAGATAACATTCTTGTGCACATTCGACGATCCGGTTCCTGTCCGTCGTTAGGTCTACATTTCCTTCGAAAGCGCTAGTTACTTCGTTCGATCATCCAATGTTTAAATTACTCCACACCCAAAATACAACTAAGGCAAGGATCATACAAAATATGGAGTGAATACATTCAGTGTTGATAGAGATATATTCTTTTTGTCCTGTACCAAGAGGGTTTCAATAGTTCCAAGAATGCTTTCAATGACTTGTCGTCTATATATATATATATTTTTTTTTAACATTGCTGTCGCTCCGATCATTTTTTTTTTTTTTTTTGGTGAAGTTTTTGTGTCTCTCCATTATATCGTTGGTTCAATCAGAGAGTTTATCCATTGTTTTTGTGCAGATTGGCTCAAACATATTGGCAACTTCATTTGTGCTATACTCATTGACTGTTCCTTACTGCTTCAGTGGAGAGTTCATATCTATTTTTCAGTTCTTGTATGGATGATTGGGTGGGCTCTTTTTGTGGTTGCTGAATGGTGAGTGTAAACCTCCTTGTGCTCGATGCTGCTGTCAATTTCGATTTTGTACCTTATTATTTCTATAGAAACGTCCTATGTTGGCTCGATTTACGACGTAGATATACTATACTTTGGCGCTGATGTCCGCTAAGATTTCGAGAATAAAGCTCCTCCAAAGCTTTTTTCTACTGAGTCTCTTTGCCGCACATACGGAAGAAAAACGACAAAGGATTCTAACATATTTTTACTCTCAATAACCATTTTTTCTTCATATCAATCATTTTCAAATCTAAGCACTGAAAATTGAAATAATTTGTTATTGTATGGTTCGATTTAAGTTTGGTTTGTCGGATTAGGTCCTAATGTTGAGTTTTTAGATTCTTTTTATGCTGTCATGTTCCGATTAATGAACTCTTTATTATTAATATTTTTTCTTTATTGCTATCGTATATAAAGTTTTACTTTTTTCAATTGTTGATATATATCTATATTATTTGCATATATGTACATGTTCAAACGCACGTGCTTACCATTTGTTCCTTCTTTTAACAATGATATACCGTCATACACACACACACACACACATATATATGTATAACAATGTATAAACACACACATATATGTGTGTGTATGTGTGTGCAGGTTAGTATATATATATATATACATATATATATATATATATATATATGCACACACGCATACACACACACACACACATATATATATATATATATATATATATATATATATATATGTGTGTGTGTGTGTGTGTGTGTGTTTAACAGAAAATTACCACAACAAATGGATTTCCAATGGCATTTGGACCAAATGATTACTCAGTTATTTTTCATTTCCACCCTTTGTTAGTTACCTTGAATACGTTGTTTTTGTTTATTCATTATTTTTCTTTCCCTTTCAGTTGTTAGTAAAACAGAATGAATAAAGAATTTAGCGTGGGTGTCACCTTTCTGTGGGGATGTTCAGCTCAGTGGTTTAAAGCGGCGCTGCCTTGAAACAGATACCTTATCAGCCGCTGGTTTGATTTGTACAACGCCCTCATTATTTCTCGATTATTTACTCTATTTTCGCCGTCATAATGGGAGTTTGAATCAATCAGAATGCCAAGAAATATAACAAATTCATGAATATGGTCCGATTATATACTTTTTTCTTCATGAACATCAAGTGCAAACATTGACAAGGAATGAGAAAATTAAAAATTTTGGAATAAAACAGTTGTATTTGCGTCTACCTTTCCATTGGGTTGTTTGGCTCAAAGTTTCGGTGAAAGAGAGAGACTGAGACTCCGTTGAGATGTGCTATCTTAAGGTTTGCATCCTGCAGCAGTAACATTTCTATTGTATTTATGCTGTTTAGGCCAGGTGACTGTATCTCCGTACAATATCAGAAGGTATTTTCTGAAAAAAGTTTGAAAATAATAAAGAAAAATTATATTCTTTCAGATTTTATATATTCATATAGTAGTAGTAATAGTAGTAGTAGTAGTAGTAGTAGTAGTAGTAGTAGTAGTAGTAATAGCGGTGGTAGTGGTGGTGGCAGTGGTATTACTAAAACTATAGTAGCTGGACTTACTCTTACACAGCAGGATGCCTTCAGCGGTTCTATAAAATATCTTACCCACAAGGCATAGCTCCTGATAGTGGACTCACATAGGGACTTTAAACCCTGAAAACACATACTCACACAGCACACACCACTGAAGAGGGGAAAAAAATCTTGAAAAAGGTTTGAACCATCAACATCTAAAGATTGTTAAACCTTACCTCTGAACACTTTACTCCAGAGTCTCTCACTCTTTACAGCTCATATTATATATATATATATATATATATATATATATATATATATATATATATATATATATATATATATATATATATATATACTGTGTACTTTAGAGAGTGAGACAGACTCGGGAGTGAAGTTTTTGGTGGTAAGGTTTATTAATCCTTATATGTTAATAGTCCATACATGTTTCAAGATTTCTCCCATCATCAGTGGTGCGTGTTGTGTGAGTGTGAATTAAAATGTACCATGTGGAACCAGAGTCCACTGTCAGCGGCTATGCATTGTGGGTAGGTTTTGTTGTCAGGGCTACCAGAGGCCTCATGCTGAATGTAAGAATGACCAGCAGGTATTGGGATTTTGGTAAAGCAGCAGCAGTTGGACTTGGGGAGGGCAGAGTGTGTCAAGGTGGGGGGTAGTGTTGGGGAGGTGGGTTTTTCGGTATGTTTGGGATAGTGTAGAAGGAGGGGTGGTGGAGTCAAGGAGCTACATAGGTATCAACCTTAAAAGTTACTGAAGATGTTGCTGAAAGTGTTTTGGCTATGAATTGGACAGGGGTTGTAACAGGCTAAGGTGAAGTTTTTCCTATGGGTCTAGGTGACTTTGAAGCTTCCATTATTGAGTGTGTCTAAGATGTGGGTGTTAGGATATTAATGGTAGGAGTTGTGTGTATTAGTGTTCTGTGTGGTGCGGGTTGTTCAGTTTAGTATTTAATCCATTAGGAATCAGGGTTTTAAGTTTGTTGATCCACATGTCTTCGTGTTTTTCTAGAACTTTAGTTATGTCAATTGGAGTAGTTTTTTCTATTTTTTCTATGATGGTGAAGCTAGCATCAGTGGCAAAATTGTGGTCAGGTGTGCGAAAGTGTAGTTCTACAGGGAGTGGGCTACGATTATTTTTTGACTTAATCCTATGTCTATAATTGTTGAGTCTAATATTAAATTGCCACTCGGACTTGCCAATGTACTGTAACTTACACCTATTGCACTCTAGAAGGTATATAATGTTCTTACTGCGGCAGTTGCTATTGTGGTATATGTGGTAACTCTCTTTTGTGGTGGTGCTTGTGAATGTGTTGGTGTGCTTGAGGTGGTTGCAACATAGACTGTTTCTTATGTTGCAAGGTGTGCAGAATTTAATTGTTCTAGGTGTATTTTTGTGTACGACTTTATTGTTAACGATAGTATTGCTACTAATCATGTCTCTGATGTTTTTGGGTCTGCGGTAGGAGATAACACATGGGTCTGTGAATGTTTCTTTTAGATCTGTTTTGATCGTGAGAATGTTCCATCTATTATTGATGATGTGTGCTAAGGGTGGGAGTGTGTTGTTGAAGGTTGTTATAAGGGGTATGCGGTTGGGTTTGTAATTGTGGGACAGTAAAAGGGTTTGATCTCTGGGTATTCCAGTCGCTTTTTTTATTTGTTTTTTTGTGTCATCTAGTGGATAACCTCGTTGGGTGAAATATTGTATTAGGTTATGTTTGTGTCTGTTAAGTTCACTATTGGTGGAGCAGATTCTTCTAATTCTAAGAGCTTGTGAATATGGTAGACTCCTTTTTAAGTGTTGGGGATGGGCTGATTTGGAGTGGAGGTAATTGTGGGTGTCTGTGGGTTTTGTGTAGAGGGTGGTATGGAGGTTTCTGTTGTCATCTATATATATGCGTGTGTCTAAGAAGGCTATGGAGTCAGTGGATGTTGTGAAGTCAAACTTAATAGAGTCATGTGCCGAGTTTAGATGTATAAAGAAGTTATCTAGTTTGGTTTTTTCGCCTGTATATATGAAAAAAATGTCGTCTATGTATCTACCATAAAAGATGCAGTCATTATAAATCTCTGGGTAAATGTAGGTTTCTTCAAATTTACCCATGAAGATATTAGCATAGGATGGGGCCGCTACTGTGTCCATGGCGCAGCCTTTCACCTGGAGGAAGTGTCTATTATTAAAGTTAAAGCTATTTAGGGTTAGAATGTGGTGCATAAGAGTGGTGATTGTTCTAGTGCTAGGTTCTTTAGTAGTTCTATTGTTTAAGGCTTCTGTCAGTGCTAGGATACTTTCGTCATGTTTGATGTTGGAGTATAGGGATTTAACATCCATACTAACTAGAAGTGCTTTGTCTGGGATTGCTGTGATGTGTTTGATTTTGTTTAGGAGGTCTGTGGTGTCACGTATATATGATTTGATTTGTGTTGCTAAGGGTTGGATGTAGTGATCTACAAATTTTGATAGTTTGGTAGTGTGGCAGTTCGTGGAGGAGATGACTGGTCTACCTGGGTTATTTGGTTTGTGGATTTTGGGGAGTAGGTAGAACCTTGCGGGTTTTGTGGAAGTGGGTTTCAGTATATTCTGTGTTCTTTTGTCTATCATGTTGCTATTGTGTAATTCTGTTAGGGATTGGGTTATTGTGTTTATGTATTCGTTAAAGGGGTCTATGGGGAGTTCTCTGTAGAATTCTGTGTTGCTTAATTGTAAGTTAGCTTCTGTGAGGTATTCATCTAGACCCCAGATGACTATGGATCCACCCTTATCTGCTCTTGTGATGATCAAGTTTGTGTTGTTTTTTAGTTTATTAAGGGCCTTTCGCTCTTTAGTTGTAAGGTTATCACGTGTTAGGGTTTGTTGTGTGTTATTGTTGATGTAGGTTTTTATGTCATCTCTGACGGCTAGCTCAAAAGTTTGAATGGTTGTGTCTATGTTTTTTGGGATGAAAGATTTGTTGGGGTCTTTAAGCCTATCAAGGATGTCACTATCGTGGCCTGTTTTCCCAAAGTGGGCTCTAAGTTTGATCCTTCTGAAGAAGTCATAGAGATCTTTGTTGAGGGTGTGATTGCTGAAGTGTGGGGGTCGGGGACAGAAATTAAGGCCCTTGTTAAGGAGTTTGAATGTGTCCCTAGTAAATCGAAATTTACTTAGGTTCATTACTTTCCCTTCTGGGTCTTCCTTAATTCTGATGGTGTGTAGTAGTGTTTTAGTAAGTTTTCTAAACTGCTTACTAGTGTTGGAATCAGGTTTTCTAACCCCCCTTCCATATTTAGTGGTAGGGGGGTTTCCTGGTTTTTTGGTAGAGTGTGTGTGTGGGTTGATGTAGGGGTTACCTGCTGGTCAGGGTGTTTGCCTGGGTCTTCAGGATGCTTTTGAAGGGTCAATGTGATGGGTTGAGGAAGAATGCTACTCTTAGGGCTTTCCTTTTGCAGAGTATGAGGGGTAGTAGGTCTGAGGACCTTGTGGCGGCTAGTGTTCTTGTTGCTATTATCTGTATGCTGGTTTATATATATATATATATATATATATATATATATATATATATATATATATATATATATATATGAATTGAAGTTATATGATTCTACAGACAATTCATGAATCCTTTACATTATGTATAATTAGGTGTTGGCAAGTATATATATATAAATGTTCACAGATATATGTTGATCATCAAACGTTATAATTCAGTTACATCACTGCGGCAAGATTCTTCTGAAAAATAGCTATAGCTATTTGAGGATTAAAAAAAATGATTTTGAATCAAACTTTGAACGTATTTGTATGAATCGACTTTAAAGGAATTCATATATGCGCTGGCAAATTTAGTTACCTATGCATCTTTTTTTACATAGTTTTTTTTCCTGGCATATTTGACTGCTTTGGCCATCCATGTAATGTGCTGATGTATGCATACTGTATATCCCAGTACATTGATATTTCATAAAAATATCTGTAATATTGCTTGAAGAATTCCCATTGTTAATAAATGTAATAAATCTATTTATCATTTATGATTTTCAAAATAAATAGACTTTCATTTCCTTCCGTTTAATAAGATTTTTAATTCATTTTGTTGAGTCTATTCAATGTGTACATAAAAACCAAAAACAAAGTAAATGAAAACAATTGTTCGGTCTTAAAATATATTGGAAATATTCTATAACAGAAATTGTGGAGCGTACGCTTCGCTTCTCCATTTAGAAAACAAGTTTGTCTTAAAATCAAGATTGTGTAATGAAATGAAAAAGTACCGGTGTATATCAGAAGAAATAATCTTTCGAATGTTTAAAATCTGAGTCCTCCTAAGCGATGAGATAGTGTTTGTAGCCTATTAGTTCATGTTTATTATATCAAGTAGCATGTCATTATAATCAATGCATGCCTCCCAATGAAACATGACTTTGTATTCCATCACTTTTCGAAGTCAAATCTCGAACATTCCTAATATATTATTACATTCGCATTCATTTGAACACTGATCTGTCAGGTCATGCTGAATTTGAAAGCCATTCAGAAAACGAGTGCTTTTTCAAAAACTTGTTATTTTTTAACAGTTTATAAAACATTCATCATGATTCTGCTTACAATTGACTTATAAAATTAAATAATACAGTTGCAGAAAAATTGATTTTTTGTTAAATTCAGTGCTAGCTGTCTTCTGATTCAATTTACTATCGACCTCTTCGCCTATTAAGTTGATTAAAGCGACAAGTCGTATTATCGCACTGCCAAAATACAAAAGTATGTTTTTCTTATTTATTCATATCATCAAACATTGGGGTTTTGTTCAAGCCGAATAATACATTATATAACACTGAAACAGTGATGAAAATCTTGTTTAAATCACGAGAGAGGAAGACAAACAGCCCCAAAAGATTTCATGAAACGACCTCGACGACGTAAAAGCGGTAACAAATATATTTTATGGTATGAGGTGAAAGAAAATTTATCGGTTGATATTCGGAGAACAAAGAGAATTTCGTTATATCAGCGAGCCGACAACGCTGACATTGAGCGTATAATGGTGTTGACATAGACACTTTTCTGCTAGCAATATCGATCGTTCATCCGATTTCAAAAGAACAACATAGTGTCAGTCAATACAGTGGAAAACAAAAAGCTTTTTTTCAGATTGTGGAAAGAGAGAGAGAGAGAGAGAGCAAGAGAGAGCGAGCGAGAGAGAGAGAGAGAAGGGATAAACACTATAGACGTTGGCTTCAACAGGAACGGACGCAGAGAAAGTATTTGATAGAAATAAGACTAACCAAGAAGATTGACATGACTGTATATTCACCGCTAAGGTGTTGGCAATGTTCGTGTTTAAGAAGGATGAAGTCAGGCAACATTATGTATTCAATACAAGCTATTTTGAAATTGAAGAATACACCATTGCTATGAAGCCCACCAAAAAGGCATAAAAATCATCATTGATTTTCGTTCCTCCTCAGTTATCAAAAATCATTTTATCATTTTGCAACGATTGAGGATGCTGCAATGATTGCAGATATAAAATCATGTTTTCTAAATTGCTTGTCGCTTTACAGCCAGCTAGCTGGATATTTTGTGCACCAACAATGATCTTCATGACAAACAATTCACAGGAAACCTTCCGTCGTATTTCAAATCTTCCACAACAGCCACAGCAGGTAAAGCACCTCAACTCTTGACATAGAAGCAGGCAAACGTGGAAAGTTATTTTTGGTTCTTGGAAAAGCATTGAAAAAAACTCTATGTAAATAAAATTGATATGCATACAAAGATGAATTCACATCATTACATCTATTGGTGTATCCATCCACTTATTTACTAACACTTTTATAAATGCTAATCTACGTGAATATCTGATTTTGTTACTGGATATGCACAGATTTGAGTTAAAATATGTATACTCGTATAGAATTGTAGCAAGTAGTTCATCCCATGAGGACATAAGTGCATATATATACATATATATATATATATATATATATATATATGTGTGTGTGTGTGTGTGTGTGTGTGTGTGTGTGTGTGTGTGTGTGTGTGTGTGTTCGTGTGTGCGTGCGTGTGTGTGTGTTCAAACGTTCACATGGACTAGGGCCTTTCTTCCATGACAATCCTTATTACATTAACATCACCTATGTCTTGCCCCTTAACTGTCCGATACGAACTCTCCATTATATACCTGTTCCTTTTCTACTGCATTTACTGTCTAACGGGGTCTAACCGTTTAGTAGTTTGCTCCATATGTTATTTTTTCTTTTGTGCAATAAACCTTGCTCATAATGGATTCATGTTGAACTTCTTTTCCTATTGACATGAATCATTTTAACACTGCTCTTTCTCTCCAGTGCCTTTGTGCTATTCTGAATTGCTTGGTGTTTGCGTGCTCTTATAGGAAAAGAAACTGATTTGAGGCAGTAAAGAAAGAAAAAAATATTTGTAATCTTTCCTCTGTCAGGCGAAATCATCATTGTGATTGTCAGAAAAAAAAAGATGATGGCGTAATAATCTCAATGATAGATGATCTGTGTGAGAAAATTCTTCAGAAAACAATGTAAGCATGACAATAAATTCTGACCTTGAACCATTCGTGCATTAAAATTGCTGCCAGTTATTCTTTTAAAATCATATTGTTCAATTTATGTCCAAAGAAGTTATGTAAATATTTTCAATTTAAATTGATCATTTTTCCCCCCTTATCTAAATTATCTGTTTTGAATCCTGCAAATATTTATGATAACGATCCAATATCTTGAAAATGAAGAATTCATCAAATCAATACGTTTTATGATGAAATAAATATTTCAAAGGAAGTGAGCGTAAAGGTATTGCAAATGAGGGGAAAACTTCTTGTGTTTGAATGACGCTATTGGTTCATATCAATGAGAAATCCTGTAAATTCTTGCATCAATGAGAAATAATGTTTGAAAATATCACTTTAATTCGAATATCATTCAATAAATCATTCGATAAATAGAACATCATTTTCACTTGTCCTTGTCATGAAACTAATTTTTTTTTCTTTTTTAGTTTGACTATGTTTTCATGAGAACACACTTATTTTATCGATGAAAATCAGGATTAAAAAAGCTGGGAAAAAAGAACCCCAGAAACTTCCATTAGGCGGATTAATTTATATAATCATCGAGAAATAAAAACTGGGAACATATGACAGAATGTAAAATATTCTGTCTGACTAAAAGAAGCATAATTGCGAAGAGAAAATGCAGAAAATAATTAGTTTATGACTGATTCTAGAATAAATGCTACTGAAGAGAGCTACTGTTAATATCAATTGACAGTGAGCTTGGTTTAAGAAGCAATTGTTCCCCGTCCATTTTTAAGTGATCGAAATGACAATTCACTCGATTAATCTCAGCTCATGTCAAGACTAATGATAATCAGAAGAAATTTTTATCATTAAATAGAGATCAAATGCCTGATTATTTCTTTCTTGGAAAAAGCAATCGCTATAATAACTCAAGAAATGACTAAAATGATGGTATCTCTTTTTTTCCACCATCCGTCATCTTCATTACTGCTTTTTACACGTTTCTTTTCCACATTTTCTTTTATTTTTTATGTATGTGGGTTGATCAATAGGTCCGTAAGTTGAAACATGGTTATTAGCTAAATTTTAATCTGATATTCTCTTTCACTCGATGATAATCGATGCATGTCATTAATACTTGCTAGTTGATTCATTGAATCGACAAAAAAGAATACCATTCAAAAAATGAATATTCGTTTGGTTAAATAAATATTTTAATCATTAACCCACAGACTCACTGCTGTACGGACTCATACATATTTTTCATTCCTATCCCTCTTTCACTGGCGATGATTTTAATATCCTTTCCCTCTTTTACCAATTCCATTCAACATTTTCATTTATAGATTTCCCTTTAAACGCTTCTTACATTATAATAATCGTTCTACTTTTCTTCTCCAAATCTACTTTTAATTTCTTTTCCTTCATTCTTCCTTTCGTTCGATTTGCAATTTCACACTGAAAGCTTTTGATGGATATCAAATGATTAATGACAGAATATCTCTTGAAATATTTAGCACATCTGCTGATCTAACTACTACTATGGTTTAGAAGTGCTAATTCTTCCTTAGTTTGTCTAATTCTTCCAATCTCTTGGGTATAGTTTCTGTAATAGTTCCAAGTGCACCACTTAATCGAATGGAAAACCCCCAAACATACTTTAAGTAGTTCATCAAAAAAGTCTTTATTTTCAACAATTATTTAAAGTCTCATTTCTTTGTTGACTGCAACAATTCTTGTGCCAATGCTTGAATGAACATAATAGTAATTGCATTGAAACATAATATCTGACAAAAAAGAAGATTGCACTGGCCATGCAAACGTCGGCGGAAAGCTCAAATAGCGTCATTTTTTTTTTATCAATTGAGATATTTTGCAATAGGGCATACAGATTCCACACTGTCAAGTTTTTTCAATGGAGACGAAGGCTTCTATTTTCAGGTGATTTGCAAGCTGATACACATATAAGTATCATTCACTTTTTGCCCACTATCATGTCATCGTTTCAAATGATATTAATCAATAAAACTGAGTGCACAGAGAGTCAGTTCACTAACATTTCAAAAGAGTTCTGCATGTGAATTATAAGAGGCCATCTCTATTGGAATTTGAATTTGTTTTTCACGAACTAATCAGTCAATGTTTGGTCATTTTGTATCTGATTTTGATACCTGCGTCCCATTTGATGTGATGAAATGTTTCATGTTTGAGAGATTGAGGGAAATTGAATGAACAGTTATTTATTCACTAATAAAAAGCAGTTTTGGAGAGAAATATTGTCATTAATCATAGCTCAATCAGGTATAAAACAAATCAGCTGACATGCTTCATGAGGAAATTCAAATGAAAGAAGGAGTTTGATTTTTGTATGAAGAAACTTTGAATAACTTCAAAGATGAGCGAGAATGAGAAAGTTAAGTATACTCTAGAAATATTACATAAAAATTTGAAGATGATAATATCAATGAGTATCAGAACAAACATCAATGAAATTTTCCAGGAATTCCAAAGACATCATGTAAACGACCAAAGAATGTTAAACCAGATTTTAATTTTTCTTTCGTTATTTTCTTCTATCTTACCCCGATCATGGAGTGTTGATTTTCTACCGTCATATCGAACTGAATCATAATTTCGATTCAAGTCCTAATACTGTGTTCAACTGTTCTCCCATCTTCGATACTTGTGGCATTGTGAATATCTATTCTTTGGAAAATGCAAGTACGAATGTTATTATAATAAATAATTTACCGTCTAAAATGGATGTCTTCTCTGTATTCAAAACCGTTGACGGACTAAAAATAACGGTAAAAATATTTGTCATGTCTCCCGATACATCCAGGTTGTGAAAGGAAGCAACTAAAGTGGATGATAAATTTTAATCATGTCTACATAATCAGCTCAACGTCTAATAACATGATAAGAGTGGAATTCTTTTAATATCATACTGAAACGTATATATTAGATGACCAAATTGAGATATTACTTTTAACTAAAGTATAATACAAGAAACGTGCCGACAATTAATAGGCTTTGTCCAGGGAGATATTGACGTATTTATTCATCATTTTCACCTTACAATAAACGATTATAAATGTTAGGAATGATTTATAGAAGTATATACAGGTATCAACAACTTTTGATAAGTTACGTTTGTGCCACATTCGCTTTTACAAAAAGGGAAAATAGATAAAAGTAGTGTTTATCATTTGTTATTCAGGGGGCCCTACAGAAACAGTGCACAGCCTATTTATTTTGATTATTTTTTAACTGCATCAGTTATTACCTTTTAGCACCTCATCCTCTGAAAATTCTGTCTAAAACAGAATTATCACAATCTTTGAGGCCTTGGAATGCTCCGAATATCTTGATAATAATATTATGAATTGATGGCAAATGCCTTTTCCCTTCACGCTGTTTCCATTGATAAGCTTTATTCCCAGATAGATGGGGGTGAAGGAACGTCCTCATACAAAAAAGGAACAGAAACAAAATAATAAGTGAAGCTAGGCCATAAAGAGAATAGCCATAGAAATAATGTAAAAGTCTGAATTTTACTCATTGGGTTAAAAAGTACTCGTCGACTAAATTCTCCAACCCACGACGCGGTAGCGCGTGTTATTTTATTCAGGAAAATAAAAGCAAAACCGTCTTTACATCACATTTATCTTTCAATACATTAGTGAATATAAAATGTCTAGATTGTTTGTAAAGTGTTTCCAAGACGGGAAAGGAGACTTATGTCTGCCAAGAATGAATACCATAGAGGATGACAAAAGCTAAAGGAGAAAGAAGAGAAAAAAAGTGGAAATCTTATTCTTTCAAATATAATTTATTCATGATGCTTGGTTATCAATTCTGGTCGGCATAAAGTCGGGAGAAGTGCATATAGGATGAATACATGAAAGAAATTAATCACATCTTGAACGTGATTTTCTTGTATTTTATCAGTGTTACGTAGTTATGAAGAGACAAGACGTTCGGTGAATAGCAGAAACTAAACAATCACACTCCCACATCCACATACTCATACATTTGCCTCGAACCTACGTACGCACATGCACTCACATACACCTGCACACATATGTGTGCATGTGCATGTATCAATATGTATATATACACAAACACATCTCTCTTGCTCTGTCTGTGTCTGTGAGTGTGTGTGTGTCTCTCTCTCTGTAAATATATATACACACATACACACACACACACACACATATATATATATATATATTTATATATATATATATATATATATATATATACATCTCTGTCTCTGTCTCTGTCTCTCTCTCTCTCTCTCTATCTGTCTGTCTGTCTGTCTCTCTCTCTCTCTCTATATATATATATATATATATATATATATATATAGAGAGAGAGAGAGAGAGAGAGAGAGAGAGAGGGAGAGAAAGTGAGAGAGACACAACGACAAAAAAGTCCGTCAAAATGGTTTTGGGTCACTTCAGTCACTATTTTCCCGAAATCCGTGAATTCAATTTATGTACGTTGGTCCAGTGTCTTTTCTTTGTTTTTCGCATTCACTTATACATTTTTATTATCGCCCAATCTGCAAATTTTTTCTTATTGGGATCATCAGTTATTTAACATGTAACTTTTATGGGAATTTAAAAAAAAACGGTAACATGACCTTATGATCTGATGAAATATCTCATTACCCATTTCAAAGTAACATCCCCCAAAAGATGATTGGCAATCACCTTAAGACTACAGAACGTGATGTAGGTGTTCTTTTTTCTTTTTCTTTTTTTTTTTTATTTTACACCAGGAAGCTTTTGAGAATGAAAACCAATATATTTACTATTTAATCCGGCAAATTATTTCACTTAAATCCTTCATAAGATATTCATGAAGAATGTGTGACTGAAGAGTACCGACATCGTAGGTTGAAATAGATTAAGCCCCCTTATCCTCTATTTATAAAATCAATATTTTTCTTTAATGGGCATAGAATTATCCACTACCAAAAGGGGGTTTGAATTATTAAGTACTGTATTCAAATGTATATTAATTTAGAAAATCATATTTTTCAGTCGGACTTCCAAAAACCCAATCAAGGTTTGCATGGATAGTTTTGATGATATTCTATCGCTTTGCCTTATTTGTTTCCCCCTGTTGTTGTTGATTGTGTTCGTATGTATCACTATTGCCAGAGATCTTGCGATAAAATAACCCACTACATTTAAACGAAAAGGCAAAAAAAGTTAAATAATATTTAAGCTGCGAACGAAATAAGTGAAAAATTCCATTAGTAGCAATGGTGTCTGCAGAAGTACTATCTTTAATCTAGTTAGCAGGATACCCTGAATATATTTACATTCATAATGTTAAAAATTACCTCAATTACTGTTCAGAGGTTATTTCATGTGTAATATTTGATTATTAAGTGTTATTTCATGCTTGGAGAATAATAATGAGATCTTGAAAGTCCTATTGCGTATAAGACTTATTCCTAGTGATTATTTCCATAATGATGTCGGCTATATAAACTGCATAAGTCTGGTTGAAATTTCTTAAATCTTGATCCAATAACTTTTTTTTTGCTCTGCTGCAAAGTGCATCGGGAAATCCGGGTAATTCAAAGCTGCACTTGTACGTTTTATGATATTCCGACGTAATTGCCGGACGTGCATTTATTTTTTTAAGGAATAATTCCATACAAGAATTATTCCGTAGAAGGCATTCAATTTTTATCAAAATGAAATAAACTGAAATAAACGAAGTGAAGCTGATCATTGTGAGCTAAATTTCCTAATAAACCTGTCGTGTTACTGGAACTTCAGGTTGGTGATATCGAGATAATCAATCAATCAAATACGGCTCGAAAAATTATATTACGTTTTCATGATGTAGCATCATCTTAAATCTGTACTGAATTATTTAATAGCAACATCAAGTTGTTTTTGTTCACTGACAATGTATAATAATTTTATAAATCATGCCACTATTATTTTTCAAATTCCATGAGAAGGTGTTCCATATAAATGACAGTATCATCATAATTATCTATTGTTTGATTTGTCAAAACGAAAAATTTTATAGACTAATATCTCATTACAAATGATTTACTATTTTGAAATGTGTTATTTTGACAAGACACTCTAGGGAATATTTTTGCAGAATTATTGATAATCGAACACAATTGTTAAGTCTAATTAAAAAATACAAGCATTTCATGAAAATCAAGCTAGAATTACGAATCGAGGGATTTATCTATTTATCCTGGTTGGGGGGCAAGAAGGGAATAAAGAGCATTGTATCCCAACCAAGTCCAAAAAAAAAAAAAGTGAAAAAAAAAGAAGCATTCAATATTCTGGCTTGTGCTTTATAACGACCTCCAACGACAGCAAAAAAAAACTCCATCCTCCAATAAGAAAGCCCCAACAAGAATTCCTGAAATGAAATGTGTTTCTGTATGTAATGCTCAGTATTGATTTTGTAACACTCAGTTAATAAACGGTAACTAAAATTGAAAAAGAAAATATTTGATGAAAAAAAATGATTAGAAAAAAAAGATGTTTTCATTATTTATATAGCAGGAAAATAATCTATCAAAGTTGGAGACTCATTGTGGAATAAATGAATGGAAAGTAAACATCCTCGGGGTAAGCGACTCTCTAACGCCTGTTGGGTGAGAAACTAATCTGTGAAAGGTGAAAATATTTAATATAGACGTAGCTGGAGAAATAAAAATATTCTCATAATCGTATAAAACGTTGAAAATTAAGAGTTAATCTTTTTCTGGCTTCTAACAAGTCGTCAATGAAATTGTGTCCTGTGCGTGCACGTATGCGTGTGTGTGTGTGTGTGTGTGTGTGTGTGTGTGTGTTTGTGTGTGTGTGTGTGTGTGTGTGTGTGTGTGTGTGTGTGTGTTTGTGTGAGGTACAGCAGTGGAAGCTGTTATTGAGATGTATGGATATATGTGTCGGCGAATGTGTATATGTGAGTCGGTGTATAGATGTGCCTGTCACTGTCTGTACGTCAAGTTGTGGGTGGATAATTCCCCCTGTGTGAGTCTTCTACGCAACCATGAGAATGGTGAATAAAGGCTTATAGAAAAAATAATCAAGAAACAATATAAGAAAGCCAGTTATAGAATTAGAGCCATGAAGAGAGAATATCAAAAAAATATTCACAATAAGTTAACGAGCGTTCGGAAAAAATGAGAAAGTGGAAGAGAGAAAGCAATAAACAAACAAAGAAAAGAAGAAAGAGGAAGAAAGGAAGGAAGAGCAAGAGTTAGAAAGGCGAAAAGAAAATCGGAAGAGAGGAAGGAGTTGAAGAGGGGGAAGGTGGAGGGATAAATTCGTGGAAAAAGATGCCAGGAATAATAAGAGAAACTTGACAGTAGAGAACGGCACACGTAAGGACACACAGTACAAGGTCAATTTAGCATAAAATATCATTGCAAATAGAACTTTCCAGTAACTTAAAAAACGTTTTACGACATATAATGAGTAAATATTCAAATTGTCAACTTGTTTGCTCCATTCGTACTGCCTGTGCAAGCACACATAGATATATGGTCAGTGAGCAAGTTAGATCTACTCTAAACTGAAGACGCTCAAGTTGACACTTTTGGTTGGCAGTATCAAATAATTCAAGTACTAAAACTATTGAGGAAAGAATATGAAAGAAATCTCCAAAATATTACGGTTTGGCCTTACTGATGGTAGAAATATTTGCATATGCCTCAGCTGCAATGTGAGGTGCTTGAGCAAAAATAAAAGCTTGTATCCTGTATATAGATTTTTAAGACAGGTAAATCATCCCCTACCTGAAATGATTGCACGACTTTATATTTCCACCGAGAGTTAAACTATCTAATTATATCAGATGACTAGCTTTCAAAATATACAGACGGTAACATACTCAGAAATCCGCCACGAATCTATCTCCACACACCAATTCTTACAATTCGACCGGGGAAGGTAGTGGGGTTATCCACTTATCTCATTACGATGGCTAATTTGAAACAAAGGCAAGTTCATTGCAGGGTACCTCACACGTACATGAGGATAAGGATCGACACAGTAATGGCTGATAGATGATTCGCAACACTCTTCTTATAGAGAAATGACAAGATACTCCATTGGGGATAAAATCATCGTTACAGAGCTCACATAGATCATGCAACATCCCATCTGAAGACCATAACAGGACTGGTTTTTCCAGGATGGAGGCCAAGAAAGAATGGAAATTACTAAACCATACCAAGCTAAGTAGCTAGCCTTCACCCCTGACATTGATTAATCAATCCCAAGAGCACCATTATTATAGCTTTGAAAACTGAGGTGATTTTTAGCAAATTTGCGTGATTATACAAACAGAAAACGATTAATAATAAGAACTGGAGAAACATGGCCAGTCTAAGTCATAAAATCAAGAAAGACGAAAGAGAAGAAAGTAACTCAGATATGTGTGTATCTCATATAAATATATATATATATATTTGTGTATATATATATATATATATATATATATATATATATATATATATATATATATGTGTATATTATCAGGCGGATAAGACTGGTAGTAATGAGATTAAACTTGTGCACCTGACATATTTGTCAGTCGTAATAAAGTGATAAAATGAAAAACAATTGAATGATGTCCTTTTAATAGCTTTAAATCTCTTCCCAGCCTTTGTGCGTTGAGACATCGCCAGTTCGAGAGAATATACAAGATTTTTTGAAAAATATGCAGTCCCATTTAACGTATGCCAAGTGCCTTAGACTTGTGTATATATATATATATATATATATATATATATATATATATATATATATATATATATATATATTTGAGCTTGTTGTATGCATGTTAGCAGATCCGATGGAATAGTGATGAAAATGACAATTTGAATGTGAAAAGAAGAAAAATATGGGAAAAGCAGGTGTTACACCTCGAAAATTGTTATCTTCGCATTGGCATATTCAGATGCATTTCGACGATTGCCGTCTTTTTTTTCAGAAACACTCGCCAGGATGCAGAGAAATTTGCATGCTGTTTACATGTTTAATACATAGGCTTTATGTAAGGGCCCTCGGGATATGTTGCTCCGAATATCTCGAAAACGAAGAAGAATACATCAAATGATCCCTCTACCCACTCCTGTACTCACACCACTTCATAAACAACGCAGGGAGGGAAGCATATCAGATCAACAAAACTAACACCAAACATGAGATAAAAAAAATTAACATAACAACCTTTATACGTCGCACATAAACCCACCAACACAACCAGCACCGACCTGGGCAAGATGGATATACACATTGCCATCGACAACCTAATGATCATCAAATATTTGGTGAACAAACCTACGCCACCCAAAATATTTATGCAATTCAGAGATAGGACTGCGATGAGATTTACATCGAAGAGACATCGAAAACACACAAAAAAATGAAAATAAAAGATAAACAATCACGGGAGAAGGATAAACAAACACCAAAAAAAACATAAACTCTCACAACAAAAATTGAACGAGTCCATTTCATCAAAAATATTAATTTTTCCTCGACTCGCAGATGTATAAAAGCTGCCTTTAAAATACAATACAATACCATAAAACAAATGTATGGATATTCCAGGTTGCAAACCCTCTGAATATATTGATTTCGGAACAGAATCACATTAATACAATGGATTACAACATTAACATTCAAGGAATTAACTATCACTCAACTGAACAATCAAGAAATAGTATGGGAACACATATAGTATCTTTTTAAGAAAATCAAATATTATTTTCATCCATTATTAACCAAAAATATTAAGAGCAAGAGACCCTATTCGCAAGAAGCCCAACTTTATGCCCAAACCAATCCTTAGAATGCTAAACACCATATCTATGTTCTGGAAAAATCTTTCCTCAGATCTGACCGTCATTTTACTGCCCATTCTTATCAAAAATTTGCCCAAAACTCATGTACACACAACACACACATACAAACACACATTGACCGGCAGTTTCAGATACCCACCTTAATTCGGACCAGATTTTACTCAACAGGGATTCAAAATGTCCTAACACTTCCATTGAACCGCCTATGAAGGAAAATATTTCAATTCCTTTCCTCAATTTCAAACGTTTGAACATCAACAAATTTCCCGGGCACCATAGCAAGTGTCCACGGAAACCATTGGAATGGTAGACATCGATACATTCAAACAACGTTTGTATTGGATGATTTCTGTCGTTATAATCGGTATTGTGTGGCCTGACATAATCTGCATCAAAATCAGATGGTTCCTTACTGCATATATATGGATTAATACTTTCCCGATGGGGTTACGCAACTGGATGAGCTCAGATTCGGTGGAAATCACTCATATGAGAGATTCACGCATGTCAGAACGACGCGTAAAGTCAACCATTGGCTTATTGAGATTTATGGCTTTTTCCCAAAAGGGGTCCTGGAAGATGATTTTTTTGACATATCCAAAAGTTGATCTGATCCTCAGACCAGTATGTGATGTTCCCAGGGGGTACATTTTTGGGGACTAATTTTTCGGTGCCATAATTTCTGGATGGATAGATATTATCAAGAAATATATACACAAATGAAAATTCTAACATTCTGTTTGTTTGCATTCCTGTTTCAGCTGCAATATCATGAGATGAGACCAGTAATTACGTATATTGAACATCTTGTGCAAGTCTGGAGGAAGTAATTCAACCTAAAGGCCTTTTAAGCAGAAGAGTTATCCCGTTTAACGCTTAAACTGAACATCAACAAAAAATTAATCTCCAGACAAATTTGTAAACCCTAGCAATCAAATTCTTATAACCACATGGGTATGGACGATGTCTTGTAGATAGATAGTTTCTAATCTTCAAATAAATTGCCCACCCTTGAACAAATGTTCTTTGTAATTACACAATAAAAGCAAGCAATTCTAGCAGGCCATTAATGTCTTTGCTATCACCTGATGGAGTATGTTTTGGCATTGTTCCCAGAAAGCCAAGTTTGGTAAAAAGTACCTGGGAAAACATAAGATTTTGAACGCAACTTTATATATATATATATATATATATATATATATATATACTCACCATACTCTTTGTCTCTGTCCGTCTCTGTCCATCGTTCTATCCGTGTGTCTGTCCGTCTGTCCGTGTGTCTGCTCTCTCTCTCGCTCTCTCTCTCTCTCTCTCTCTCTCTCTGTTTCTCTCTCTCTTTATATCTTATCTTGGGAGGCATGTAAATTCATATACAACCCTCAACAAGATCTTCCATGGACATAGACTGGGTTTGTTTCTAGTATTTAATAATTAGTAAACCCTACCCTAAAAATGTGGAATTTGCACATCACATTAAGAATCAACAAATCCAAAACCTTTATGATATTGATGATGACTTATGAATTAGTCAGAACTGAATCAATATTTAGCCAAGTCATAGATTAATTTGACCCTGTAATGCTTTCTCTTTGGGAAAAAAAAACAGAACACACAGCTGAAAAAGTTAGTATGCAATTTTGTGTTGGTCGTGTAACACTAATCTTGCGTAAACAAAATATTACTTTCCAATAATGATATATATATATATATATATATATATATATATATATATATATATATATATATATATATATATATGCTAAGTGCGTGTAAATATGAGACAAAGGCACCATTACCTTTTTGAGAGTGCTTTTAGCGGGGATAGCACACAACTATCCCTACCTCCATCCCCTTTTTGTAAACAGTCTGCAAAGGCATTTTTTTTTCTTTTTGGTTTGGGAGAGAGTTAGAGGGTATCTCCATCAGCTGCAGCTCTGTTGCATTTTCCTTGGGCAAAACCAGATATCACTCTGGGAACAAAACCAAGAGTCTAATCAGTGAAAAGGGTGGGAATTTAGCAGCACCAGTTTATATAATTTTTCCCCCAAAATGCTGCGAAAGATAATATGAATGACGCTTTCAGCCATTGTAAATGTCATGGTGCACAAGCTCTCTCGTCGGCGTCTCACTGCTGACTGATTCACCAAACAGGAGAGAATCCGTCGATAGTATATGTTAATAGCCCAGTGTATTACTATCCAACGTGTATGCTACTTACATGAACGCCAGAAATCGGTTTTTGAAACATTCGAAATAGCTGGATGCTTCCCGGAGAGGCGTTGAGAACTAAGCAAATCTGATTGTCTCCAAAGTTTTAGACCTACGTGGTAAGCGCCATATGTAGATATTTTTTTCCCTAGTGTATTTTATCAGGCTTTGACCTTTGAAATATCCCAATTACTATTCTGCTCAACTTGATATTTTCACTGTAAATTCCTTTGGACCCAATTATGAGCGATCAAAATGGGTAGCTTCAATGTTGCCATAGCCTGAGGGAATTTGATAAAACAGGTCATGTTATTTCTTTTCGTTTTTTTTTCTTTTCTAATGCTTCGGGGAAGACCCAACTTAAAATTACCTGCGGGGTTTCTTGGTGATTGGGTAATGTGCTCCCTAAGATATGAGACTGTTTGCAAAGACCGGGAGAAGTAAGGCTGAATAAAGACAGTATCCTTTCCCGATCATTAAAAAAAAAACAGAGTATTGGTCATGTCTATGTTGCAAAAGTCCAAATATACGTCACATCACTTATTTATTAGATAAATATCCTACTTTTGGGGGGAATTTAATCATTTTTGGATTCCTTATTATTTCTGTGCTACTAAAGAAAAATTAGACAATGCAGAATATCTATCTTTCTATCTATGTATATGCCTTTTCCTGGTCATTCTTTCTACTTTTCTACTTTTCACAACAGTTTATTTCATGAATTTCGTAATTTCAAGTGAAAATCGTTTAATCTTTGTTTCTTTTGAATTCATCAATTTCTCCACCCGATTACATAATTTTTTAGATCACTTTTCAAGATCTTTGAATTTAACGTTGCTGTTTGTTTGAATTTTGTGAATATTTAATACAGCGTTCATGTTGTTGTTGTTGTTGTTTTGAACATGTCGGATATATCTCCGTCTGTTCATTGGTTATTCACGTTATTGAACAATGGTGAATAGTGAATGAGTTCTATCCACTTTTGTATATGCGAGTGGGTGTGTGTTTTTGTTCATGCTTTCCCGTGCTAAAGTACTCCTGGCCATTCTTTTTTGTCTATCCCAACATCCTAACACGTTTTTAAAATCCTTTTTTTATTAACTATCAAAGGCTTTAATTCTAACAGATTCATTAATAACATCTACATACTAAATACATGTAGATATTTATAGTTTGATTTTTTCTTTTTATCCTATTTTAGATGTTTTCCTGGGAGAAAATGCCAGTCACCTCATGAATAGAATTTATTCTGACCATTTACATCCTATGACCTCTTTACGTGACCTCAAATTTTAATTATTATTGTGATGGTTATATATATACATATACTTTCTCCAATCAAACCAGGCGATAGATATAAAATATTTGAACAGCGTTCAAAAACACAGGGTTATAGTTCAAATTTTTTTTTTTCTTTCAGATGTAACTGATATACTTTATAGTTTCCCTCTAAGCAGCCCCCTTCATCTGCAGTTTCCCTTTCAATAGATCATTTTACTGCAGTTTCCCTTTCCGCTGTCCAACCTCTTCATCTTTCAGGCTTATCTCGCTACCCTCAGTTTCCTTTCCAGTAACCCCTCCTAATCAACAGTTTCTCTTTCATACCAGTGACACATCATTACAATTCCATCCTTGTTGTCAGTCATTCCGATTGGCATTTCGACTTCGTGGATATCTTTTGTATAAGTATATTTTTGTGTCCGTGTTTTGACATGGATCTTGTATTGTCAGTTATAGTTTTATCAGTTTTTTCGTAGTGGAGCTTTCTTTCCAAGCACAGTGCAATTTATTTTGTATGGTGTCGCCTGTTTAATTATCACACATGGAATAGATGACCTTCAATTTTTTTTTCATTGTATCATGAATATTGATTGATTATATCATTAGATAGGGTATGCATATGCTAATTCAAAAGATGAATCGATAAGTCTGTAGCTAGACTTTGTAATCAGGGGAACTAGACCCGAAATTTTCACTCTGCAATACTCGATCTCATTGAATTAATAGCAGATCGTTGAATTGAGTACCTTGAGAAAAAGGGAGATAATGTTTGAGAATATTAGTTGCACGCAATAATCCTTTTTTCTTCATGGTAGTCTGCAAGTCTGTATCATGGAGTGTGGGTTTATAGCTGGTACAAAAGTCACTCAATGGAAACTCTCCCGTGACCGAAATATTCTGGCTCATCCTCACCAGCTTTTTAGCGTTTGTTTCCAAAATCCGTTTTATTACAGGTGTCATAAAACGAATACGCTCAAAATATATCTAGTTTGTAACGCCATCTTATTATTTGTCGATCATAGTTTGCATATGATCCCTAGGGATCTATGTTGTGATCCATGATGTCCAGCGGTTGTCTATTAAAAGCCTTCATTCATAGGCTCAAAGGTCTGTGATTTTTAATTGTGAAATTCATTGAGGTATACCCACAAGATGGAAAATTCAAAAAGCTAATGTCAAGACGGTGATTTTAACAAGCTGAGACGACGGCATTTTTTTTTCTACTACAAATATTCAAACTATGATTACCAAAACAGACTTTTAAAAAGTTTTTCCAAGCGTTTCCTTGCATGATCTTTTATTCTGTTTTTTAACAAGTGTGATGATCGAAACTTTATGACAGTTTCACAAAAAGGAATTGATAGCCCCTCAATGAAGTCAAACAACTGTTTGTGTCCCAACGCTTTGGCTATTAACATATATTCATGGTCAGCAACGCCCAATACAGAAATGCTATGGTGAGACCTTACATGTATACATAAATATTTTTAGTTCAAGTGGATGGTTAAGAAGA
>OY735208.1:59739476-59779476 GCA_963457665.1 Thysanoteuthis rhombus | reverse complement strand
GTGATGTAGAGTTAGATTTTTTGGTGTGTTAGGGGTAGTGTAAATGGAGGGTTGGTGAGGTCAAGGAGCCACATAGGTATCAACCTTATATGTTATTGAAAATATGTTGGTTATGATTTGAACAGGGGTTGTAACTGGCCAAGGTGAAATTTTTCCTATGGGTCTAGGAGACTTTGAAGCTTCCATTATTGAATGTGTCTTAGATGTGGGTGTGAGGATGTTAATGGTAGGAGTTTTGTGTATTAAGGTTCTGTGTGATGAGGGTTGTTCGGTTTAGTGTTTAATCCATTATGATATAGGGTTTCAAGTTTGTTGATCAACAAATCTTCGTGTTTCTATAGAACTTTAGTTATGTCAATTGTAGTAGTTTTTTCTATTTTTCCATTATGGTAAAGCTAGCGTCAGTGGCAAAATTGTGGTCAGGTGTACGAAAGTGTAGTTCTACAGGGAGTAGGCTATGATTGTTTTTTGACTTGATCCTATGTCTATAATTGTTGAGTCTAATATTAAATTCCCACTCGGACTTGCCTATATAGTGTAACTTATATCCATTGCATTCCAAAGGGTATATAATATTCTTACTACAGCAGTTGATATTGTGATATATGTGGTAACTCTCTTTTGTGGTAGTGCTTGGGAATGTGTCTGTGTACTTGAGGTTGTTGCAACATAGACTGTTTCTTATGTCGCAAGATGTGCAGAATGTAATTGTTCTAAGTATATTTTCGTGTACGCCTTTATTGTTAACGATATTGTTGCTACTAAACATGTCTCTGATGTTTTGGGGTCTGCGATAGACGATGACACATGGGTCTGTGAATGTTTCTCTTAGATCTGTTTTGATCGTGAAAATGTTACATCTCTTATTGATGATGTGTGCTCAGGGTGGGATGGTGTTGTTGAAGGTTGTTATCAAAGGTATGCAGTTAGATTTGTTATTGTGGGACAGTATAAGGCTTTCATCTCTGGGTATTCCAGTCGCTTTTTCTATTTGTTTTTTGTGTCATCTAACAGATATCCTCGTTGGGTGAAGTGTTGGATTAGGTTATGTTTGTGTCTGTTAAGTTCACTATTAGTAGAGCAGATTCTTCTAATTCTAAGGGCTAGTGAAAATGGTAAGCTTCTTTTTAAGTGTTTAGGATGGGCTGATTTAGAGTGGAAGTAATTGTGGCTGTCCGTGAGTTTAGTGTAGAGGGTAGTTTGGAGGTTTATGTTGTCATCTATGTGTATGCAGGTGTCTAAGAAGGCTATGGAGTCAGTGGATGTCATGGAGTCTTAATAGAGTTGTGTGCCGAGTTTATATGTATAAAGAAATTATCTAGTTTGGCTTTTTCTCCTGTATATATGAAATAAATGTCGTCAATGTATCTACAATAAAAATGAATTCATATATGTGATTATATATCTGAAGATATATAAATATATATTTATATATATATATATATATATATATATATATATATATACACGCATAGATATATGTGTATATATGTATATTATGTGTATATATATGTATATATATACATGTGTATGTATATGTATACATATTTATATATATATACATATATGTATACATATATGTATATATATATACATACATATACATATAATATATATATATAAAAATTTATATATATATACATATATATATACATATATATATATACATATATATGTATATATATATATATATATGTATATATATATATATATATATATATATATATATATATATATATATATGTGTGTGTGTGTGTGTGTATGTGTATGTGAAAGTTAACATACAATATGAAATACAAAGTATTGGTTTTACAAAGGTTGGTGTTTTTGATTTAGTAAATACCTTCATTTTCCTCATAACCTTATAATTCATTTCGTGTTGATGAATCCTGCTGATTCCATTGACTGACAGATCGGGGTTACAATGTCTCCTTTATTGACTATTTTTCTAACCTTTATTTCCAGTCCCAGTCAAGTCAAGTTTAAGGGTTACCTAGAGATTAGAAACACTGATATTGTTTGCTGAAATATCGCTTGTTCATTTCTTTGATGTTGGACTTCAGAGAAGAGTAGCCTTTGCCATGGCTATCTTTCATTAGATGTGAATTTAATTCTATCACCTTTATATTATTTGATAATGTATATTTATAGTTTTTAGTATTTGCCTTAATTTGACAACAAGCGCTTTATGTTTTCAGCCATAACTTAAAAACACAAATTATATTTCTTCTACCACATCAGACACCATTATCTCTTATTCTATTAACTCAGAGATGATGTACTTAGTAACTTTTTCTTTAATGACTAATGGTTGAAATCAACATTTCCTTCCAACAAAGCGATAAAATCGCCACATCTTTCGTGAGCGTTCCGGCATCGGTACATCAGGAGATTCCGACCCTGAATGGAATTCTGAGCTAGCAAAAAGAAACAGCGTGAGTATGCGTATGAATATGCTGAAACAGATGTAGTATTTGGGAGGTGTTTGCAAAATGCCAGCATTTACATGAATTGGTACGGAAGGTATCAAATTTGCATTAAATTTGCTCAAATTCTGCCTCAAAATTGACCCAGGAAAATGAACATGCATACAAATCTGACATTCATTCATCTTTCTCTCTCACTCTTGCTATATATATATATATATATATATATATATATATGTATGTATGTATGTATGATTATTGTTCCAATCAGGGATGCAATATAATTTGATATGATATAATGCAATATCCGAGGTATGATAGTTTTATTCCATAGAGTGTTCGATACCTTCAACATCAGATATTGTAAAGCTTGAAATATGATGCCAGCGTGATGAATCATTCTCTCTCCCTCTCTCACTATATATATATATATATATATATATATATATATATATATATATATATATATATACATACATATATATACATAATAGCGGCAGTAGGCTTTAAGCACCCGTTGTTGAACGTAGACCTTTTGCAAAACCTTGGCGTCATTGACACAGTACTTTCTGAAGTTAAGTAGTTCGTCACGTCATCTTTTTCTTTTGTTTGCCCTGGTTTCACATATGATCTTTTCGGCCAACTTTGTGAGTCCTGATGTCAAGCAGTTGTCATCCATTTCTAACATGGCCATCCTGATGCTATTTATGATTTCCCATGCATTCTATGATCATGTTTTCTTTTAATACATTGTACTCTCTTGTAATCCATCGATGTGATATTTAGCATGATTTTCTCATGGGCACAGTTTCGTTGTTTCCAGTTTGTGGTGCAGTTGTTTGGTTGGGATCAATCTTCTACCTCCAAAGGTGACATTCAGGAGCTGCATTGTAGATCATCCAGTTTAACCCTGGCAGAATAGTATCGTTTTTTAAGGTTGAGCTTGCCCACCAGTCGTATGATGCGCTGCTTTATGTATTCTTCTTTTGAGTATTGCATAGAGATTTGCTGTGTTAGTTGAATATAGTGGTTATTTTCCTCTATTCTGCGTATTTTGTATCTATGGTGGAGTCTTTATCTTCAACAGAATCGTTGTACATGAGTTCAACCAGAATTGATGTAGAGATTTTTTTTTGTTTAGTCCGTCCAGCATTAACTGAGGGTTAAGAAAGTTTCCATCAAAAAGGAAAATTTTGTAGACACAGTTTTGTACCAAGGAAACTGAAAACCAGTATAGACATAGATCTATTCACGACCGAAGTATTTAAAAATGTGATTTTGTCATCGGGGTCATCAGGGGTCATCACATGGTACTTCTTAGTATAGATTTTCTGAATTGATGGCTACAAAAATGTTCGTAGGATGCAAAAAGTCAGAATAAGGATAAATATTCACACGATGAGTGTCATGAGCGATGTGTTGTTGCATTTTGAAGTCACTTAAGATCGCCTGGTGTAATTTCTTGAAATATGAACAAGGCACCTTGTATTGCACCCTCGATCTTGTGCTTACTTTTATTGTGATACTTTCACGGTACCATGTGCCAAAATCAATTATGATTTTGCTCCAGCTATTGTCATTCTGATTTGCTACGTGTCAAACCCATTTCTTTTTCGCGTAATTCTTCGTATGATATCTCCACGTTAGTTTTTTTCTGATCCATTATCTATGTCCTGTTTATGCAATTCTATGTTAGTTCTGGGTTTGTTGGGTGAAAATTCTGTTTTTCCGTCGGCCATAACTGGTATCATGCAGTTAATGTATACTTCACACTTTGAGCACATTTGTTTCTATTCATACAAAATGAATTATAGCCGAATATTTATCTTTCATTCGGAGTCTTTAGTGATCTCATGTGATCTAGATCCTTGTCCTCTCTTGATTTTCTGTGCCTTATCATTTGCATGATAGCTTTTCGTCTATTAACTTATGTTTACTTTGCTTTTCATAGCACACTGTGTGATTTGAAGTTGGTTCCCATTCTGTTTTGTTAAATTGTATGTTCTGCATTTGGAAGTCATATTGGCTTTAATATTACCTGAACCAACACACACACACACACACACACACACACACGTATATATATTCATACGTCCGTGTATACGTGTGTATGCATCTTTCTTTCACACACTCTCTCTCTCTCTCTCTCATATTATCATAATATTCAGTATGAGACTATTTCATTCTGATCACACAATACGGACCTACTCATGACAGCACACACACAAAAGATACACACACGTGTTTACGAACGTACACACTCATATATGGACACGCACGTGTATGTATGTGTGAACTCACGCTTGTGTATATTTGATTAATCCGTTAATTGTTTAAAACGTATATTCACGACCTTAAGAACTTTTTATTCATATTTATTTACAATATTTTTCTTGCCATCTCATTCAATTAAGAAAAGAAATGTTCGTCTTTTTCGAATAAATGACTGATTATTTATATACGTTTCTTTTAGTTGATTTCGACAAGCGTGTCATTAGGTCAATGTAATCAGTTGTGGCTTAAAAATGGGTGTCTATATTGAAGAGGTAAACATTAGTTCAGCCGGAAATTAAATCTAATGTTTGTAAGACATTGCAAAATTGAAAATCAAGAGGCTTTTCTCTTTTACTATTTTTGACAGTGATAGACATTGTTTGCTTTTGTCATTTTCTTTGTTTATTACATCTTAATAAATGTTCAAAATCAATAATTCATTGAATTTTGTTTGATAAAACCTTTGAAAAGAAATATTTGATTCCAACTCCTTAGATTGTTTTTGTTTTTTTATATGACACTTTCTTATCCCAAATCAACATTGAAAAGACTCATTCATATAAGTGTAGAAAAAAGAAGGAAAAAAAGATATCCATGTTTAATTTACCACGAATCGATTTCAACCATTTCTGCTGGTTTTGGTTGTCACACTGGTCCAAAGCCTGGGTAAAGAAACAGGGTTTTTTAGGGCCTACAAAAACGAGACTGGTGACGTAGAAGTTCAAAAGCAGACGTGGACAAGTTAAGAGTAGAGCAGATACTGCAAAAATGATATGAACTCAGCTGAAAGGAGTGGTCCAGATCCGGAACTGCTAGCATTGAATCGATGTGGACCGATTTTTCACTAGGAGTTCCATCATCATCATCATCAGCAGCAGCAGCAGCTTTCTTGCATCCATTGTTGGGTATATACTTTCTCCATGATCTGCAAGACTTCTGTATCATGAGCATCACGTAGCCAACACTTTTTGAACTTGTCCAGTTCGTCACGTTATCCTATGTCCTGTCAGCCAAGGTTTCACATATGATCAGTGGATATCCACAGTTGAGTCATGATGTCCAGAGGTTGTCTTATATTCTGACTATATCATCAACTCATTGTCGTTTGTGTCCCCAAATGAATTTCACGATATCTAAGACCGATCGTTCCTCTACCATTCTTAGCTGCATTTCGATCTATCGAGGTGAAGTTGAGCAGAAAACTCGCCGGTACGTAACATGGTTCTCATTCAAAGGGTCAATCCTCCAGTTAAGCACCATGTATCAGCTCAATGACTTTATTTCTGAGACTAATGGAAATATTTTTCTATTCTTGAGGGTTGAGCTGACAAAACTGAGAACTTGCCATCCTGAAGTGATTTTCCTTTCGATATATGAGGGTTTCAGTGAGATTTGGCATCCTAGGTAGATGAGAAAAGTTTGCAATATATAATTCAAGAAAAAAATTGAAATTTCTTCGCAGTAATAAGTTTTGATCAATTTTGAAACAATTTTACTGCTAGAATATTTGGGTAGTTTGGCATGTATTTACAGTAATGTTTTTGAAAAATCTTTTGATGCAATTAATTCAATTTTTCTGTTTATACTTCACTCTATTAAGCTCCATGTTGAGTTTTATACTCATTATCGAATTAATTGTAAAAGATTGCTCTAACCACGTTATATTTGAAAACGTGAACTGCACTTTAACAAACCACGTTGAATCGGAGAACGCCTTTACTAATGTGATAAATGTGACTCAGATTTTGATATTATGTATGTAATTATTTTTATTCGTATAATGTATATATATATATATATCTATTTTTTCAATATATACATATATATATGTGTGTGTGTGTGTATGTATATACAAACATACTCACACATGCACACATATATATATATATATATATATATATATATATATATATATATATATATATATATATATATATATATATACGATATACAATATATATACAAACAAATAAATATAAACTGACAGAAACAGAATTGTTGGATGTGCCCAATAATTTCACCGGGAACTTAACTCTTCAAAACACAGACAGCATGACAATGACCAGAATACACCTGACGAAGAAAATTAGTTCCAGGACTTCCCTGAAATTAGACCATGGAGAGTAAAATAGAAAGAAGAAGGCCCTTGAGCATCGATCTACGGGGAAAAAAAGCTAGTAAGAGTGTCAACAAAAAGCTAGCAATTTATATTCGACTTGCGTCTAAAACAGGGAAAAGTAAAAAAAAACAAAAACAAATAAACAAAACTGGAACATTGCAATCATAATGCTTAAACATAAAAAGGTGACCCCAAAAACCTTAACAACTACAGACTTATCAGCTGATTCAACTGCATTTACAAACTTTTCTCAAAAATCATCACCAATCGGATTACTAAAACACTACAAGAGAACCAACGATGAAGACAGGCTGGATTTAGAAGAGGATACTTGACCCTCAACCATTTTCATTTAATAAATCAGCCGAAAGACAAAGCAGCATAATACTTATTGCCACTAACTGTCGCTTTTATGGATTTCAAGAAGGCATTCGACTTTGTAGAAATTTCCATGGTCATGAAGGCCATCACCCTACAAGGTGTAGACACTGTATGTATCAAAGTTCTGCAGCATAATTACTATCACAGCGATTCCTTCATCAGGACTCCAAACTGTTCCAGCTCCAAAACTGAAAAGGACAGGTGATACCAGCTGATCCAAACTCTTTACAGCCTGCCTCAAGATGATCACCCTGAACCTGGACTGGTAAAAATAAAGGAATCAAAATAGACGGCGATTATCCGCGCACCCTTAGATTAGCAGACGACATTGTCTTTTTACTAGAGAACCAGCACGACCTCCAACTAATGCTAGATGGACTAAACGATGAAATTAAAATAGTTGGCCTTTACATGAACTTCAGTGAAATAATAATCATGTGCAACAGTCATATTGAGAATAAGAACATAATCGTCAAGATAGAAGATGTAAAACTCGGAAAGGTAGACCACTACATCAACCTAGAACAACGAATTGCCATGCAATTCTCAAAAGAGGAAGACATCGAGCGAAGAATCACTTTAGAATGGCTAGCCCTTGGAATAGCAAGCTCGACATTCAAAAATCAGACAATCTTGATGATTCTAAAAAGAAGGGTATATAAACAATGCATTGCCCCGATTGTCACCTAGAGTGCTGAAACATGGAACCTAACCACGAGACATTATAGAAACTATTGAGAAGCTCAATGGCAATGAGCAGGCCATGCTGCAAGAATAAAAGACAACATATGGACATCATGATTCACGTAATCGATCCCCAGATATTGCATGCGAAACTGAAGCTGACAGAATACAAGATGAGGGGATGAAGTCGACAAATTTAGAAAAATATAGCTCTGCGATGCCCTTGATAGAGAATTGAAGCAAATCCTGGGGAATATATGCTCAACAACAAATTTTAAAAGACTAATGTTGATGGTATGTATAAATATATATTTCTTATTTGTAAGATATATATATATATATATATATATATATATATATATATATATATATATATATATATATATATATATATATATATATGTAAGCAGAAAATGTGTTTATATGTGTCTTCGATTTGTATTATTCATATATGTAAGCATGAAATTGATTTCTTATATATATATATTTGTATGTTTGTATATGCCTTTCTCACTCTTTCTCTCCCTCTATCTCACTCTCTCTCTATCTATCTATATCTATATCTATCTATCTATTCATCTATCTATCCATCTATATATATATATATATATATATATATATATATATATATATATATATATATATATATATATATATATACATATGTGAAGATTTGAAAAGGTTAATCGATTCCAAAAAAGAACAAGTGTTACGTTTCTGAAGATTTGAGGTGTAACCCCTGTGATTTCTCTTAATTTCCCACTCACCTTTCAATTATCAAATAAAAAAACCTACAAATATCCCCAAACTATGTTTATGCACATAACCATCCATGCACCTACACATACTCTCTCTCACACGTCCACACATATATGTGTGTGTGTGTGTGTGTGTGTTTATGTATTCTTGTGTATGTGTGTGTGTGTATTCAGCTAGGGAACTGCTGCAAGAATAAAGTTATAATACTATGAGTTCATCGAAACAAACGTATTATCTCAGATAATATAAATGTGAGATTATTCAATTCTACCGAAACGTTGACAATGATTGCAAAGTCAAGTTATGCTATAGTAATCAAATAAATCCCCATATTGACGTTATGTAACGGTTAAAAATGAATCCAATTTGTTTTATAATGTACGTTAGTGAATCCAGAAGATGGTGAACTAAAAATAGTCTGTTACTTAGTGCATTTTTTCTTCAATGATACGCCAAGAATAATGAACACAAGATGTCATGAAAAACTGTTCAATTTTTCAAATTATTTTCAGGTCCGGAAAAATCAGAGTTGAGCACAGTTGGACCTAGCCCCGACAAACAAGCTACGCATATAGTGTGTGTGCGTCCTAATATTATATTAGTATTACTAGTATTGATTAATTCAGTGGTATCTATCGATCAGTACGTTCCTCGGACAAAGGCGTTTATCTTACATCTTTTGTGGACGACCTTTGTTTGATATTTACCCCATTCCCCAGTATCATGAAAAACAACAACGTACATAGCAGGACAATTATTTTAGTGGAACTATCTGCAATATGTTCAATATGATGTGTGGGTGTTTGGGTGATAACCCCTTACGGTTAGATAATTTACGTTTATATTGAATCGATGATTTTAGCTTTAGTCATCTTCCATGGTCTGGTTAACAAACCAGTGAAACTACGTCTAGACAGATGGGAGGCCAGTGACAGCTCGAATAAATGATGTGAACAATAGACCTAATCATAACAGACTTATCGTAACCCGTTTCATTTTGCCAGAAGTCCCTTTGGCAAAAAATTGTTTGTTTTCGCCATTGTTCAGATAAAAGTGTGGAGTAATCGAATCAGAACCTCGGGAATTGTCTATTCAAGGCAACGATAATATGAATGAGGTTTTGTCTCAGTTGTTGTCGTTTCGATATAATGTGCATTTGCATCGGAATGGAAAAGTCTTTGGTGTTCACAGATTTTCTGAGGTGAAAGGTCTATAATTTTTTCTTCCTAGACAATTGCATTTAATTTTCGGTTCCGTGTTCACGACGAGTTTGATGTTTTAACGTTTCCTCTTATCACCATAGTAGATGGTATCTTTTGTTCCACTGTTCAGTGCAATAGAGATGTCGATGAAATTGTCATCTGAATTCAACCCAAAAATGAAAGAATGTTTAATCTAGTTGAACCTCCTTTTATTCAATCTGTTTCATCTGGCAATATGCTAACAAAAGAATAATCATTGCTTTTATGTTAGATTTAAAAGAGTTTATGGAAACATTTGATAATCTTAATCACCATTTGCCATGAATTAATGTGCAAGAGTCCAAAGTACATTATTCCAATGTCAATCGATGAAAGATTTTCGAAAAAAATTAAATCTTATACAAAAATGGTATATTCACAGTAGGTCATTGCAGAAGAGAAACCACTCAAACAATATCGAAATCTCTGAACTCTCAGTAAAGCATTTTATATCAGTCACGATTGGTCTGAGATGCAAACGACTAGAATCGATCAAGAGACAAAGATCAAGTATACTGCCACTTCTTAATTGTCATTTATATCGTCCGAAAAGAGAATGGAAAAAATAATCGAAAAACGTATACTAATCATTTTAGTCCCTGTTACACCAAGGGGGCTGTACTTGCTAAGGCGGTGCTTCTGTCAACAATGACCATCTAAGTACATTCCATTGTATATTGAAGATGTAGGCGTATTAATGAAAACTTATCAATCTTTGAACTTTCCTGCCAATGGCACTAGACATTTGTTCCTTTGAAGTCTACGTGCGTTCATTCCAGCTTTCTATGGGGCCAATATGGATGCAATGTAACAGAAAAAAATAACACCTGCACTCTCTAGGTTGTGGGAGGTACATCAATCAAAACAAATTAGAAATTATGTTCAAGTTGTTCAAGTCAATATAATGTCAGTAAATGATTTTATTAGAAATATATATTTTGACTGTATTGTAAAATCGGTATTGACTGAGTATTTATTTTCAGAGTAGTCATATTCTTGTTTATTGATCGGAGGTATGAAGTTTCATATCATGCCTGTGTACTCTATTCTAACATAGCAAAGAATCCACTCAAGCGCAGAGAGATGTGTGAAGTTCATGGAAAAGATACTGTGATTCATTGAACGTGTCAAAAGACGTTCGCAAAGTTGGCTGTTGAACAATTCTCATCGAACGTTGCTCAATGATTGAGTAGAATGGTTGAGGTTGATATCGATCAAATCAATATATGACTCGTGGATAATTAGCATTTTACGATTAGCAAGGAACAGTGAAAATATCTAAAAAAGGTGTTGTAAATCACTTCCAGCAGGTTGCATATGTTAGCAGGCTCGATGTGTGGATTACTCATAAGCAAAAATTGAACCGACCAATTCGTTTCAAAATCTCCAATGAGAATAAAATCACCAATTTCATGTGTATGTAAATCAAAATATATCTTACTGGTTGTAGAGTTAATTACGTCACGTGAAAATCAGAAACATGAAAAGGCCCAAATAAATGTTTTAATTTCAAATTCTAACTTTGCTTACAAACAGCCTATAACAGCTCTTCTTGTTTGTATTATCAAAAAAATGTTTATATAGTCCGATCGAATGATCGTAAATTGCGTTATACAATATTGAATTACGTTATTACGCAATCAACACATCAATTGACCTAGGTATATCATCTATGTACATGGAAATGGACTTTAGTTCCTAATTTCCACTGTTGCCTCTGAAATGGTCCTTTTGGGTAAGTATATACCGGTTTCAAGGTATTTTTTCCACCATTGCAGAATACAAGAGACTATTTGAGCGTGATAATCTCGAGAATCTCTAGCGATGATTCCTGTATTTTCTCAGTCGAATCAGATTGATGTCTTTTTTGTCGGGTATTTCAGCTTGGGAAACGAGGAAAAATGCCGTAGTTGAGGTCAAAGAACTAAGGTAGAAATAGTAGATGCATGACTATCGCACAGAAGAAGCCAGGATAACTGCAGAACAAATCAAGACAATTCCACAGTCTCAGCAGCAATGCATGCCATGTCAGAAAAAATGCCCTTGTGTGACATTCATACAGTAAAATACACATCAGGGATTGTTTATCGGTGATCTGCAGTGATAGCAATTTTTAGATATCTTGTGTTGTGCTCTTTTGCGATCGTCAAGGATAGTCATCGCCTCCATTGAAAGGCTTGTACCAAACAATGTTCTGCTTCAGGACGTAACATATTACCAAAAACTTCCCAAAGCAACCGGCGAGTTTCATAAGCCGCGTTGTTGGTCTTGAAATAGAACTTCTTGCAGCTTCTTAGATCGGAGAGATCTGCAATTGCAAAACCTGTGAACAGCCCAAACAGAACGTTCCAAGAATAAACGTAACTCAGCACCTCGTCAACTCACACAAATGGCAATTGGTTAGCACCTAATACACACACACACACACACACACATATATATGTGTGTGTATATATATATATATATATATATATATATATATATATGTAAATATGTGTATATATATATATATATATAATGAGGAAAGGTTAGTCAGAGATAATAACAAATTCAACAGGAAATATGGAAAGTCAAGTATTTTAGTAATGTTAAAACAATTAAATTGCTCGAATTCAAACTAAAGGTATTGTATAATTTCCAAATGAGTAGGAAATTGATACACAATAGTGAGAACGTGTCAACAAACAAGAAAAATACATTTGTTCTTCCACAATAGAGATCAGTTATTGTATTGAGTTAAGTTTTTAAATTTAATTTGAGATCTCAAATGCCTTGAAAATACAAATAAATCACCACAACTTCCTCGTTTCTCATCGTAATCAAATCAATTTGAGAATCTAATGAAGGTGTGGCATACACAAGAAGATACATTGCCCGTAAAATAAATCTGATCAACCACTGACCAATTAACAACCTTATTAATTGATTAAATGCACTAAAAAGAACAAACAATTGTTATAACTTCCTTAATTCTCATCTTAATCGAATGGAATTTGGACTACAACGAGATTATAGCATGTCTGAGGTAATGTTGGGGCAATGGCAGGAATCAACCGATTGATAATTAATTACTTAATTAGTTGATTACCTTCACTACAGAAAGAAAAAAATATTGGTACCGATACGTGTCTCATACACATGAATTTTACTAACCCACTACCCCCATACCAGAAACTTTTCTTTCTTTTCTCACGTCACGAAATTCAATGTCTCTTCTCGTACCTTTTTGTTTGAATTCTCATATATATCCGTCACTTGTTGAGTTCTCTCCCCTAAAAGTCTCAATCCGAATTCAATTAGTGTCTTGTTATCCTTGAAAGATTGCAGGCTTTCCCTAGGCCGTGATTCTCTGATGTCTTAGTCTGAGTAACCTGTGTTGGCGTTGACCATCTGTAAAATAATCTACCTCAAATGTCTCCATCGCCCCTTGCCTTTTAAAAATGAATTACATACACACTCACCCGCATATATATTTAAACACACACACACACACACACACACACACAATTACACTTATATATATAGATATGCATCGTATCTTTAATTGGAAAATTATATAAACAAAGAAAGAAAATGAAAATAAATGAAATACCAAAACAGTCCCAAGCATCCAAATATTATAATGTGCAAGGTGTTCGATTATTACTAAACACCAGTTTTTAGATAGAACGATGAATTACCAATCATTTCATCTCTTGGTAGCTTTTGTAGCCAAGAGTAAATTTAGATTCACATTGTGTTTGATCAACATCGTGGGACATTGCTGCAACGGACTTCTCTGCATGGAATCATATGATTCGAAAACTTCTCAATTGCAAGTACCTTTTTCTAAAATTTTTCGATGGAATACTTGAAAAAGTTAAAAGCCACTCACTAACCTACAATTTTGGTAATTTTGCCTGTGAGAGATGGTTCAACCACTCAGCGAATGTCAGTGGCAGAAACAGCAACATCGATTGTGCTTTTTCATGTATTTCTCTCTCTCTCTCTCTCTCTCTCTCTCTCTCTCTCTATATATATATATATATATATATATATATATATATATATATATATATATAGATAGATAGAGAGATAGATAGATGGATAGATTTCAACGTGGAGAGATGTTATGATAACGATTTAATACTCACATGGGTGGACACTTAAAAGAAATCAGGGTGACTTATGTAAGTGAGTCCAGTGTTCCAAAAAATATATGATGAGTAGGATAGAATAACTTTTCTATACTATATATGCTTGCCATGCCCCAGATGAAAAACAAACTTAATACAGACTGACATAAGATATATAGAATGCTCGTAGCTTGGGAGCCATGTTAATTTAACTGTTTTGTTTTTAAATCCCAAGAACAGTTGGATAATAAACAACCGATAATACCAAGAAGAAAATATACTATACACAGTAACATGACATGAAAAAATGTGTGAAACATTAGAGAACGTCAGAAGAAAAAGTACATGGATTACATACACAGATATTGACCCAAAACATATTTGAAAGAGGTTTTGATATATATATATATATATATATATATATATATATATATATATATATATATATATATATATATATATACACACACACATACACACACATTCAAACACACACACACACACACACACACACATATATATATATATATATATATATATATATGTGTGTGTGTGTGTATGTATGTATGTATGTATAAAAAGTTACCTATTATATATAATTTTCTAACGATCAAAAAAGCTACGAAATGTAATGTAACACAGATATTCTTGTAAAATTGTATGCATGGATACCATTTAAGAGGATTTGGCACATATATGTTCAAAGCATACATGCACACACACATATGCATTTATGTATAGGTATAGAGAGGGGAGAAAAGAGAGCGGGGGAGAAAAAAGGAAAAGGAAACAGAGAAATGGACAGGGCCAAATAAAGATACCTATAACCCGTAGTTGTTGAAAGAATGGTATCAAAATTTCCTGTTTTTCATTATGGATACACTTTGTATAATATCATCTATTTATCAAAGACGAAGCATTTGTTTGACTATCGGAAGCTCCCGTAACAATAGGATTTTTCCTCATTTCTCTGTAGAGAATTACGTAACCCCATTTTCCAATGACATCCCGTGTGTTTTTTTTCTGGAGCGAATAACGTAAACCAACTTGTCAATGAGTAGAGTATGACGTAACCATACTTGTCGATCTTTCAAGTCACGTTAGAATGAAATTCAATCTATGGCATTAAACCGATTTGATGTGATATTCATTTAAAAAAAGAATAGTAAAATAAACGCCACAGCATTAATCTAAGTCGTAGTTCAAAGGGAAAAAATCTTGAAAATATTGCATTGAAGCAGCAGTAATATTTCATAAGTAGCTGAGATACAAAAATAATGACATAAGTCAAAGAAACTTCAATATCTTGAGAAACAAAAACCTACGGAGAGACTTAAAAAAAACACAAAAAGTAATGAATATTTTACATTTACTCTCCAGCACTAAGACAGAAATGTGCCCATACAGAACATCCTAGAATATTTATAGAGATACACTCAAAAACAGATTAGTGCAAACATATACAAGGTAGGAAAAGAGACAATTTTACACATACACATACAGAAAGGGAGATGCTATATAATGTACTTTTTTATGTATGATGGGTTCATCTCATAGAGTGCTCTATACATTCAATTTCAAATGTTGAGTCGGTTTAGAGTAGAGTTAGGAATTCTCATCAGAAACATCTATTACTCTGCTCTGTCTACGCCTCTTCAAGCGAATGATTGGGTATATTCTTGATTCTTGTTTGCAAATTTGGAGAATTTCCGTGAGTGTTTGTGGGTGGGAGGTGTTTTCTCTTCTATTTATTAGATATGTAGCTTGTGGTGGAATTGGGTTTCGATATTTTGGCTTATGTAGATCTGTTCTGATATTTGCCATTTTACAGTTCATATGAACTTTTTTTGCCAATTTTTCAGTAATATGTAGATAATGGTGTATTATTTTCTATATTTCACATTAGTAAAGATGTATGGTTGGCTAATCAAAGTTTGAAGGGTGTTTTCAAAATTCCTATGTAATATTTTACTTCTAAAAGTTTCTCTTGGATTGATATTTTGGCTTGGTTTACGGTATTTGATTTGAGACATTCATTTTGCAGAGGGCATCTATTTTTGTTTAAACATTCGCTGACTTGTTTATCTATGTTTTTATTCGTTGGTATTTATTGTGATTACTCTATTGTTATATTTCAAGATGAATGTATTATCCGTATAACTGAAACTAATTTCAGTTGTTTTTTGTTGAATATCTTATCTGGTGACTCATTCCACAGGAAGTGTTTTTATAAAAATTGGATGGTTATTCTACCTAAATTATGTTTCACTGTTAGGTTAAACGATTTTTCTGTTGTTGATTTGTTTTTTGCAGTTGAATTTCACTTTCTTGTCATATTTAAAGTTTGTTTAGATGAAACTTCTATTTTGGGGGTTTTACTATAGTCATTTCTAACTATTGTTTGGGTAGATGTGTATCAGTCCAGTTCCTTTCATTTCGGGGATATTTTCAAAGATCTTATTTGGAGGGTTAAAGCTAGTTTTGATGTCCCCAAGTTTTTTTCCCTACATGGTTCATAGATTTTTTTTGGCTTGAATTAAGAGTAAACATCTAAAAGCGTAGAAATCCAACATTAACCATTATTGCACTTTTGAATTTTTTTTTTCATTCTTTTTATGATATATCCTTTCATGATTTCGCATTTTGCATATCACTACTTTCTACGATTAGTACGCTGTCGTCTCGATATACGGATGGAGGTACCACGTAGGAGAAAAAAAGTAATCCCTTTTGAGGTCTGGTTCTTGATTAAATGTATCTCTGTGGATTTCCGGTAACATTCGGGACAGTGTCAGATATCCAATATTCAAGCTGTTTAATGCATACAATCGTGTAATGGAGCAATTGCTGTTATATAATAATAGATCGCAAACATTTGTAAACACACACACACACACACACACACACACACACACACATATATATATATATATGTAATTCAAATCCATCAAAGATCAACTAAGAATGGTTGATTACTGCTGAAAATCCATTTCATTTAACAGAGGCGTACCATGGGTGAGAAAAAGGTAAACTTCGACGAGCCAAAGTTGTGTTCCAACAGAGCAGGGATTGGGTATCTGCTGGGAATATACATATCAGCAATCATAGATGAGGTAGTAATACAAAACGAAACCGGTCTGTACAGGAGTTTTTGTCTGTCGCAGGAAAAATCTAATAGTTAAGGAAAAACATCATAACAACTTTCGGGCATATATGATTTGAAATAAACTTTGAAACCCAACTAAAAAGGGGTTAGATTTCCCAGACATTATTCCAAAAATGAATACAACAACCATTTACCGGAGAGGAATGCTGGATTAATATACATAAGCACCTCTTCCAAATATTTATCAACATCATTAAAAAAACGTCAATCCATCTCAAGCAACAAAAAAAGCAGAACGTAAAAGCGTACTGAAAATAAATGCAGGAATAGAAAGGTAAATAAAAGTAGAAGGAACCTCAAATAGTTCAATCTACCATACAACGGAAATGTCAAAATGATAATTCACAGGATATATTTTGGTTTGATCAATGAACACTTTCAACACAATATTTGACAGAAATATTTTAAAATTTGGCAAAGATCATATTACAAAGTATTACAGAACAGTAGGAATCACCGTGACTTCCAACTACCATCTTTTACTAATGAGGATTTAGATACCAAACAAATTTCTGTCTACACAAGATCTCAGAAATTGTGTGGGAAAGTGGGCAATGAAATGAGAAAATGGTGGTAGAATTACGGAATGGATACAGAAAATATTCTGATTATTGAGTGTATTTCCGGTTCTTTCTCCATTTGCATGTATGTTTATGCACATGGGTTTCGGATATTATATATACAATGAATATCCATTATTACGTATGGAACTCAATGGAGCGATCGACAGTTGGAGAAGCGATTGAAATTTTGTACCATTATGTTCTCTAGATTGAATTGATATGTCAAAACCACATAATATTGCCACAATTTCATGTCTGTCAACAACATATCAACAGTAGACGTCAAGGCATATCAATTACATTTTGTGGGAGTGCGGACAACAGGTTATGAAGATAGCAATTGCATTTAGAAGCGGATCCTTGCACAATTGTTTTCTCTATGTTACAGTCATACAATTAAATTTTAATGCCTAATAATTTTCCCTCTGCAGACTGCCTCTGGACTTATTTATGAATCTCATTTACATTCCTTGGAAGAGATAAGAATAGAAGAAGATGAAAATATTATTAAATTTTGGAGATGATCCGTCTACATTAAACTCAACTACATCGTAATTATATGTCAATACCACATGGAATCACAACAATTCGAGGTCTGTCCACACGATATCTCTGAAAGAACTGGATAGATTTCAATGAAAATCCGTTGAATATGAGCAATGAAAGGGACAGAGGCACTGAAAAGATTAATAAAGGCATTTTTGAGATTGATAGATTATTTTACATTTTTTTCTTCAATTAGATTCATGTGTAACAATGCCAGTAACTCTGGACACGATATCTGGTTATGATATAAAAAAAATTCTATATGATTTGGGGGTTGAGATAAACTGCAATCTTCCACTGGATTGATTGATAAAATGTTTAGCAGATCAATGCATGATTATTACCACTATGTTGTAGTTATATGCTGCAAAAATTTTATATTTGTCAATACGACGGATATTTTTGGTAGATTTCGGTGTTGCTTAACTAGGAAGGTGAACAATAGACAATGGTGAACACATTGAATCCAAGAGTGGATCCATGCATGATTAACCTCCTCCTGACGATAGCATTGGCAGATGTATGTGCTTCCTGTATGCTTGATAGTTATTCAGACAGACAGACAGACAGACACACACACACACACACACACAAACGTGCACTCACACACAAATACATACACATATATATAGGTGTTGTCCGTCGGAAAAAATTAAAATTTGACATTTATACTTTAACACATGTTTCTTACAATAAAACCCTTAAATCAAATTGTTGTTAGAATAAGTGCACACCTATGAATTTCGGATGATATATCACTCTTCAACCATATAGGGTCTTTCTAACTCCGTATGGGCCCAAAAATACTCCTGAGGCAGACGTATCATCTTAGATGCATTGAAAAAGAAATTCAAATTATTTTTTGAGTTTTCAATTTCATTATGAATTGTATTAGTTTTTAGGAGAGGTTCTATTTACATGGTAACTACAATGTTGAGCCTGGCCTGGAGCTTTTTGTGACACGAACAAATTTAGTTGGTGATGAAATAAATATTTTATTATAACGAAAAAATTTTTTTTTTTCAAAACCGGGCATTTTTGTTAACTTTTGACAGCTGCGGAAGGCAAAACATATTGAGAGTTTTTTCTCAAGAGATACTGTTCCCCTACAAAAGGTATCCTAATATTCACCAACATCATCTAATTATGAGGATAGATTAGAAAGGTTTGGTAATGTTTTTTAATTCAAGTGAATCTTTATAAGATATCGTTTGTTCCCTGGGCTGTTATACTTCGAGTCCTTTTCTCGTTTGCTCGTGTGTGTGTGTGCGTGTGTGTGTGTGTGTGTGTGTGTGTGTGTGCGTGTGTGTGTGTGTGTGTGTGTGTGTGAACAAAATATGATTGATTGAGAACTTGTGGCAGGAGCATACAGCATGTAGGTGTCGCAAATTAGTTAAAATTTAGATGACAGAGAGCAAATCACTTATTTCAGTCATTATGTTAATTGAATGACGTTATTACTCCATTTGGGATGTTTTGTTTATCATATCCCGTCTCCAAGTTTGTTTTTCCCAAAGAAACCATCGATGTATTATTTGCTTTAATCATCATAATTGTGATATTCTTTTCCCATAACGTCCTGATATTTTAGGAATTATTTTGAATGATTTCTGTTCAAACAAAAAGATATCTTTCCTGAATTTGTCATCATACAGGACGTTCTGCAGCGGCTAAAAAAATGGTATTCGCACGTTTTACACCGGGCAAGTATTGAACATATTGCAGGATTCCCTTTGCCAATTGAATCAATATTGCACAGTTCATTATTTCGAAAAAAGACTTAATCAAGCTGCAGGAGAAATTTACACTATTCTAAGTGATTAGGTATTCATTTTATTCCTCTGCGACTTAGTCAGTGTCACTTTGTAATCACATGAAGTACTTTTCGACGGTGTTAGTCTTGTTTGGATTGATTGGTCCATAGAAAACAATGCTTTCCTTTTCTCTTTATCAAGAAAACAAAAGCAACCTCTGATGGACCTCTGTTGTAGTCCAGTCGCACTTTGCTTGCCCCTAATTTTGAAGTTATCAAAACATTTTAAATCACAAACTGTCATAATGCTTACGAACATGTGCACATTTTCACAGAAAGCTTAGACCGGTGAGTGACGAACTGATGATTTTGTGGTATTTTGTAACTGGATTCATACAATTTCGTAGGTCTGCGATTGTGTTCTTTGTATACAGCGAATACCGAATATGCATTCAACTTGATACAAGAGAATAATGTCCAGCACTATAGTAACCTATCAGTAAGTTAAAAGGAAAGTGCTATCGAACATACTGTCGGATAATGAGCAACAAGTTTGAGATCAGATTATCCCATGAGGTTATAAAAAAGTAAGCCTGGGGAATTCAATCCCTCTCTCACTCTTAATCGGATGGAACATTGTAGCTTCAACTTTTGTGTGGTGGGAGATAATTTTTTAAATATTTTTTCTTACATAATTGTAAAAATGTTTAAGCCCATGCATGCATAAAGAATTCTCGTTAATTTCTTAAACTTGTCAGTTTGGCTCAATCTGTAAGATGACCCAATTGGAAAAAAAGAGGGCTTTGAGTTCATATCACTGTAAGAAGAAATGAATTTTACTTAACGGTGTACACACCTAATTTGGAATTGTTCTTTCATCTTAGTACATAAAAATTAAGATTGAATATATACCAAACGTAAACATTGTTAGGTTCTTAGATGTTATCTTCAACTTTGGCAATGACACATAATGACCTGATTAAAAAAATGAGTAAAGCCCCACATGCATGCATCAACAGTGAATCAAATCACCTAACATCATTACTTGATCAGTTCTCTCACTCAATCAACATGAAACTTTGAAGTAATTCCTCCCATAGAAAAAAAATGAGATGATATACCAACATGTTGGAAAAAAAGTGGCTTTACAAAGAATAAAAAGCATGAATAACAGCACAAATAACGTCAAAAACGAGAATATAAATAGAAACCGACGATTCGTTTGGTTCAAACCATTCAACTGAAAATTAATTAATATCATACTTGGATAGAAATATCCCAACAAATGGATGAGCATTTTGTCAGAGAATATCCATTTCATGAGATTCCTGGCAAAAACAGTTATACATATATCCACTACCAACAGGTTAACACAGTGGACCGAAAAAAAAAACTAAACATGAAAAAAACAGAACCCTGATTTCGTTTTGGCTGATAATACTATTTTTCATCGAACCAAAACCAGGAACAGATTGATATATTCTCATTTGAATATGCTATGGACTTGCATCGAATTACCATATCATGTTTTTTTTTTTTCCAAAGATTATTTGTTTTTTACTACATTTACTCCAACAAAATCCATGTGAAAAGTTTTGTTTTACGATATAAAGTCATCAAGCACACTTTCTGATGATTTCGGTTGAAATTATTCCCTATAACTGGTCGTCCATGAGACAAACACTTCCTGGATTAAATGGTTTACTATTCCAGGTCCTTTGCATTACTAGCAGCTATTTGTCCGAAGGATAAGACCATTGCTACGTCGAAAAGGCTACCATATCGTTTACGGATTTGATTCCTCCGGCACCCAATTTTCTTTGATGATTTATTCTGTTTACGTTATCCATCCCAGGAAACACATTAACCGTGTAGTGACAGAATAGCATACCATATAAGCTTTTACATAACATAATGCAATTCATTCTTCCATATGATTATATATATATATATATATATATATATATATATATATATATATATATATATATATATATATATATATATATATATATATATATATATATAATTGTCAGGTTGGAGGAGCAAATAGGCAAGATAAGAATTTGGAACGAAAGCATTGTTAGAAATAATATATATATATATATATATATATATATATATATATATATATATATACACACACACACACATATATATATATATATATATATATATATATATATATATATATATATATATATATATATTATTTCTATTGATATTCGGACCATCCTCATCTTGGTTGTTTCTTTCATGAGGATGGTCCAAATAACAATTGAAATAATAATGATAATAATACCTTATCCCAACAATTCATATACATATATATATATATATATATATATATATATACACATATATATATATATATATATATATATATGTGTGTGTGTATATGTATACACGCACACCCATATATATACACGCATATATACACACACACACACACACATATATATACACATACACGTGCACATATATATATATATATACATGTTTATATATATATATATATATATATATATATATATATATATATATATATATATATATATATATATATATACACACACACACACACACACACACACACACACGCATGCATGCATACATACATACATACTAAGCTAATTCATACTATTGTCCAGGCACGTATAAAAGTATCATGCTGTGATTTCCTTATTACAATTCCTAACTTTCATCAACTCTTGATACAATCTGATTTTTTTTTTTTGGTACATAACTCACTATTTAATATTGAATTACGAACTTCTAAAAATCAATTTCCAGTCAAAGATTTGGAAAAGCAGGAATTGAATTTTAATAGACAATTATTTCCTGTTTGTACAAGCACTATACCCACTTGGGCGAGTAGCAATCAGCTTTGAATCTGAATGATGGATAGTAGTTCAGTAGATTATACAAAGAAAATAATACAGACAGAAATTGAATATACCCGGATAAATAATGAGCATTGAAAGTTAAACCCTTGCACCAAAATCCATATAACGCTGATTTGCTCTACATGAAAGAATCACCTGATGTTCGAGATGGCACCCATAAATATTGAACCATATGTAATTATCTCAACTTTTGTTTTTCCTTTTGTTTTTGGTGTATTATTCATCGTTTTTCGTGTTTGATTTGATCATATATTATGTTACACTATATAGAAACATATTTGAAATGATCTCCTGTCATTACACGGATAATGTATCACTTAATCTAGGAAACCTGAATAAAAAAAGAAAAATTGAATAGAGAAAATGGAGTTACTTCCAGAAGCAACTTGCCCCGAATAGGGTGACTGATTCTTATGTCAATGATACCGCCCTTTGATGGATATCAGCTTATCCTATGAATGAATATCTTGGCATTTCCAGGTTTAGGATTTTCTAATCATTATAAAAACCTATAAAACTATTTTGAGCAAGTGATCTTTTTCGGATGTTTGTACTGGTTTTGGATTCAATTAGAGCAAGACGACATTCAAAGAGACCACAGAGGAAGGTCGGGTTGTACACGGCAGAAATTTTATAAAAACATAATTAGAAAATTATTCCAAATCAACTTTCCTGATGTAATATATCTTTTACTCTTGTTTTACGAACAGAACACCAAGCTGAACGGAAAATACTTAATATGTTTGCATAAAATAATAGGAAAAAAATGATCCGGTATCCGTGAATGGGCGATTTCATCGACATTTCTGCCTCGGTTCAGAGTGTATGTGTGATCTGCGTAGGTCCAAAACTATCACTGAGAACTATAACGGGAACACACAAACGCACACACGTTTATATATATATATATATATATATATATATATATATATATATATATATATATATGAACTTACATGAAATTTGCAGGAAAGATTCTGGATGCATTGTGAGAAGAATCTTCTTACAATTCAGATTTTTTAAGCATCCCGGAATCCTCATTTCTTGCTTTTTTGCGGGTTGAGAAGATAAAATGTATGGATTTCAGCATTGAGATATTGGCATTGAAACTCATTATAATTTTGCATCCTAGTATGAAATTACTACTGTTATTCTCATTCCACTAAGTAATGATGAATATAACACTGTTCCATTAAATCATCTCTGATGATTGTACACAGCCTTAGTACTCTTTTCTTTTTATTTCCAAAGTTTGCTTTTTCTTCAAATTACAGTCATCAGAATGTTTGAGATTTTTATTGATTTGCTGATAGCAGGAAAAATGGAAATTATAACAATGAATTCATAAGTGTAATTAGTAAAGATTTGTTTCTATGCGTTTTTGACAAAAAGAAACTTATCATCTATCTTATTCCTAGAATGAACAGAAGAAACAACAACGCTTTCACAAGTTTAAATACGTTTTCAGTATAGGAAGGTGAAGATCTCATGGAAGTTACACGCATCTGCCTACCAGTTGAATCAGTAATCGCTATAATGATTGAGTAATCAATGAGGATAATTTGGCTGATTTGATTGTGTGTATAATGATAATCATTAAATGTTAAATAAGTGTCAATTCTGTGTTTGCATTCGCTGTAATCAGATTATTTAGATCATGAAACAACAAGATAATCTATTTATACATCTCAAATTGCACAATTACTAGAACAATCGTGAAATTTAAAAAAAAAACATGTTAAGTTCTAATCGTTAATCCAGTTTCCAGGCAAAAGCTCAGAAATGTTTCACGTTATGGTGTCATTCAGGTGTAAGGATTGCTAATAGCTGCATAATTCCTTTAAAATGTTATTCAATCGACGATACAAAAAGTCAAGTTAGCTGGAAGAAAATCAATTTTTTCTTTATCTTAAATGTTGTGGGACTTGGATAGTTTAGTCTGAAGTTAATGATCTCGAAATATATAATCTTTTTATGATTAAATATCTTTGTAAAATCTTTGATCAGATGATTTTTTCAAGATTCAAAAGTGTTCTTATTTATGACTTGATAAGTTTGTTTAGAGAAAAACTGAGATTATTCTGAAATAACAGAGCTGATATTTACCCGGCTATTGATCGCTTTCCGTCAAAAACGTTTCTTGCGTAATGCTAGTTGGGCCTTAGTTTTAGAAGAAATTATATGTTATATAAAATAATATCCATATACCTTATGACGATACGCCACATAAATATCTAATTAGGACACAGCTATACAAACGATTAAAACCATAGCTTCTGTTCGATCAACACTACCTTCGAGATATATTAATATGAATCCCTTGTTTTCAATTCCCACAACAGTTACACAGTGAACTACTGGCAATTCCAAGAAGTACATTTCATTGAAAACAATTTTCTATTTCATTCTTGGTGGAGCATTAACCCTATGAGAGCTTACATGAAATACAACGAAAGATATTTGGAGATAATTGTCTGCAGAGAGATGAATTACGCACACACACATACGCACACACACACACACACACACACACACACACACACACACACACACAACAATTATAAACTGGTATATAAATATCCATAAAAAACAAACGATCACTGCTCATTTTCAACCTAACACCTCTCCACTGGCTTTCCTTATTTATGATAAGAGTAAACACTCAAAGAGATAGTTACAAACAACCTCTTTCCTTAATTCTCACTGATCCTCATTTGACCAAACTCAACTCTCACCTTCAACAAAAACAAGCAGTTCCCCCTCTCATGCCGACTAAAAAATTACCAGCAACAAGATCCATCCCCAATTCTCCCGCAAACTTAAAACATCACACAATTTTCTCTGCACCACTGCAAATTTCTCAAAAAAAGATGGTTGATATCTGTCAAAAAGTATCAAAACATACCGACACATTCCAGGGATATAATACCGTCTTCTTTTCATATTTTTACTTTTGAAACGTCACTTCAATCAAGACACGCGCTCACGCACGCACACACACACACACACACACACAAACGCACACATACACAAGCACGAACACGAAAATCATATATATATATATATATATATATATATATATATATATATATATATGTATATATACACACATATATATATATTGTATCAGTTTTGGAGGGAAAAGGTCTAGTGCATCCTCCTAATAGTTACCAGATGCATTGAAATGCGGTTCTTAACTAAAAGGTTAATTCTTGGAATAGCATACATGAAATCTGCATAATAAAAAAATAGGACCCAGCTCGATATTTATATGCAGTGATCGGACGACAGGGGAAATATATCAGAGAAAAAACGTGCTAAACACATATTCCAATTTTTCCCAGGAATCTCGAATGGCAATAAATTGTTTATGTTACAAGAATGTCACTTGATATCACAAATCACCGTGTGATCCCCACAACAAATATGTAAAGTTGTGGCAACCAGAGGAAAAAATGATTTAATAAAGTTAAGAAAAAAAAAAAAAAGAGTGGGTACCTGGACGCCAACGATCGAAAGACCTGGTTGAAAACACGATTTTTTTCCTGTGGAACGAACCAATTGAATCTTACAGTCAATACGGTTCTAAAAAATCATACAACTAATCATTTATCTCATTTTCAGCCATGATAATGCGGCAACCTATAACAACATAGCATGCAACTGGTTCCAGACTATTCATAACAGTACAGAAACATTTTTTTCTTGCCAATTTTCCCACTTTGTTGTCTTAGACAATGCATAGTTTGTAAATATAGGATATACAGATTATGTGGTATTAAATATTATATATATATATATATATATATATATATATATATATATATATATATACATATATATATATATATATATATACATATATATATATATATATATATATATATATATATATATATATAGATAGATAGATAGATAGATAGATAGATAGATATATTTATATATATATATGATGATATGAGAATTCGCAACACGAACATGTTCATGTCCCTACCAAGTTCAGGTAACTTAAGGTAAATAACTCGGTTTAATTCAAATTTCATTTGATACACTTTTTAGGTAAAATGTTAATTATCACGGTTTGGCGGGTCTTTTTTTCTTTTTCCAGTTTTCATTTATGTCAGCTATTCATTAATATATTTTGTTTTATTTTGTGGGTGTTTAGGTTTGTTGGTGGTTGTAAATTACAAACTAGGGTATGGTGTGAGTGTATTTATTATCAGTAAGTGATTGTTCCATCAGTTTTGTATATACCATCTCTAAGGATGTTTTTCTCTCACTTGAATTATCCCCCCAGGCTATAATCCCATTCATATAACTTTAATTGGTTGTTTGATTATATAAACTCTGATTTTCTTCCCCACGTGTCGGATAATTATGATGATTGGATTGTTTTTTAAGGTGGTTTCGTGAATTCAGTATTTATGTTAGTCATTTCCATAAAATCTATCAGTGGGCTATTGAGTAACATTTGTTGATAGAAATTTTGAGAAATGCAGGCATTCCCAGGTTTTCGGGTTTTTTTCTGTTTGTAATTCTGTTTTATGTTTAATCCAGTGGTAAAACTTGATTGATAGTTCTTCATTCAGTCATAAGTAGTAGGGAATTCCATTGTTTTTGCGTATGTCTGTTTGTTGTAATATGATACATTTTACAGTCGGTTTAACATTATTACGACACAGTCAAAAATAACACCTAGACAGTGATGTTCATTTTATTACATTTTTATGAGTAAAAAAAGCAAAAAAAGATGAAAGAGTAAAAAAAAAAATGGATAGCTTATCTAAGTTTGGAAGGGTGTTCCTGATCATCATCATCATCATCATCATCATCAGTCTTTAACGTCCGTCATTGGACATAGACTTTCCCCAGGATTCGCCACAATTCACTATTATGGGTGTTGCAGGGCCAGTATTTGCTGAATTTGTCCGGTTCATCTCTTCATCTCGTGTTCTATTGGCGTCGGTTTCTTATGTGATCTCTGTGGATCCATGTTGTGAGTTGTGATGTCCATCTGTTATCTTTCATTCTCGCAATATGGCCTGCCCATTGCCATTTGAATTTCCTGATATTTTGTAGGATGTCAGGGACACGCATTTTCTTCCTTATATACTATGCTGTCTTGTTTATCTCCCCATGTGGGGTTGAGCATGATTCGCTCATGTGCACGTTTCAAACTTCTCAGTTTGCAGGTCTCGCTCTTGGTTAGGTTCCATGTTTCAGCTCCATTATTGACTGACGAGAGAATGTATTGGTTGTATATTCTTTTTTTTTTTATCTGAGTAAGCGTACACATGAACTTCAGTAAAATAAAAATCATGTACAATAATCACGTTGAGAATAAGAACATGACTGTCAAGTTAGAAAATGCAAAACTCGACAAGGTAGACGACTCTATCTAACTAGGACAACGAAAGTTAATGATGATTAATGCAAATTGGTTTCTATTTTTCTGTTGTTATTGCTCTGTAATTTTTAAAAATCATATTTAAAGTTCATTCAGTATTTACTATTCTATAGGGTTTTAATATACTATTTCTACCACTATTGAACATTTTTTTATTTCGGTTTTTCTTTGCTTTTAACTGTGGATAAAAAGCCTCCCAAAAGATATATACTCACCCATAAAGGATTACAAACCTGATTTCATAAATCAACCCACAGCAAAACTAATCAATCTCACTAAACCACGGATACAGAAAATTATTTTTGAAAATAAGTATTATAGCCGAGGGAAATAAATTTTTGTGGGAATATAACACTCTCAGAGATGATATGTACCAGTAATTGATTGATAGAAACAATTGTTTGTAGATGATGTAAACATTCAAACCATCCCATATGGTTTGTAATTTATGATAACCTCCAGACACCCATCCACAAAATCGAGGAAAATAGTGTGAACCATAGCCTACCATTGGACAAGGAGAATTAGGATAAAAGGAATACCCACCTGACCAAAAATCTAAAATGAAACCGAATCATTCATCTGAAACCCGAATAGGGCAGAAACATAAATGTGTTAATGTTGCATATCTCCATTTCATCATAAATTCTAGCTGTACTCTAATCCAAACCAACTCAATATTTCAGGTTGAATGTATTGAACAATTAATAAAATAAACTCATCATCCATCGAATATTGCATTATATCATATTGCATCCCTGATTTGTACGGTGTTGATTATATATATATATATATATATATATATATATATATATATATATATGTATATATATATATATATATATATATATATATATATATATATATATATATATATATATATATATATATATATATGGGGTATGTTGGATATGAGTATGTGCGTGTGTATTGTACACTTATAAGAGAAAAACATTATCAGAAGTAGGACAAAATATATTTTTCCTTGGAAAGTTAAGAAGTATGGAACTGGACGAAGTAATGGCTGTAAACATAAGCCATAAAAATGGTTTCCTTGCAAAAAACTTTTAACATTTCATCACTTTACTTTCAAATACTTATGTTAAACATCTCCTTTAATAATAAAACATAGACTCATGATCTTTTAGTATACATGTATATTGTGTGTACGTGTAAGTTTTTATGAAAAATCGCATATATATAAATTACATCTCTTGTATGTATTACATCTCTTCCGTGTGGCTATAGAATTTCCATTATCCCATCCAGTAGTGCGAGGCAGGACTGAAACCTTTGCCTCAGACCCGCAGGCTGATATCCTACCTCCTGAAAACAGGACTGGATCATCAGTAAGACTGAATTTAAGCGATATATAATTTTTTACGCAAAAATTCCACATCCACCAGAGTGCTTTATTCCTGTGAAAATGCATTGCATAAGCTTACATTGGATGAGTTATCTCACTTAAAGAGCGCTCAACCCTGAATAGAGGAGCATTAATTATTGTGTCATCCACGGACAGCTGTTTTGGGGGATTACATCTCTTCAGTATATATATATATATATATATATATATATATATATATATATATATATATATATATATATATATATATATATATATATATGGTACGTTTGCAGTTATGTTATTATCCGAGTAACAGTGTTTGATAAAAGAAAATATGAGTGACACCATGCTCCGCTGATAGATTCTCTGAAGCCAACTCGGCACCGGCAAAGACCCAGCGGCTACCCTGTATGTCTTTACAAATATCAACTCAAACAAGACCAATATCACCTGGGGAGAGCAAACATCAGATTTCACAATCCAGTACCAGACCTGTTTGACCGGTGCAGAACTCTTTGAACAAAAAATAGTTGAAATCAGGAGGACAGACGAAAGAGCCCAAAAAGAAGCAAAGTTTTGGGGAACGATGATAGCCGATATCTGTACACACACACAAACACACACACAAAAACACACACACACACACACATATATATATATATATATATATATATATATATACATACATATATATATATATATATATATATATATATATATACATATATATACACACAAGCTTGTGCGAATATGCATGCGTAGAAGCTGCCTGATAAGGTGGAGAAACATACATGCTGTTTCAATAGTTGGGTAGATACGCATTAAGTTTATTTGGATAGTGGTCAGTAATTCAATCTTAGCAGTAAAACTACCCATATAGTTCCTTTTCAAATACTCCCCTTAGGAATAAACACACCTATCTTTTACAGTTTCAATATGCAAACTCTACATCAAGCGTCAGTTGCCTTGATCATATTTCTTTGATCTGGTAGCTTTCAAAAATGTTCAGCCGAAGACATCCTTTAAACCTATGCTCCACACAAAAGTCCCAGAAGATTGGGGCACTGCAATCATAATGCTTGTTTTTATGTTAAAAGGAACTCGAGATTCCAATAATGAAGAGCCAACAAGCGTAGGTACGCTGCATTTATAGATCTTTTTTTCCTAAGTAATCAACAATCGAATAACCAAAACACAACATGGAGACCAACCACATGGATTTCAAGCCTCCAAACCAATTATTCGACCATAGGTTACCTCCATGAGGTAAATCAACTGAAACAAAAACGAAACAGTAGAATATAAAATGCCCTTTTTGTAACATTTGTTAACCTCATGTAGGTCTTTCGCTCAGTGGGAATCCCAACAGTTATTGATACTATCGTTTAACAAGACGTAGGCCAAGTATGTGGCAGACTGTTGCAACACTTAAACTGGGCTAGGTAATTCTTTTTTCAGGTTATATAGAGAATCCAACCCCTTCCAGCTCAAAAAAGGGTATGACCAGAAGATACCATTCTATTCAAAGCCTGCCTCAAGATGATCATCTGAAACATCAACTGGGATTATGTAATAATCAAAACAGACGGCAACCTGAGCAACCTCAGAGTTGAAAAAAAACATCGTCCTTCTTACTGAAAAACTTATGTTTGACGGACTGACTGAAATAAGCAAGAGGGGTTATCAACTCATGGCGCTAAATTAAACAGATGTCATTTACATCGAATGCATTAAAGATAAAACACGCAAAATTCTGAACGGAAAAAAATCGACATCTATATCCACCTACAGCAGCGAATCTTCATAAAATAAGAAGAAATTAGAAGAAATCAAACAAGGAATCGCTTTAAATTGCCCACCTTCAAGAACCAGAAAAATCCTGTTAAAGCAAGAAAAGGAAGTTATGCAAACATTGCATCCACTCAATAGTCACCTATGGAGCTGAAACATAGAACTTAACCAAAGGACTACCCTTTCAATCGACTACCATGCGACATGTGAAAAAACATAAGGCAGCACATAATATAAGGATGCTACCGATGATGATGATAGACTCCACTTTGGGAGTGTCAGATATTCTTAGTTTTAGTTCTAAAACCAAGCGATTAAAAACAATGTCAGTTCTATCAAATAGCTATGATAACCCGTGAAATATGAACAGAATGTGTATTCCTTCAAAAGTTATTGCCCAAAAGAACGACCCAGTTGAGTTTTATTGTTTCTTTCATTATTTCCAGTTCTACGAATATGATTTTAAATTTGCAGCTATATATATATATATATATATATATATATATATATATATATATATATATATATATATATATATATATATATATATATATATCACTGACTGTACACAACATAAGCGAGGTATTGGTATATCTGTAGTTGCTTTGCACATATGTGAATACTGTGATAAATTCTAAATACGTGATGAAGAGAATTATATTTCGACCTGATAATCATTCAGGAATAAAGACCTTAAACCTAATTATATTTTTGCTAATGTTCGTGTGTATTGAATTATATCTTCTCGTTTAATGACCGTAAAATCAACGGCAACCAAAAAGAAACTGACTTTGATATTTTTATCTAAGCTTTCTACTTCATTCAGGTGATGTCATCTCCATAAGAATCTGCCTTGCTCTTGAATCATTTCAGTCAGTCTACACTCAGTCAAAGTTACTTGACAAGTAGTAATCTTTCTTTAGCAAGATCAGTGTCAGGTCTGAAAAGAGAAGTTAGGTATTCAAGGTTACACCAATAGTCAACTTTCAAATACATTGCCTGCTCTGGCTATCCGTATCCCAATATATCAATTCAACTTAGATCCATACATAAACCTCTGGAACCAGGAGGAAATAATGATTCTAGAAATTAAGCAAGCCACAGGTTTTTGGTGAAGTGAATGTTGTGCAATTTAAAATAAAAGAATACGATTTAGATCACTTAAAGCCGGATGTATTAAAAAAAAAGGAAATTTTGAGCTATCTTTAATCTAGAAAAAATGTTTTGAGCTATCCTTAGTCTTCGATAGGTCGACATTGACCGAGATCTTCCTTTTTTAGTAGAGTACCCATTTTAAACCTTTTTTTCGAATTGCTATCAAATAAATGTATACATTCACTGGAACCATTACGTTGAATTTAATATTGGTTTTGCTTTTCTTCCTATGGATGGGTAATGGTCTGGAAGATTAGCTTTATATGTCAATCATTGTCCAGTAAATGCATAATAACATTTTGGCAGTAGTTTTTAATGATTAACATTGTTATCATCATACATAATATCGATGATGATATTCATAATGTGATGATGATATTTATGATGCTGATGGTGATATTATCGGTGGTAATGATTATGATTATGATGATGGTGGTGCGAGTCTGGGTACTTAATATATGCCTCTGTGTATTTATCTATTCTCTGTCAGTTTGATTTATCACAGCATCTTTCTCTTAGTAACAGTGTGTTTCTTTTTTTACCTGTTTTCAGTTTTAATTCTGACACCAATTTTAATCACTGTTCCCTACAACGGGCTATCCTATTCACTGCCCATATACTCTGGCTTTATATATATAGTCCACCCTGTTGATAGGAGAAACGTGCAATTCTGCACACAAATTGACCAAAATGGGAAAGGGAAGTGATAATGTTGCTATTTTAACTTTGTTTTTTCCAATCACCCGTCCCCTAAATAGGATTGTTTTGGATGATGAATTTAGACTGAGAGTTTATGTTCAAATTCGTTTTACTCTGTGTCAAGCTATATCCAGGGAGGTTTCTTTTATTGTAGGCGTTTCAGTGTTCATAGTCCCGAAAGGGCAAGAAAAGACGTATTCTTAGTTAATTTTATTTTTCTTCAAATTTATTAATCGATCACGCTATCGAGTGACTAACCAGCCCCTTGATTTTTTCAAACATAAATTTATGACGAATTCTTGCATTGTTTACGTCGCATAACTCTGTTTCACCATTACCACTGCTATATTCCTGAGATATGAAATAACAGTATATCTAGTATAATTATGGTAATTCATAATTTCCCTTGGAATGCTGGTTGGTATATTGATTTTCATACAATGCAATTATCTATCAATCTGTTTTTTTTTCCAAATGTCTCATGTATTGACGTATCCAGGTTAGTATTCACACGTTTCATTTTGTCGACGTGATGCGTTTTTTTTTTCTTACCAGCAATTACTTTCTTGGTCGACTAACGTTCTTCTTGACATCTTGAAAGTAGATTGTTTGCCTGTTGTTTCACTATTTGCAGACATTGTCTTTATTCTATCTCTATGTTGTTGTTCATTTAGCTTAGTTAACCCTTATTTGCTAAAGATATATTTTTTTCCCTCGTAGCTCAAATTATATACTTCTCAACTGAGCCAACGATTTGATTTATTCTTTCATCCATTTTAAAGGTAGAACAACTTATGTTACCATTGTTACTGACACAGGGCTTATACTATATGATTATTGATAGCAAAGGACTCGTAAATAAATGTTGGGATCATTTACACTTTGATCAGCCTTTCTGTCTGCGATTAGAGACTATGCACAAAGTGTACATGCCGCTCTCAAGGCCCTGTACCAGTAATAAGAGTACGGTATCTCTGCACTGGTATCAATTTAAGGGCTTCCAAGCACTTCTGTCAAGGATAAGTGTAGTATCTGCGAATCCATTGAGGAGTGAAATGCGCAAAAATATATGAATACACGTTGTGTTTTACATACGTGGATTAACATTGTTGTCATCACTATCATCATAATCATCATCATTATTATCATTATTCTTCAATTTCCTCAAATTATTGACTCTACTGAAATGCACTATTCTCATGATTACTTCATATCTGCTTACACTTCTTAGTCAACATCTGATACACTATTACTGGTTGTCAATTGCATCATTATTGCAGAAAATATGTGAGTATGCTTATTATGTCTATATTTTCTGGAAACACATTGCAGGAGGCTTTCCCCGGATAAATTGGAATGAATATTTAGATACTGATGGTTATGGTAAAAATTACAACAAGGGTAATGTTGTCTGAAAATAAACAAACACATAGATATTCTGTGGTATAGTGATTATGTTTTGACCTATTTTTTTCTATTTACTTGAGTCATTGATTCAGAAATACAAATAAAAAATCAATAGGCTCATACTTGAGCTGAAAAGAAGTATCCCGTTCACATTTGAATAATTCCACATAATATTTCCCGTTGAATTACATCAATCCAGTAAGATCATGATCTTTGGCCAATGTAGGTAAAGGTGCCGATGCCTTCATTTATAAGTGGTGCAGTTGCCACGCAGGGTTCAGATGTCATGATTTAAGCTTAACTTTGATTAAAATGAGTGGGAGTGATGCAATAACTTTATACTTACTTCCCCGTCTCAGTTTACTAAGATCTAGAGGTAATAGAATGCCAGAACTGAAGCTGAAAACAGATTGCTATGCAATGGATGAAAACAATTGCTTATGACTCGGTCATTGTAGTCAGTAAAATGTTCCTCTTTTTGCCTCTCTGCTTATCAAACGAACTGCTGGTTCTTCTAGACAATCGTTGGATCCTTTGCATTCAAGTTTGCATTTTGTTAATGCAACATTTAGAACCTGAAAGTAAGTAGTGGAAGATTTAATATCTTGCTTCACTCTACGTCAGAGGTGATCAAAAGAAAAGAAAAAAAAACACTGGACGCGTTGATCAATGAATAAAATCTTTTTTCCACCCTCAAGTGGGCAGTAATCACTGAACAGATCGAAAATAAAACAGATAGGTTCATTCTAAAGACCAATTTAGCGTACACATTTCTGACTGGACCCCAACCTATCATGGAAACATTTTGAGGAAATATTTCACTATATATTCCTCTGATATAATAAAGAGTAAATGTTGGAATTTCCATTCTTTTATCTCCACTAGTGCAACTCTCATAAAGGATACATAAATAGACAGCACACTAATCAGCCAATCAACTGAACTAACTTGGGAACTGAAAGAAACGTTTGCATATAGTGTCACTCGTTGGTTTCTAATTACCTGAAGAATCCGGTTGAGATCAACTGATTACTTTGATGTGTCCCTGTTTGTGCGTATTTCTTTGGTCAGGTATGCAAATTTACTTCTGTTGGCAATTTACACGAGCTTGAAAGTGGGAGTCATTTGGCTCAGCCGCAAAATTGGTTTGAGAAGAGATATATACCATTTCTAAGATCAGATGAATATGAAATGTATACAAAACTAGGCTAGAACTCAAACTTATAAGAATCCAGGAAGCAATTAGTACCTAAAAAACGAATGGTGAAGAAATACTCCACGATAAATCAAAATCAAACAGCATTTTAACATTTTTTCAACCGAAAACAGTGAACATGACTATATGCTCAACAAAAAATTGCTTTTTGAAACAAAAATGAAATAAAATATGAGGGAATAGAATAAAATATTCAATTTATAAGTCTTATTATCCCTCCTAATGAAACACCTTGTACATCTCCATCAGTTCTGTGGTCCCTACTTCTGTCAATAAGGGCTTTTGTATTACTCTTTGGCGTGTTGAAAAAATCGGCGTTCATGCATGCAAGAAATCTAGTTTCTTCTTTTACAGAATTATCTGTTGACAGTTTTGAACCACTATCTTTTTTGAGAATTCTTCTCAATGTCTACCTTGCATTTCTTAATCTGTCAACTCCATTTTAAGTGCTTTTGTAAAATTCAAGTGCTTCAATACTCTTACTGTCTGTGGTCTGCAGTCTGTTATTTCAATAATTCTTTATGTGAATCTCGGTTCATTATGGCATTATACAGTTGCTTTTTATGTCCTTTGTCCTTCAAGTATTGGCCATTTTAATGAGGGAGATTTCATCCTGCTGTGGATGTTCATGATGCTTCAGCTGGAGGCATCAGGTGAGTATATTTCGTTTATGTGATTGCTGAATGGTGCAGAATATTTTTAAAATTTTCTCACTCAGAGTTCTTCCTTTCTATTGATTTGAATTTCACAGCTCGTCACTGTGCAATGGTTTCATATATTATCTTGATTTGAAGAAAGAAGATCAAACAATGGTCACGAGATACAGCCATAGCAGACCGAGTAGATAGAGTAGACAGGCAGGGAGTCTGCGGGTCACAAGGCTGCAAACAGTTGAAAGGCGGCTATGAACTCTCCCTTCCTCCCTCTCTCTGAGAGTATTTTGTTCAGTCTTCAGTCGAAGATAGTCTATGTATTTGGTTGGCCGGAAAAAGTAAAATAATGGTTCGATTTCGAACCCCATGCTACAGCTGCAGTGCTTCAAGAACGGTACATCGCCGAGAAAGGTCCCAGCGCCATTATGCCAGCAACCAATCATGTTCTTATTCTAAATTTCAGTTCAAATTATTTCCCACGTGAAATCCGTGATAGTTGACATTTTCCAAACTTGGAAGGAAATTTTGGCGTATCCCTCAACTCATAATTACAACCCGTTAGCAATTGCAACTCAACTTCACCAAGTACAAGAGGTGATTTCCACTTCATGGCCTGAAATAACCTCCTAATGATGATCTTGGTCACGGCACCATTTCGACCATGAAGCATGATAGCGTTAGGAATTTTCCAAACATTCTAGCAGCACTGCAGCTGCAATATTGGATGGAATGAAGGACATCAAAATTGAACATATATTTTTCTTCTTCGGTCGATATAAAATACTTTGTGTACAACTATAGACTAAACAAAATAGTAATCAATGAGTGAAAGAGAGAGGATTAGCATTCAATATCTTTCTACTGTCGGTGACCAGGTCCTAGTTGCCCTTAAACCTTGGAACTCCCCGCCTGCCTAATCTGCCTACTCTGTCTACCAAGCTTACTCTGCTCTCCCTCTATAAGTTGTAGATATCTTTTGTACTCCTTTTTTTTTCTATCAATATCTTCTATTGAGTCAACTTTCCCTTTTCCTAACCTGATACCTAGATGTTTTTCTCTATTACCCCATGTTCTCTTTCGTTCCTCATTCAACAATCTATCTTTATCACTTCTGCTGTTAGAATCCAAGTAAAATACTAATTTCCTCTTTCTACCTTTTTTCACTTTATTTGTCTTGATGCATTTTAATCATATGCCTAAGCATAGCTACTTATTTGCTGGGGTTCAAAACGTCCGCACTTTATTTTGTCAATAAAATTTCTTACAATGTCCCTATGGTCCAATAAGCGTCTAAAAATGTTACTCTGTAACTTCCTACCTCATATAGAGTATTCAAATTAAACTTTGCTTATACCCACGCAAAAAGTATCTTCGACAAGAAAATGTTATTTGAAAAATACGATAAATGAAATATTTAAGAATGAAATAAAATAGAAAGAATCCTATCAGCCTCCATATGGTCAGACAAAACTCGATCGAGCAACCAGTTCGAAGATTCCTGTTGAAGACGAATCATGCTATCAAACAGTTTGGAAAAGAAAGCATCTGGACCAGGTAAGACCACAGACCAACTCAGGGAAGCATTTACTCATCTCCAGATAACTGAACCCACTATTTAACAATTTCTCCAAACGGAAATAATTACTCTTGTTGAACAATAATCTTCTGAAATGTAACTGGACAAAGAAAACAGTCAAAATTGATGGCAAACACCAGAGATTTGCTGTTGACTTCGTCTCTTTTGCCTAAAAAAATGAACAACAAAGGGAAATTATGGACATGAGATGAAGGAGAAGAAGAAAACTAGGAGAAAAAGAAGAAGAAGAAGAAAAAGAAGAAGAAGAAGAAGAAGAAGAAAAAGAAGAAGAAAAAGAAGAAGAAGAAGAAGAAGAAGAAGAAGAAGAATTTGAAAGGAAATAAAACTAGAATAGAAAAACAAGAAATGCAGAAAGGGGGATAATCAAGGAGAAAAAGGATTTGAGAGGAAAAATGGAAAAGAAGAAAAAAGTGAATATTATTATTATTAACAATGATAATAATAATGATGATGATGATGATGATGATGATGATGATGATGATGATGATGATGATGAGGAAAATCTTAGAGACCAAATGAAACAGCAGAAATCTAATAAAAGGAATGGACACATGGGCAGCATCGGTAGTAAAATACACAGGACTATTCCTAGAATGGACAAAATCTAATCAATGGACAGCCGAAGAAGGGAGCTTATGATAATGCATGAAGCCTTACATCCAAGAAATGACACGGATAGTCTATACTTAAAGAGAAAAGAAGGTGGCAGGGAGCTCATCAACATAGAAGACTGTGTCCAGAGAGCAAAAGCAGATGTAGAAAAATACGTGCAAGCAAACAGTGAAGATATTATAAGGGCACAAAACAGCACAACAAACAACAAAGCGAAAAAAGGTGGAACAGAACAGCAAACTAGAAAAAAATGGGAAGAGAAAAAAATGTACGGAGAGTTCAAAGGACAGATACAAGGTGTGGCAGACGAGAAATCATGGACATGGTTACGAAAAAGAAACCTTATGAGAGAAACAGAATCACTCATTATGGTAGCTCAAAACAAAAGCATCGGGACAAACTATATAAAAACAAAAATTGACAGAACGCCGACAAACAGCTAGTGCTGCCTAAGCAGTGAAAGAGTTGAGACCGTAAATCACATAACTACTGAATGTAGTCAATTCGCCCAGATGTAGTATAAGCACGGACACGATAGAGTAGCAACACTGATACACTGGGAACTGAGTAAACGAATGGGATTCAAACATGAAGAAAACTGGTATCAGCACAAACAAGAGGTAGTCCTGGGGAATGGCAACCATAAGTTACTCTAGGACTTGGAAATTCAAATCGACAACCTCATCCAGACAAGAAGACCAGGCTTAGTAATCATGGACAAGAAGAGCAAGACTTGGCAAAAAGTAGATGTGGCTGCGCCTGCAGACCATAGAGTAAAGGGGAAGGAGAGTAAAATCTGGAAAAATATCAGGATCTAGCGAGAGGACTGAAGATGAAGTAGAACATGAAAGCCAGGGTAGTGCCAGTCATAATGGGTGCACTTGAAACGGTCGCAAAGACACTGATGGCGAGACTGGAGGAGATCGGGATGAAAGGAAGAATTGAGACTGTACAGACCACAGCACTGCTACGAACTGCACGGATACTGAGGAAAATGCTACAACTATGATGACTCTAACACTAATCATAAACAGTGAACTAATAGAGGAGGGAAAATGAAAAGTGGAAACGTAAACCACAGCACTGATATGATAGGCGAAAGAGAGGAGAGATGTTAGCTGAAGATCTGAGGAGACTTATTGTCACTCAGCCTTCAGCAATGACCACAGGGCAACCGGTGTG
>OY735208.1:59719476-59734476 GCA_963457665.1 Thysanoteuthis rhombus | reverse complement strand
TTAAAAGAGAAAAAAGATGGAAATATTAAATTGAAACCAATGTGCAGGTACAATGCCTCAGAAGCCAGCAACCGAAACCGGATTGGGACAATCAGGAGATTTCGATGGTTTAGAGTAAGAAGTAGTCCGCAAAATACCTTCGCAAAATATTCGTTTTATCGTCAGGCCAATAAAATTGTATAACGATGTATTTGACCAGAGGGAAGGATACAAGAGGAAATTATGTTGATATGTAATTCCACACCAAGCAACGTTCTTCATGATTCATGATAGATGAACAAATAAATAAAACACTTCTAAATATTATTTATGTTCCATGTCTAGACTACATTATATGTGATAATGTATCACTGCACAAACAAGGAATATTTTGAGTCGAACTTGGTGAAATATCAAAGCTATAAAAATGAAACGAGAAAACAATATCCCTGGACATTTTACTCTGAATTTTGTCTTTCCTTAACAGTCATGTGATACTGGGAATAACACGGAAGAGATGTGTACACAAAAGAATAGCGTGCGTCCTTCAAAGAATATTTTTTTCATGATAAGACAGTTTTCGTGCAACGCCGGCGTAAGTAGAACAGAATCAGTCAGATGATGATAATATCCAATGTTTCGAATAGCCAGGTAGAACGATCAGGATGAAAAAAGAAAGATTAGTAGTTTAGAAAACTCCCAAGAAGTTGGAATGAAAAAGAGAATATTATTTGCGTGATATTTTTTTCTTCTTATTTTACTTTTTTGTTTTCAAGAATATACAGTGATGTCTCTTATTTAGATTGAATGCTAGGAAGAACATTCTCGTGTTTAATGTCTTTTTCGTTGTTTAATGCAGGCGTTTGTTTCTCATGTAATATAATTCATCCACGTTCATGTTCTATTTTATTAACACAGAAATGTAAACCATATTTGAGTGAGGTTAAGAAACAGTTGATGTTTGGAAATAATTTGAACATTCTCAGTCCCCAAAAGTAATCCTGCATTAGCTTCTTGCTGCCATTGACGCTGAAGCACAGTCCTATGACTTTGATATTGGAAAAGCATCTTGTTTTGAGGTAAATTTGCAGAATAATATGAGTGACTACAATACAGCATGATATATGAATGTTTGAAATGATGCAGTTACACATTATAGCTATTTTTCTCCAACCCCCTCTCTCTTTCTCTCTCTCTTTCTCTCTCTCTCTCTCTCTCTCTCTCTCTATATATATATATATATATATATATATATATATATATATATATATATTCACACAGTATATGTGGTACAAATCAGGCTAGCAGTATTACATAATATAATAATATATTATTAATATAAAGCCGCTTCTGAAATGTATTGGATTTATTTCATAGAGTGCTCGATACATACAACGTTTTACTCATGGAGTTGAGCTGTTTAGGAGTAGAGCTGGAAATAAATAGTAGAATGTGGATTCGCTTCACAAACAATCTCATGTTTCAGCCCTCTCTGGGCCTATTGTCTATGTTTTTGAGTCTATTTATTTGGAATTTGGTGAGAATGCTGTGAGTGTGGTAGTGGATGATGTGGGGATATTCATTTTGCCTAAGGGGTTTGAACTTCATAAAGGGGTAATTTCTCTTTTGTCCTAGGTATCTTAGCATTGGGTTTTATTGCCCCTGTTGGTGCCTTTTCTAGCTCTCATGGATAGTTTTAATATTGATGTTTAATTCATAATATGCTTGGGTATGTATGAAGACGAAAGATGATAATGGGAAGTTTTGGGGATGATGGACATGGGGACGAATCGTCTAGAGTACTTCATGATATATATATATATATATATATATATATATATATATATATATATATATATATATATATACGTATACATATATATTTATATATACATACATATATATATATATATATACGTATACATATATATTTATATATACATACATACATACATATATATATATATATATATATATATATATATATATATATATATATATATATATATATATTTGTGTGTGTGTGTGTGACTGTTTGATGTGTGTTGCCTCAAACAGTATCGACATTTTCGAATTGAGCTCTTGGATATCATATCCAATTTATGATGTTGTCCTTCATAGCAAGTTTTGAGTTGAATGGATTTTCAAGGATTCAAGTAGAATGTGTCAATTGCAACTTAGCTCTGACTTCCGACCATCGATGGACATTTAAAAGATAGTTTTCAGCCGTTTAGCTACCATTTTGATTGTCACTATTGTAAACATCTTTAACACACACACACATACACGCACTCACACACATATACATTTTCTTAGATGGATTGGTTTCAGAGACCATGATGCGCATTTCTCTGTAGCAATGAGGAAAACAGATTGGGCAAATAAGATTATAGTTCAAGGCCATTGGTAGAAAGTTAGCCTAACCTTGTTGACAATATGGATAAATGAGAACAGAACCTTGCTCTTACATGTACCTATCCCCCATGACATATATGTTACGATGACTGATATATGACCCTTCATCCTAATACTAGGTCAAGCTATCCCCTAGATAATCTCAATCACCCCCACCCACTAACAAGGTTTAAATATACAGCCTTTTCACTTATCCATCTCGCCAATTATGTAAGGTCACTCCCTACGGAACGCCAGTGATTAAAAACATATTCACCAAATTTTTATTTTCCTGATTTATTACATCTCTTCAGTGTGGCTATAGACTTTATCCCATCCTGTACCACGAGTGTTTCCGGGCTGCATAATATTTAATATACACACAGACAGACACTTGTTCGCGTAAATACACACTCACACACACAAACACACACACACACACACATACATACATATATATATATATATATATATATATATATATATATATATATATATATATATATATATATATATATATATATAAAGAACGAGAGAAAGAGAGGGAAGTGTTTGTTCCGACAGCAACTTTCCCTGAAGCATACTTCGTTGAAAATAGCAGACATACTTATAGTCATAGATGCCGTTTGTTTTTACTGAAGAAAAAATCAGAGTATTTTTCGAAACGGTGTAGCTTCTTGGGTGCTTGCCATCAAATTTATTGAGAGCCTATCGGCAGTAGTTTGAGCAAAGTAAAATCATCAACTGCCAATAGGCGATTTGGCGATCAGAGGTGATCAGTGCCAAAGCTAAATGCTTTGCCTCCAAGCATAAGCTAGCGAGAATGACTGTTGTGGCATAGATTAAGCAAAGATTTAGTCAAAGTGAAGCGAGTGACGAGTCACAGGACACACATCACTTAGATCTTTGTGAATGAGGCTAGATTACTGCAATCCGTTAGAATACCATAACTGACAAATATCCATCGCTGCAGGCGTCTCAAATGAGCAAATGGACAAATGGAGGAAGGTTCATGGTTACAGAGTCTTACTTCCTTCTGCGATAAGCCTTCAATATGCCTATGATGATAGTTTGAATGACTTTTGAGAAAATTCTGTTCCAATCATTTAAGAATGGATGCCACATATCGCAACATCATAAAATATCAGTTAGACTGTTTCATGTAAGCCAAAATCATGTTTGGCTATTCAGTTGGGACAATGCACCAGACATACTGGACGGAAACGTTCACTGTGTTACCATGGCTACCATACTTCCCTGAATCTCTATTCGTAGTTGTGCTTCACTGACAGATTCACTCAGTACGTGAGGCACTTGCTAATAATATCGTAGCATCCGACCCAAGAGGAAAACCTAAGAGGAATTGTACAGTTCATGCCAGATTGGACGAAAAATCTACAAGCACATATACGACCAACGCTTCATTATGCAGATAGCAATACTGTTTTGACTCACCTGATTAATTCTTATCACAGATGTTAGTAAGTTCAGTTGATGTTATTTACCTATTGCAGAGGTTTTGTAAATCAACATATCAAAAACAATGTTTTCAATATGGAAAAATACATTCAATAATTCTTTTATATATATATATATATATATATATACATACATACATACATATATATATATATATATATAATATATATATATATATATATATATATATATATATATATATATATATATATATATATATATATATATATATATATAAGGGTGTATTAACAATGCATCCTACCAATAGTCACTTATGAAGCTGAAACACGGAACATAACCGAAATAAACTGCAAATTGAGAACTATGCAACATGCACGAGAAAATTATGCTGGGCCTCACATGGATAGACCACAAGATAGCACAGTACATCAAGGAAAAGGCAAGAGTCAGACACATCATAGAATCAATTATAAAGCTCAAATGGCGGTAAGCTGGCCATGTTGCACGAATGGAAGACAACCAATGGATATTGCGACTCACAACGTGGATCCACCGAGACCACATGCAGAACCGAGGCTGGCATAATATTAGATGGAGAGACGAGTTTCACAAATTCAGAAATTACTGGCTCTGCGACGCCCGTGGTAGAGAAGTGTGGCGAATCCTGGGGAAGGTCTATGTCCAACAAAAGACTTTGAAAGGATGATGATGATGATGATGATGATGATGATGATGATGATGATGATGATGATGATGATGATGATGATAGGCGAGTTTTAAGCGGCTTGTTATCATCTATTTCTGTAACCAAGATTATCTGTAACGTTGATGCAATTTTTCTGTTATCTCATTTGTGTCTGCGAGAAGAACAATCATTTCATTGCAAAGCATAACCGAATCAAAAACAGAGTATTCAAAAAAAGAGAGTAAGCTTTGGAGAATATAAGGAGAAAAAAAAAAGGAAGGAATATTTGGATAATTTCTTAAAACCAAAATAAAAGTGATCAGTTGTAAGACAATCTGCGGGGACAAAATTGAGCATCGAAATATCTTTAGGATAAAAGTGACTCAGATGAAAACGCATACTGACAATGAAACCTCAAAGTCACGAGATCATGTTTCCGCTTACTTGTCTTTTCAGTCAATGATTTAATGAGATCCCATGTGTGGTATTCAAAGTTGTGCTTTGATAGTCCCATATTTATGAATAAGCTCACAAAACCATCACTTTATAGGACCCTTAATTTCTTTTTTTCCTCATCGGACGCACGTCTGCGTTAAAAGGCAATTGCTCTGCTGTTTTGATTTTCTCCTGTGATCTGTTTTGATATACCCCCATGTTTGTGGATCATCATCGCCTTGATAGAACTACATTACTTTTACGGTCACTGGTCTTTTCATCCAGTGATTTACCCGTATGTTGTACAGTGAGTTGTATGTAGGTAGTTTCATATTTATGAATGAATTGCACAAAACCATGATTTTATAACGCACTTACACTTTATTGCATTTGTTCTTATTGGATGCATGGATGTGTAAAATGTTACTGTTTCGCTGATTTGATTCTTTCCTATAGATGCTATCACTCCATGCTTGAGGATATTCTTCGCCTGGTTAAATCATTGGCTGAAAAGATCTGTGACCGGAAACATGTTGCCAGCTTCAAACCAGGCAGAGAAGATATCAAAACACGGAGAGTGGAGGAAATAAAAGGTGTTATAAATTTGTGGTTCTCTGAAATCTATTCAAAAGTATGGAATGACCAAAATACTGAATCATGAGAAAATAGTCAGAAACACTCTAGGTAGGAAGGCAGATAGACAAACAGAGTGAAAAAGAGAAGATGAAACGGGAAAAATGGTGTTTTAGGTCCAATTTGCAAAGGGTTTTTGAGTTTGAGATCAAGAGCACTTGGAGTGGAAATATGAATAGTTGATCGACTAGCTGAAATACCAAAGTTTCACGCACACTAACACGCACGTACATCCATAAAAACATCCAAACACACTCACACGCACACACTCACACGCACACGCACACACACACACATATATATATATATATATACATATATATATATATATGTATATATATATATAAAATGTGGCATATGATTGATCCTTCTTTTTAATAAAACACTCATAATGATAATGATTATACTGATAAAAGCAACATTGACAGCTGCGAAACCAACAATTTCACTACTTCCACAACAACTACTACTACTACTACTACTACTACTGCTGCTACTACTACTACTACTACTACTACTACTACTAATAATAATAATAATAATAATAATAATAATAATGATGAACACATGGTCAATATCGGCAGTAAGATACACAGACCCGTTCTTTGGATGGATAACAGGAGAATTCCAATCATTGGACCGTCGAACAATGAGAGCTTATGATGATGCAGGAGTCCATACCCCTCAAAGATGACACCGATAAACTACACATGAAGAGAAAGGAAAGGTGGCCAAGGGCTCATCGGCATATGGGATGTGTCCGTAGAGTCAAAGCAGATCTAGAAAAGTTTTTACAAACAAATAGGGAAGATATCATCTAGAATGCCCAAACTAACCTAACAAAAAACAAAAAATAGTAAACAATTGAGCAGTACAGCAAACAAGGAAAGAAAAATGGGAACAGAAAATATATACAGAGACAGATAGAGGATATGGCAGACGAGATATCATGGACATAGCTTCGAAAAAGGAATTTGAAGAGAGAAACAGAATTGCTCATCATGGCAGCTTAAAACAATCGCATCAGAGAAACTATATCAAAACAAATATTAACAGGGAAAAGACCAAGAGCAAGTCCCAGCTACGTGGGGAAAGAGATCAGACCGTAAACCACAATACTAGTAAATGTGGACAACTATCCCAAAAGGAGTAGGAACACAGACATGATAGGATAACAATAGTCATACACTTGAAACTGAGTGAATGAATTGGATTTAACCATGTGAAAAAGAGACATCAGCAAAAAACAGGAGATAGTCCTGGAAAATGGGAATTACTTTGGGACTTTAACATCCAAACGGACCATGTCATCTAAGCGAGGAGACTGGACATAGTAATCGTAGATAAGAAGAGGAACACCGACAAATGATAGAATCCGTTGTACTAGCAGAGTGTAGAGTAAAGAGGAAGGAAAATGAAAAACTTGAAAAGATACCAGGATTTTGCTAAGGAACTAAAGAAGGAAAGAAACATAGGGGTTAGGATAGCACTAGTGATATTAGGCGCACTCAAAACAGTACCAAAGACACTGAAGGTGAGATTGGAGAAATTTGGGATGAAAAGAAGGATTGAGACTGTAAAGACCACAGCACTGCCAAGGACAACACGAATGCTAAAAAGAAAATTGCTAAAAATACAAGATCTACGATCCCAGCCGTTAGCAGTGGCCTCACAGAGGAGGTACAATCCATACTACTGCTGTGATAGGTGAGGGGGAGATGAGATGAAATGAGAGAAGGGCTTAAGATCTGAGTTTTACTTACTGTCACTCTATAAACCACACTACTGCTGCAGACTATAAGAGTGTGGAGAGTGAGGAAAGCTTGAAACTTTAGTAGACTTGCTGTCACTCAACGTCCAGTGAGCAACTGATGTGGAATTTTTAATAATAATAATAATAATAATAATAATAATAATAATAATAATAATAATAATAATAATGATAATAATAATAATAATAGATACTGGTAGTTACATTCGATATAGACCTGCATTACCAAGAATAACCTATTGCTCCTAATCCAATGCCAATGTCAATGGGAATGTTTAATTTCTATTTTGTTTCCCACCGGTTCAGTGAACCATAATTGTCAGCAATAGTATTGCAGTAACAATATTATACTGTAAGTAAGAGATTTAATTATTCATCTACCCTACATCAAGTGTAATTGAGTGAAAAAGCCTGTGTAAACATTTAAAATGTATTATATATGATTTTGTAGGATGTATGCCTTCATGCGTAAAAACATCAATATTATAACGCTAATTGACAGTTTTTTCTTTCTCTTTTATCCATTTGAAGTCATTTAGTTATCTGCTTGTTCATAGAGTGTTTTGAATTGTAGTTCGAATTTCAATTCTTTCAACGCCATTGCTGCGTATGAGTTTACCCTGTAAATTTACCTTGAAAAATAGTTCAAATAGTTCGACTCTCATGGGAAATAATGATAATATCATGGTATAATAGATTCGAGTTAGGTACGTACACGTTCCGTATAGGAAAGTAAAGTTATTCTGCCATATATTTTAAGCAGTTTCAGAGTTGAAATAGTGATTCTTATATGCCACCAATTACGATACGTTGCCATGAAAGAACATAACTGAGAGAAGAATATCCAGTCTGATTACATAATTTAGATTGGGTTTTCTTCATAGATAACGGATCCAAAAGTTCAATGAAGGTGAACAACATATTGTTGCAAGAGATTGCCACGGAAATAAAATCAGAAGAGTCAAGTTTTTTTTCCCACCATCTCTTCTTACACAGTTTAGAACCAACAAAAACTGTTAGCGTCAAACCGGGTCCAGGTTTGTCAATCCGTTTCTAGTTACGGTTTAATAACACTTCTTTCCAACATGTTGCTCTTGCTCAATAGTGATGAGAGAAAATAGGGGAAATGCCCTTCCGTCTTAATTTGTGTACAATAAAACACAAAAGAAAGGGAGGAAAAGAAAAACACTACTCTGTTGCCTACTTCCAAGTAACCAAGTCCACACATACCATATGGATGGTACAAAAACAAAAGAGACAATAGCGATTCCTAATTGATGTAAGTTAGAAGCCAATTATTTTGGCGCTGTGGCCATTTTAGTTAGACTGCTAGTAAAAGAAGATTCTTGTGCCGTCGTAATTGTGTTAGGTTGAAAGGAGATATGCAGCTCTGTGAAAAGCTTTTCACCCAGTAGGCAGGTGTCAGCGGGGAAACTGCTAAGTGAATTAGCAGTGGACATCAGTGGGTTTTGGGGATTTCTTCCAAAAATATCATTACTTACTTCAAAGTCAAAACAGAAAAGGGAATAAGTTGAGCAGTAAATAATGGACATACTGCTCGTCAATACATGCGCTGTTTATGCAATTACCGTATATTTAAGCTGTAAGATATAAGATGTGGAACATAATTCCCTTCAGTTGCCTGCCAATCTTGCAAAATGACCAGTCCATTGCCATTTGAGTTTCATAATTATTTCTTTGATGTCTTTGACCCCTGACGTTCCGTATTATGCTGTGCTTTCTTGTAATCTCTCTACGTGATATTGAGCATGACTTTCTTATGTGTTTGTTGCATGGTTCCGTTTGCAGGTCCATCCTTAGTTAGGTTCTATGTATCAGCTCCATAGGTGACTATTGGAAGGATGCATTGGTTGTATACTTTTCCTGTTACAACTAAAGCAATTTCTTTTTCTTGAAGATTAAGCATGCTCTACCAAAGTTTCACCATCCTACAGTATATATTCAGTTGATCGCAACATCGTAGGAAATCAAATGCGGGACGAAAACGGCAAGACAAACTGGACAGGTTCAGAAAATATTGAATTAACAGGAATTATGCCATTTTAGTCAATTATATCCTAATATTTGTTTATGTATTTTATGTAATTTTCTTCAGTGATTTTGATGTTTCACACTGAATTCAACATTAATGTTCTATGAGTGGGCTTGATTCGTTCAGGCCATCAATTGATTATCACATAACCGTTCTCAAATTTACAAACAAAACTATTATACTAACATTACTTTTCATCAGTGTTGATCAAACAAGACCAACTTTATGTGCCATAACTTCAATATATAGGTCTATCTAATTTTAGGGTATTATCATATTGTACATAAGTGTTGATATATATAAAACTTCATTCATATTTTTCTTTAAACACAGCACATACTTACGTAAGCCACTCTAACAAATGTTTTCAATGATGAGGAAGTATAAATATAACATGTAATGCGACTAGCTGCTCATGACATTTCTATTCAGTCTTTTCTAACGTCAATATTACATCCCTTGAGTAGGTTTGAACTCTGTCTGCATGCAAACCAACTAATTATATCATCTTTAGGAATACCACTCAAACAGATGAATCAGCTTAATACATTTATAGATGAGATGAAAACAAACAACATTCAAACCAGTGGTTATACTCGGATGGGTTTTTCAGTTATAAAACTTTTCATTGTCATATTCATTGGCTATCGTGTTCAATCTCCAACTCTGCCGAATATGTATCAGTTAGAAAAATCGATCTGAACCAAATATTTTCCTGGTTTGAATCAAATCAATGATCTCTCACATTGACAAAGATTAACTTACTTTTTTCAGGATTACGTAACTCCCCGTAACACAGAACCATCTGATATAGAATATCTGCTCATTTAAGTATTTTCCATACTCCTTTTAATATAGCATTTTTAAAAAGTTTCCTTCATCATTTCATTATTGTCAAGCTGATATCTTTCAAAAGGATCAAGATGTCAAATCATAGATTTATCATATTGTCTAAATATCATGATTGGAACTTCCTACAAGTAAACACACAATACCCAGTATGGAATCGATAAATGCACGCGTAGCTTAGTTATCTTTCAATATTCAGTTGATTTAGTTCAATGGAATATATAAGATTGAATTCTTCTCGTTGTAAATCACATATGTATGAAATTGATGAAAATGAATCACATATATCAAACGATTAATGGACAAACATTCTATTCTCATTGTTAACATACGAACCCATGAATGTTGCTTACATTCTGTTATGTAACACTATACAATATAACTATATATATATATATATATATATATATATATATATATATATATATATATATATATATATATATATATAAAGACAGAGAGAGAGAGAGAGAGAGAGAGACACACACACTATGTAAACGTCTCAAGATGCACATACTGACATATGCTGTTAGTATCTTAGCATTTTCTTATGTAATTTGAATGGATATTTTCCCTGCAAAAAAACTACTTCATATACACAACAGTAATTAATGTTATGCATGTGTAAAATTAGAAAAGAAAAAAGAAACAAATAAGATCGAGGTTACTCAGTCATATCGGTAAGTTTTTGCATGGTATATACACTTTTCCGAGCTTTATGTCTCTTCTGGTCGATGTTTGTGGCGAAGGTTACCCCGGGAAATAAAATGACCTCTGTAGTAATCAATGACCCTTTCTTCCATTGCTTGAAATATTTCCTTTTAAAATTACTCATCATTCAGTTCGCACTTAACAATATTGTGGTAACATAAAAGCAGCCGGCGTCTATAGAATAAAAAGGCAGCATATGGAATCTACAATTCGGAGCCGTAGCCAGTTTTCCCGTCCGAACGCTCATTAAAGTCCGTAGTTGTCGGCCAGCCAAGCCGACGGTATTACTTGCGGCAAGACCATTATTCATTTTCCTGTCCATAATATAAATATGGCATTTCTTAGTGTGAGCGGCGAGCACTTTGGCCATTAAAATCGGAACATATTATAGTCAATGCTCATTCCACTTTTCAAATGGAAGAGCAATTACAGTCGAACGAGTTGACTCGCGGCTTGAGGAAGAAGAATCGCCTAAGTGTGAGGAATATCCTTTTAGATTTGTAACCATAATGTATATATACCTCAGAAGGAAATCTGACTGATATCTGACCGTCCTCGTTGCGTTGGGTCTTCAATTTTATCTTAGCCACGTTTTCCGTATCATTCAGCTGAATGTTCGCATGACAAAGTGATAATAGCATGTATCAGCAATGCAAGCCGGTTTCGGGGCTGCTTGAGCTGAAATAGCGTAAAACTGATATTGAACTGACAAACAATGTCGAGTTGAAATGGTTATCATGCTTACTAACCTTTTGTATGAATGCCTGACCTGGACACTACACAGAGGATACATCCAACAGTATCAATGGTTTCAAACTCAGGTACAACGCGCCATCATGTTTATCTGATGACTTGAGGGAACTACGAACGATGTAAGTTTATTATGCCGCCTCCAGCAATGTGATGGTCATCATTTTGAACGTTGAGCACCGTTTGATTTGCGTAGGCAGACCACATTGAAGCTCCGGTTCCGTGGGACTAAAACACTTGGCGTCTTTGGAACTGCAATGAGGGATGTGGCAAGGACAGACTAAAGGAGTGTCGTATCTCTGAGGATGTGCTGGAGTCAACTGCTATGGACAGAGCTGCATTGTTCAGCATAAAACATTCATACTTTGAAAGGAGCCCAGGAGGATAGATTATCAGGGCCAAGAAAAAAAGAGATTTTAATCCGTGTCACAAACCACCCACATTCTGATCAATCGAGACAGCTCGGCCATATATAATATAGTAATGAGAGTCAACCATACAATAATCATCCAATTGGACGAAACATTACGCTTCTTTTTATATGTCTGTGGGTTTTTTTGTATCAAAGCACCAGGCTGTGTCAATCCATCGAAAAACTTGGATGTCAGTACCAAGACTTCACGATACCTGTTCTAAAAATCTAATTTTTCATTTTAGGAAAAAAGAAACACTTTTAAACCATATTAGTCCTTATTTTGACGGGTATAACGAATGATTAACATCTAGAATATACAGTGTCAAGATGTTTAAAGAATTTTCAAACAAAGGTCTCAAAAAGCCTCGTAATTTCGTTTTGGGTGATGTATATCTGACAGAAGGCACAGGATGAATAGAAAAAAATTGAAAAAACTTGATATTACTTTAAGAAATTATTAGGGAGGATGTATTTGCATGATGAATAATTGCATAAAAATCCCATCAATGATGCTAAAGATTAGATACTGTTACATGCAGCATTAACGAAGTACCTAGTCAGAATCCCACTGGGTGTTCAAACTCATTAAATTTTGATTTATCAAACTAAATTAATAAAACGTCGATAAAGAATTTCATTAAAATAATAACTTGGTCATTCACGACAATTCTTATATTGTGGGAAATTCTGCATGTTCTAGGTTCCTTTTGGTTGGACAAGAAATATTCAGTCAGGAGTTATCAACAGAAGGCACTATAGTCGAAAAGTCATCCATCCCCTTTACTGTCTGTTTCCATTTTTTCATCATCTTGCTGTAACAATGACATGTAATAGCAATTATCTCAGCCATGTTATTTTGGGTTGATAAGAAACGTCAGTTAAGCCTTTTCCATATAACTCTTTTCAATTTGTTTTTCCCCATCGCTTTGTTATGATTAACAAGCAAATAATATTGAATCATAATTCTCTTAGTTGTAACATATTAGATTGATATGAAACCCGATTTGATTCTTTGGATGAAGCTTTCCCATCATCCTCTCTTTTTCCCTGCTACAAGTAAAACTACCACCAGCAAAAATGCCGAGTGTGAATGTTTCTGCCGAATCATGTTGGATTGATATGAAATTTGGCCCAGACATCATGATGAACGAACCTGATCCCTCCTACTAGTACTACTTTTCTGTCCCCATCCTCCTGCTAAGCATGTTTTTAAGAAAATCTCAGCAGCATCATGTTGGATAAAAAAATGCACTCCATATCCACTGGTGGACAATGTAGATCTTCCTTTCCCCCTCTTTCTACTAATATCAAAGATGTTTGATACATCGATGTACTCATGGTTCTTGTTTTATGTATCAGTTATTTGTATTATAACATCAATGATTCATCCACCCTTCATTACAAATGACTAAACCCAAACTGCGGTCTCCAAAATCCACGGCATTCTGTTATCAGAATATCTATGATGTTTGGAAAGTGCACGGGAATCTCAGGTCGGGACATTCATCCTTAAATGGATATGCGTCCCAAGACGACCGAAAATGTCTAATTTCATGCCTAGGTGGAAGTGAATTACTATTGGTGCATAGATATATTGTCTGATGCACTTACTCACAATTATTGGATTGTTCGATACAGAACTTCAGATTATTTATGCAAATTCCGTTTATATCCTGAAAGGTTTCTGAGAACATGAACATTATTCAAAGAATAACAAGTGTACCTTAATTGTACACAATCACAAGAAAGATGTTTTTTCAGGGTTTAACACAAGAAAAAATGAAATATACTAGCAAATACAGTAATTGAATAAACAACTGTAGAGTCAAAATTAATGTAATGTAGGAGAAATCCAGTCAAAGACTAAATATGGCATACATTATATCTATGATATAACTGATGTGCTCAGCAGGAAAACATTTAAAACAGAGTAAACGTGATTTGGACTTGAGCGTTGGAACCCATATATACATTAAAAATATATACGAACAGATGCATTCGAAAAGAATGTACGGCTTTGTTATATTCGATGGCCATAATTGTTTAATTGTATGCAGACTGGAATGCAATAAATGTGATGAAACTAAACTAGTCTATGCAGCCTGAAGTAATAAAGGATAAACATATTTCTGTGTTTCAAAGACACTTGAACAGCTGCATTATGCAAGCGGCAAAATTGTGCGAAAGGGTAATATAGTCAGAGCTGACCATGGAACTATAACGGTCAATTTAAGACCTGGTTGAATTTATTGGTGTCAGGTCAACTTTGAAATTTTCAAATCCATCGGAGACGGCTGCTCACTGGAAGCTGCAAATTTGAGTACAAAGTTAAAATCAACCCCGATGAACATGTGATAAATTGTGCTAACACTTGGTGACATGTAAAAGCGAAGATAATGGATGGTCAAATAGAGCAACCATTTTCAAATCTATAAGGGACAAGTGTACGCTATGGCCACCGAATTGTAGGGAAAAATGTAACGTTGAACCGGGTGGATGTATGATAAGTGACCCCTCAAGGTAAATTCAGAGTCAGGTCAATTTTAGCATTTTTAAATATAAAACGGCAGCTAACTCCAGCCTGCTATTTCATCCTCACGGTAAACTGGACTAAATGATGAAGAGACTAAATTGCACAAATCATTGGTGACATTTGAAGATTAATTAAATTCAGACCAATTTAAAAAATTTGAAAAAGAAAGCTTTTTTTTTAATGTGATGGATACAGCTACACTCTATCCAGTATATGATAGGTAAGACCTATAAAAGTCTATTGAGGGTTGGGCCATTTCAGGCATTTTTAACTCGAAATCTAATAATGATTAAAAGGAGAAGTCAATTTTTGGATTTTCTAAAAAAATGGTCCAATTAATCTTCAAGTAACG
>OY735208.1:59691976-59716976 GCA_963457665.1 Thysanoteuthis rhombus | reverse complement strand
CACTAACGTATTCTTACAAGACTATTGTCGAACATAATTTTGCATATTATTTTTGAAAGAAAATTAATTACTGCAAAACATAATGTTGTTTAAAGTGACATAGACATGAGACAATGAAAAAGTATCACAATTTTTTTTAAGTCTCTCATTATTTAATACATTTAATTTTAACTCTATTCGTTATAACAGGAAATGCCACATAGCAGTCCTACACTTGTGTACAAATAAGTGTGTGGTATTCACATTATTCAGCATTATTCTCATAATCATCAGTATTTTATCGTTCGTTCTTGGACATAGACATTACCAGGGAATAGCAAGACCTCCATCGTGGGTTTTGTGGGTCCTGGTTCGAACGTTGATATCTGGGGATACATGTTGTGATGCCGAGCATATATCTGCTATTCTTGCAACTTGACCAATCCTTTTTTTTTCGTTTCTTGTACCAAATGTAATGCGAGTTTTGTCATCTCTCAATGAGATATTGAATTTGATTATCTCATGTGTACGTAGAATAGTTCCCAGCTGGAGCGTCAGCACGGTATAGTGGGTCAGTAATAAGTTCTTCAAAGATACAATATGCTCTGAATATGGTTTTGTATAAATATGGCTAGTGGAATGATTGAGTTTGTTCTGACAATCACTAGATCCAGATTTATATCTGAAGACAAATTTCTGACAATTAAGTGGGCAGAAAATTGCCAACCAAACCAAAAAGAATATCGTCTTCGTCAGAGCTAGATAGCAGTCTGACCCCACCAAGAGAGAAACATATTCATGCTCTTTGTCTTGGCAAGGGACTGTAAGATGTTGGTGGACTTCAAACGGCAACTGAAGCTCCTTTGTCACTTAGCAATCGCCATTCTGTGGTATGACACAAACCTTGAGTCTGACTCTAACTAACAACTGATTTGCTCGAGGTAGCACTCTCTTGGGAGGTTTGCTTTGAGAGAACATTCGAGAAGGAATCTCTCGAAGTACTTGGATCAGATCAATAACTGTCTGCTAGATTGATGGAGATCAAGGTGTCTCTCAGTTGAAATTAGACACAGAGGATTCATGGCTTGTTTTTTTGTCTGAGCCTTCAACAAGAGAGTCATTTGAAGTATCACCGAATCAGTAGACATATCTTCGTGATGGTGGTTGCTAAAAAGAGAAGAGCCATAGGGTTCTAGTAGCTGACCGCCTTGAAACACACTGGGGTCTAAAGAACATCAGCTGGGTCACCAGGGGGATGATACATGCAGTTGGACGGCCTGAAATAGCCGATTGACCTGGGACACGGGGAATGTGTCCCCACTAGGGCATCAGCGTATGTCTATCTTTTCACATGATATTCTAAGAATTCAGTGCAACAACGCGATCAATACTCAGACGTTAGATCCGAACTATGATGAATGAATGAATGAATATATATATATATATATATATATATATATATATATATATATATATATATATATATATATATATACTGATTTAAACTGTAATTGTTCTAAAATATGACGGATATTTCCAAGGCAATGGCGCAATGACGGATGTATTCTTTTAAAATACCTGTGATAGAAGTTTAGTTTTGAACTAGGATAGGATGATCAGAGATGCAAAAATAGATAGATAGACATTATTTGACATAACAATGATTTTATAGAGTCATTCAAAGAATTGTCCCTGGTCTGTTTGATGTTTACTGGAGTGCTGATAACAATGGGACACAAAAAAATGACCAAGATATATATATATATATATATATATATATATATATATATATATATATATATATATATATATATATATATATATATATATATATATATATACATATATATATATATATATATATATATATATATATATATATCGGTTGGTGAGATATTACAGCTCGTGGAAGAATAGCCAATGGTGAAATATAACGGCTGGACGAGGGATTTCTGTAATTCTTTATCTCTAATGCAACCTTCGATGATAGAGATTTTCGTGATCCTAATTTGAAAAAGATTACGATAGGGCTTTTTTTCTCCCTCCAAGAATCAATTCTTCTCTTTTGGATGGTATATTTCATCGGTATGTAGGTGTTTGTATGTGTAAATGTATGCATTTGTGTTTGTACGTGTGCTTGTGCCCAAGTTATTGTGTACATCAGCATCTCTTTTATCGTTATTTTAGAGAGAAAAATAGGGAAAGAGAAAACACAACGGAGGCCTCTTTATACAGCATTTTTCTAATATTGCCAGAATGATGAAACGAATTCACTGTATACACTTTCTTTGTGTTGCAAGTCAAGTCTTTCGTCGGAAGTTGACTCGGCAGGAACCACTGGCCCTTGTCTAAATCTACAATAACTTCTTTGGGTCACGTATACAATTACTGCAGCTAAATGAATATTTTTTCTTCTTGTCTGAAAGCAACTAATTCTTGTTTACATGCTGGTGCTATTAAATGTTCTTGAAGATTAACAACCGTTGGTTATCAGCGTGTGTAAAGTTTCTGTGTATAGATTAATTCTTGACTCTGAAACGTGCCTTTCATCTTATTTTTCAAAGATAAGAATAAATTGACTCGAAACATATTACTGTATCAAAGAGATACGAATACGAAGCATTTATTCGTTGATCATCGCACAATCAAATGATACAGTCATTAATTTGGTACCACTCGACAAACCCTCTCCATTAATAATTCGGCTGAATTTGCTCTAAATAATATTCATTCGTTTGGAACTACTCATCAGGAATGGACAAATCGATTGTGTTATCCTGTGTGACTCTTTTATTAGTGCATTGTCGATGTAATCAATCAAAGGGAACAACAATGTGTATCATATGAAAAAGTGAATGATTCGCTAATCGAATAATCAGAGTACTTTTCAATAGTAAATTCTTATTGGTTGTCATCCCTCAAGATAATTGCATGCACGTAAAGTAATCAACAAAAGAACAGTACTTTACCCAATGAATACGGTTTATGGACGAAAAAAAATATTTACAGGCTAACGCTGGCAAAAAACCATACACTTATATATAAACGAATACTTTCAACTAAAATCGATTGATGAATCGTTTTACCTAATGAGAACTACAATACACAGAGGTAGAGTGGTGAGGTAGTTGTTTATCTGGAAACACTCCTTGGGTATTCAATGAAAGGGCCAAGAAAACATTACAAATAACTGCTTACTGCATTTCTATGGACACATTTCATGAATTCAAACTCCTCCAAAGAACCAAACCCTCTCCATCTTGGACCTTCCTGCTCCCTAACTACGCTTCTGTTTTATAGAGAAAGACTAAATTACAGTCGCTTGAATCATATTTGAAAATTGAGTTAAAACAACTGCCATTATCAAGTAAAACCATTTTTGAGTACACATAACTATATGTAACACATAATCTATTTTGATTGTTTCTCCGGTAGAATTACCTATACAGCTGGAAGTGAAATTATGTCAAATGCGATGGTTAAAAACTGTCAACGTAGATTTCTCCAGTTTTCAAGTATGTCTGTCTGGTGTGCTGGTTATATATATATATATATATATATATATATATATATATATATATATATATATATATATATATATATATATATATATATACTTTGAACTATACAGAGACAGGACAGACTTACGTGCCAAAGTGTATGGATATTATATTGATTGATCCATAAATTTTTTCATCATTGGTCGTGATATGTTTCAGTACGTGTTTTTACTATCTTCAGTAGTGTGTGCTCTGTGTATGTGTACCTTTAGAGGTTATAAGTTTGATTAGGAACAAGAGTCCAGCATCAAAAGCTTTGCTTATTGAGCAAAAAAAGTGGTATCACATCTGGTAGGGGCATCCTGTTGTGTGAGAAAGTTAAGTCTGTGATGGAGTGTGTGGTGCTTGCAGCTGTAGTGGGTCTTACAGTGGACATAAGGTGTCAGGGTAAGAGAGAAGTGCTTTCATGTTAGATTGTGTGGGAAGTTAGGGATAATATAAATGGAAGGATGATGAGGTTAAGGAACCACAACAGTTTTAACCTTACAGGTCCTAAAAAATATGTTGGCTTTGATATATATATATATATATATATATATATATATATATATATATATATATATATATATATATATATATATATATTTAAATCATGATTTGTTCCATTATGTTTCATTTGCTTGCTCTTTGTTTTGGATTGTGTAATTCTAACGTTCACGTGCCTACCAAACCGTGAGTATATACGAATATACGACTAACATGAGTAAGGGAAATAGAAATAGCTTAGCGTGTAAGTCTCCACGCATCGCAACTATCTACTATGAATTAATTCGACGCCTATGAGAGAAAACATCATTTTATTACTTTTTGTAATGCAAAAATCGTGAAAGGCATTTTTATTTCCAACATCAGGAGGCAGAAGGAAGGAAGAGCATTTTTATTCGTTATCAAAAAAGTGGCAAAGTGCTGTACTAGAATTTTCATATTGAAAAATTAGGATGAAACTTTTGCACTAAATGAGATTCAATGATTTGAGTGATCTGTATGAAAACAGTCAACGTATTTTCCCATCTTGACATGAGTGTATAGAACTTTTCCTGGAATACAACACAAAGGAATTAACACTTTGCCGTGGAAGGCAGGGTTTGGGATATCAGAAACGTTTCGGATAATATAACCCACGGAAGAAAACTACATACGATTGAATAACAACACATCTGGATAGTACAGAAACATTTTTTCTAAACCAACAGCGGGAGTGCATTAGGGTTACGTCCCCAAGTGAAGCTTGAATACATTTATGGTATTATTTTCCATCCAATTTTCAATTACATTTTTATTCTTTCGGCTCCGATGATTACTTTTTTTTGTTCATAATCTTGTTATATTATATACAACAAATTCATCTTATCAACGTATTACATGGAATTCCAGTCAATATGTGACTGACTCACACTCAAATGATTGAGAGGAAAATTCAGTTGACTTGTCGCAATTCAGGCAAATGTCTCAGTCATAATAGAATGTCAGGTGCCTTTTGGCTATATAATGGAATAAATCAATATAATAAAAGGAAAATAATAAAAGAACGATATCCCGAACCCGAGACAAAATAGCATCAAGCTGCTTTTCATTTTGGAAGTCATAGCTGCAATCTTGACAGCAAAGTTGAATAATCATATACTCCCTGGAGTCGAGGCTTATATAAGAGAAGACAAGAGAAGACAAAAGAAGGAACACAGAAGCAATCATCAGAACAACTGGAAAATAGTGAGGCTTCAGAGAAATGAAGAAAGCTTTCAGTGTTGGACTAAAACTAATAACTAGACAACTCGAAGAAAACGGAGACATAGACACGGACAGAAACAGACGGAAGCAGAATTGTCGAAGGCACCCCAAGAATTCTACAAAGAGCTCTACGCTTCAAGACATTGACAACTAAGCAAAGACGATTTAGTAAACCAGCAGAAGAAAAAAAAACAACAGAATACAAAATGCTACTTGCTGTAGCATTTGTATATTCCAAGAAGGCATTGGACTCTGTAGAAATTCTCATTGTCATAAAGGCTATCACTTTACGAATATATACATATATATATATATATATATATATATATATATATATATATATATATATATATATATATATATATATATATATATATATATGCATCAGAGTACTGCAACATATATACAATCACGGCAACTCTTTTATCAGGTTACATGAAGACTTTTAAGACGAGGTGATACCAACTCACCAAAACTCTTCACAACCTACCTAGAGATAATCTTCTCTAACCTAGACTGGGAAAATAAAGGAATCAAAATAGACGGTGGATATCTGAGCAATCTCAGAAATGCAGACGATTTCGTCCTTTTTGCAGAGAACCTATACGACCTCCAACTAATGGTAGATGAACTAAACGAAAACAGCAAAAGTGTCGGCCTATGCATAAACTTCAATAAGACAAAGCTCAGCTGCAATCACAGAATAAGGACATTAATGTCTGAATCGAAGATGCAAAACTGGGGAAAATGCATGAAAGATTCATGCTCAACCTCCCATGGACAGATCATAAGAAAGCACAGAATATAGGGAAGATAACGGGGGTCAGAGACATCATAACATTGGAAAACTCAAATGGCAATAGGCTGGACATGTTGTGAGGATGGAAGACAACCGATGGACATCACAGTTCAGAAAATACTGGCTCTGCAACACCTATGACAGAAAAATGTGGTCGATCTGGGGAAGGTCTTTGTCGAACTACGGATGTAAAAAGACTAATTATATATATATATATATATATATATATATATATATATATATATATATATATATATATATATATATACAAATATATATACATATATATATATATATATATATATATATCAACACTGGTGAAATTCAGATAAAAGTGTTAGTAACGGCAAGCCAAGTCTATCGTTATATATAATAATCCGTCATCGTGAGACCGTATTTTAGATAAGCCACGAAAGTCAGCCCCGTTTCAAAAATAAATGATATGTAATATAAAATGATATCGATATACCTAACATAAAACATTATATGAGATTTTTTATCACTCCAGTCACCTATTTTCCGAAATCTGCCAATGCTATTTATATAATTTACTTTAGCATTCTCCGGCTGCACATGAAATTTGTTATTATGATACGATGTATTTTATTTCTTTTGTTTTTATCATCAATTGTTTACCATTATAGCCATGTAGGAACTGGTTTTCATCCAGTTTTTAGGGACAATTCCTTTGAGAGGGCGTTTTTGAGAGACTTTCAGTTCAACTTGTTTTGATGCAATTAGAGTTTAGCGAATGGAAGTTATATAATGATAACGAAAAAAACATTTAGGTTGAGTAAAAACAAGAAAATATAACACAATCAGCAATTATAGCAAAACTAATGATGTTGAAATGAGTTAATTCATTATTTTGAGGAGATAGTAACGCAATTTTCGCCGATGTCTGAGATCAACGTTCAGGTTCATGTAAATGCAATGATACATTAATTCTATTCGTATGCGGGAAGATTCCCCCCTACTTGGACGACTGGTAAAATAAGGTAGTTTGGTTCTCATCTTGTATTGGGATTTGCATTTAAGTTCAATAGATATTCATAAGATCAAAAGAAAGAAATTCTACTTCTATAAAAGAGAAATATCCATTAAATTGAAGAAGAAAAACATTATATATATAATACATAAAGGCATTTAACTTTGAGGGAAATTAGAAAAAATGAAGAGAGGAGGAAGGAGGAATTACATAGGGAGAAAAGGCAGAAAAAAACAAAAGAAGATAAAATGGAAGAAATATCACGAAAAGAAAGAGAATAAGAAACAAAAATGTGAAAAGAAAAAAAAAACGATTTGAAAAAAAAAATGAAATGAGGGGAAACAGAGAAGAGAGTAAGTTTTTTTTAAATCGCTGTAAAAACGAGGAGGGAGCAAAACATTAAAAAATAGTTCGATATTTCGAAAAAAGACAAAAGCAAGTGTTACAGTGGAAAGTAAAGGAAAGATATATATATATATATATATATATATATATATATATATATATATATATATATATATATATATATATATATATATATATATATGTATATATATATATTTATATATATATATATATATATATGACTCTCTAAGAACAAAATAAACGGAGTACTATAGACAGTAACTAAAAGGGGGAAAATCATTTTCCCAAGACAAAGAAATCTTTTCCTGCTTGTGAAATCATATCAGTGTTAGACTTACTAGGGCGTCCCACTTCGGAGACAAGCTTCACATAAATTCCAATACAACTAAATTTTGCATGTGAAAAAGAGAATCTGTTTCAATCCGTTTCTCGGTGTATTATGATGCCTCTGTCCTTCCATAACATCCATCTATAACCTTGGGACCATAAAGCTGAATTAGAAACGTCCAGAAAAGAGTACAAAAAAGCCACATGATCCAATAAGCAAGAAAACCCTGAACGGGAATGAAGTAAAGTGGAAAATAAAAACCGAGTTTCATTCAGCTTATTGTGTTGGTTATGACAGCGGGACTTTTTTGGAGATAAACTACTCCATTTTGTGATCTATTCAAAGTCAGTTTTTCTCTCTCTTTTATGGCCTAAAGACACAAAGCCAGAGTGAATTGCCAGATTTGGTTAGCTACAGAGTGCGTATGAAATATATCTGAAAGGAAGACTAAGCCTGAAGAAAAAGCCATAGGAAATTATCAAAGACAGAAAAAAAGGAAAGAGAAAAAGGTTACATCTAGAAATAACGGTATAATTTGTTTGGGCAAAGTCGATCAGTGAGTGAGGGAAGAAGGTATGAGTGATCAATGAGTTGTGAAGAGATCTTTATAAGATCAAAAATAAACAAATGAAGAGTGTAAATGTTCGAGAGAAGAATAAGTGAGGTTCAAAAGCAAGTTCATAAGGGACAAATGTCAGGGGGAAGATCTATAAATAAATTAGGAACAGGTACAGAATGTTTGGATTGATAATGGTTTATGCAACCTTTACTAACAAAACCACTATGCTGTAAAATGTAATACATCGAAGTGGATTAGCCTAGCGTGAACTTGGACGAGTAGCTTGTTTTACAGTTCAGATAAAATTCAACGTGAAAGCAAATAATAAACTGAATAAATAGGAAAAAAAAAATTCCGAAATAATCTTAAACGTAAATGTGCTTCCATTCATAATATTTCGTATCCTGACCGTTTCACTACCGTATGCTGTATTGGTGGAACGTGAATGAGCAATTATCATTAATGCATAAAGGAAAGGTCTCCAGTGTCCATGACTAGGGAAAAGGCCATTTATTCACCTCTGTGAATTTCACACCGTGTGTTACAACCTTACGAGCCATCTTGCATTTTTCAGAATAATTTAGACATATCTTGCTATGAATGCTTTTGGATGATATACTAGCAATGCTTATATATATATATATATTCCAAAACTATGTCGAAGTATTTCGATTAAGTAAGGTAAAGCCAAAGTGACTGTAACCCGTATGTTTTACCCACTGTGATGTCAAAATTTTTAATGATACAGCAGACTTTTTGGGGTAGAGGTAAGCGTAAAGCATTCAAATATATCATCATCATCATCATCATCATCATCTGAGGTCCCAGAATTGATGACCAAAGGTAGAAAGACCCTCAGCTAGGTGGACAGTTGAGACTATCAATCTAGTCCAATCACATACCTACCATTATAACAGAAAGAGAATATATTTCCATGGAAAAAATCGGACTCTTAACAGAAAGGATGCAGGAGATGAACCAAAAGCAGGAAGGGCTGGCTCAGCGTCAACCAGATGATCCAAAAATAATTAGAAAAAAAAACAGGAAAATATTGCAATTGGATGGAACGACTATAACGACATAGCTGGAAGACTGAGGATATCTAAGGTCATTAAACTAAGGTGAGATTTATAGTCAACTCTACAAAAAACTGGAAAATAGACATGACAGCCACAGAAGGAAACTTAGCAGAGGTAAGTTTAAACATGCTAATTATCTAGAGAGTCTCACTGCCTCTAACCCACTATTTGTTCTAACCTTGATATCACTCAGCATAATCTTGGAATGAGCAAAAGATCATCATCATCATCATCTTCATCTGTCTTTTAGCGTCCGTCGTTGGACATAGACCTTCCCCTGGATTTGCCACCCTTCCCTATCATGGTTGTCACGGAGCCAGTACTCCATGAACTTGTCTAGCTCGTCTCTTCATCTAACATTTTGCCTGCCTCGGTTGCGCATGTGGTCTTGGGGGGTCCATGTAGTGAGTCATGAATTCCATCGATTGTCAGCCATTCTTGCAACTTGGCTAGCCCACCGCCATTTGAGATTTTAATGGATTATGATGTCCCTAACTCTTGTCTTTTCTCTTGTCTTTTCTCGGTTGTCTTGTGGTCTCTCCATGTGAGGCCCAGCAATATTTTTTTCATGCGCACGTTGCATGGTTGTCAATTTACGAGTCTGTCTCTTGGTTAAGTTCCATGTTTCAGCTCCATAAGTGACTATTAGGAGGATGCGTTGGTTATACACCCCTCTCTTCAACAGTTGTCAAAAGCATAGAGGGAAGTCAAATGCCTTATGTACATGGGCGACTATCTGCTACGAAAAGGGAACAGCATGATAGAATACAGAAACGGCATTCGTTCGGAGTTTCAAGTAGATATTGAATGCACACCAATAGTTACAAACAGAGGAAAGTTTGCAGCAGCTGGAGTAATTCGAATTACAACGAAAAAAATTGGAAAATTGATCACACAGGGCAAATATAGATACCATGGAGTTCTCCAATGTGACATGATGAAATGGGAAAAAAGTAAAAAAGACAATGCAAAAAATATCACAGGAGGATAAAGAATTTTAGAAACTGAACTGAATTGCTGAAATCCAATAAAAATAATTGACACATGGGCCGTAACGACGGAAAGATATACACGACCATTGCCTGAATAGGCAGAACAAGAAAAATGAATCAAGAGACAGGCAAACAGTGAAGCTTATGACAGTACACAATACTGAATTAGCCAATGGAGGTACCACTTGTTGAGATTGTTATCCAGCAAACCCCATAAATATATTGGCACACTCAGACATGTACACACGCACGCGCACACACACACACACACACACACACACACACATATATATATATATATATATATATATATATATGCATGCGTGTGTGTTTGTTTGTACGTGTGTTTTTTATGTCTATATCATGAGACTGAGCACTGTACCTGATTGTCAACATGGAAGTCAACAGGACGTTTTACATGATTTGAAACGAGTTTCATTGTTTTAACCTGGTATGTAGTATCGACAAACAATGGAATTTTGTGTACTGTGGTGTTTTATCTACCCTCGTTCCTTTCAGTCGATTTTCAATCTCATTCTGATATTTTTACTATATTGGGTAGCGCAAACAATTTTTATCCCATGAGTCTGCACTTATTTCTGATTTCATGATATTATTCTCTGAACACTTTCAGAATATGATGGAAGCTTACCTTTTTAGTGTGTGACATGGTAATATTGATGTATTGCAAAGTCTTTTAAAGCAACGTATATATATATAAATATATACATATATAAACACCGCGCACGCGCGTGTGTGTTTGTGTGTGTTGCTAAAATCTAAGTAGGAAGGTAAACAGTTATTTAAGGGAGGGAAGTTCACACAACGAGAAAATTTTGAATACAGCGTTGGCTTGTTCTGATAGATTTCGATGGTTGCCAGCCTGCTTTTCCATAGATTTTTGAAAATTCTGTAAACTGTTTACATATTTGAGATTTGAGGAATTGAATGGGGTGGGAATTTTCACAAACACAATCATAAACACTCCCCCCCCATTCTCACAAGACAAAACTCTCCCAATGAAAAAATTTCGAGATGTAACACCTGTTTTTCACTTTAATCTATTCACTTTCCATTGCCATTGTGAAAAACAATATTTCAGATCACTCCACCTACATACAATGATCATATACTGTAATCTCTCTGTATATATTGTGTGCATGCGTATATATGCATGTGCTTAGCATATTTTCCCACCGTCTGTCTTGCAAGTTATGGTAACATACGTATTCGTTGAGCATTCAACTGAACATTCAATATCTTCCGTAAATAAAGATGAAACGCAGAATAGAATGTAGGAGCATTCTGCTTGTATCTAATCCAAACAATTAATTTAACATAAGTTGGTTATCATAATCACATAAGCACATACAACAACTGATTTGGGGGATGGGATAATCGAAAGTCTATAGCCACACTGAAGAGATGTAATACGTCGAAACAGCTGTCTGTGGATGACACAATAATTAAAGCGCTTCTATTCAGAGTTTGGCACTCTTTAAGTGAGGTGACTCATCCATTGTAAGCTTATGCAATGCTCTTTCATAGGATTAGAGCACTTCAGTGGATGGGGAATTGATGGATAAATAAATATATTGCTTAAATTCAACCTTACTGACTCTCCAGTTCCGTAGCTCAAAGGTCGGATATAGGCCTCTGGGTGTTTCAATCCTGCCTCGTGGTACTGGATGGGATAATGGAAAGTCTATAGTCACGATATGTTATCGATGAGATATCTTTCAATATCGGTGTGGATGTCATTCAATACTTACAGCGTCCCCGTGGGTAGATGACAACGAGAATGTATTGTTTATGTTCCAGTTACTCATCTCAACAAATTATTTGATGAGTATTTCAGTTTGAAAAAGACAATACGCATAATATGAACATAGATTTATAATAATAAAAAAAAGATACCAGGTTCCAAATATTACACTTTCCTGATGATGACCAATGATTGTTCGATGATTCGAAAACATCAGCTGGGGATTACTTTTGGAAATATGTACGCAAACCATAAAATGAAATAGTTTCACTGTTATTCACACACACACACACACACACATACAAAACACACAAAACACACATACACACACACACACACACACATATATACATATATATATATATATATATATATATATATATATATATATATATATATGTATATTAAAGAATACTTTCATAATTGAATGTCATCATGGCTTGACCGAAAAGGATAAAAGCCAGTGGGATCAAAGTGAAGTCGTCTCACATTCAGTCACAAGACATGATTAGATGAAGACAGAAAACTAATCGCAAGACGAGAGAGTTCATGTCATTGATCACGTGGCTAATGCCGTGAGTATCATATAGATTCGGCTTTGATCATGGAATACTGATGTAAAGCAACCAGTAAACATTGGAATAGAAAAATGAAAAGGATGTCAGTATTGGTCAGGACTCACGATATAAGAAATGATCAAATGTCTTTGAATAAGCAAACATTGCCCATTGTTTGACACAGACGATTTGAGATCAACCTCGCGATGTCCAACTTTTCTTCGTCCATGACCGTCTGGGGAGGGAAGTTTCTTCTGAAGAAACTAAAACAACGATTGATAAGCTTGCTAAAATGACATTATAAATCGCCCTGTTCGAAGATCTCCTTGAAAATCGTATGCACATATATGAACGCACAGCTATTCTCATATAAGTATGTATATCACAGCTACATGTATATAAAGGGAGAGAGAGAGGAAGATAAAATATATATACATATATATCAAGAGAGAGAGGGAGAAAGAGATTGAAGAAGGGAGAGATATTGTGCGTTAAGGCACTGATCATTCTTTAGTACACATTTCATTGAAGATTTCCTCTTTCAATGTTTAAGTTTTTTTTTTGTTGACGTACAATACAGTGTATGTCTAGAAAGTAAGTATTTATCAGACATTCGAAAGTTAGGATTCCAAACTATTCTCCTGAAAATTAACAAGATGAGCAAAGAAGTATTGACAATCATCCCAACATAATTCACTATATTTCTATCTATCCGTCAGCAAGACCAAAGTGTAGAAACCCAATACTATTTTGGTATTTACAGCTGTGACATTAGTTTTGTAGAATCACCAACACTGATTTTATTTTAAAAGGTGTTCAATTTAGAAATCAAATACATCCAGAAATTAACACATATTTTTTGAAAGCACAGGGACATGTGTACGTCCAACTAAATATGTTATGCATGCTCAATGGACCTAAGAGAAGGTTTTCAAGTAAAATGTTTTGTGAAAATTGATTTACATTATAATGCACATATCATGCCGAACTCACTATACATGTATGTGTGTATATATATATATATATATATATATATATATATATATATATATATATATATATGTGTGTGTGTATGTGTGTGTGTGTGTGTGTGTGTGTGTGTGTATCTGTGTCTGTGTGTACCTCTGTGTGTGTGTGTGTGTGTGTGTGTGTGTGTGTGTGTGTTTTAGAAGTTATCTCATATAGTCAAAGGACTAGTTTTGCTATATTCGGAACGAATTGGAAACTTCCTGAGTGTTGGATGTTTTTATTACTGGAGGAGATCAGAACAGATATGACACATCTGCATCTTTTGGAAATATTGATCCGTTTGACCAGTTCCGCTTTTCCCAGGTCGGATCAGTGGTCTAAGAGATTCCGGTGTTAGACCAAAGCATAGAGTTGATCGTACAGAAACGCTGGTCATACATTTTATTCTTGAGGAATCCGGCGTCTCATCCAAGTTGACTGAGCCACAGTGTATGCATGAACTTGTTTCGGCCCAATACTGTAATGTCCTATACCATTCTGTTGATTCGGGGAAGGCAAAGATGTTTGAATTAATCAATACCTTTAGAACACACATATATATATGGAATCGGCACAAGGCCACTTCAGCAATACAATCATCCCACGCCTTTGACGTTTTCAGTTAACCAACCAATAGCATAAGTATGCCTTATTCAACAAAAAAATCATGTTTTGGAAAAAAAACAATATCACTCTCTTTTTTTTTTGTGGCGGAAAGGGCTTTTTTTTTGGAAAAAAGAATAAATTTTCTTTTTGTTTTAAACAAATTGAAAAAAACTCATAGAAGTGTTAATGTATTTCCATTAAAGTTGCATTTGATCAGTGAGAACTAATTTATAATCAAAGATGGATAGCTACCTTAAATCTAAGAGATATATTTTTTTGTAAAACAGAATTAGCATTATTATCATCTAACAATCACACATATAATAACACATCTATTTATTCAACAATATGCAGAATTTGTACATTATTTATATTTTGCATAAACCTGTTATATTACATATTTTTGCTAAATAAAGTATTTGAGTGTGAACATTTTTTTCATGGAGATATTACTGTGTCTACCAGTGTCTGATTATATGTTTACCCTAAATATAAACAGAGCAAAACAGAAGATGGCTTCATCAGATGCAATATTATATGTCGTTCAAAAAAATCAATGTGTCTATAGGATGATCTACAGAAAATAAAAATGTCAAAATATGACTAAATCAGTTGTAAGTTCCAGCCTTAAACTTATTTGAATATTTAAAGTACTTATTGAAGCTGGTTGAACAATCAAGAGACTATTTTATATACTGCTTTGTTCACTTTACTTCGAACGTCTTGAGAGCAAGAAGTAATAAACTCTGAAATTGCTGTTCAAGTCATTTCCAACCCTGCTTCGGGTGAGAAATTCAGCAAATTTGAACCTGAGTTTCTTTTCAGACTTCTAGAGTTTTTTCTGTAATATTGTAAAGACATGTTCAATTGGATTCATGGCAGTGGACTGACTCGACCAAGGAAGTCATCTGATGATGTATCCGAAAATCGACGATTCTTGACTTGCCATAACAAATATGACTCCCCCCCCGAATAAATGAATACAAAAATTGACACTTCCCTCATTTCATTTGGCCACTTACATGTCTTCCTAATGTTAATCGTTGTCCTAGCGACTTATCATATTCACGTTGATGATAACGATGCTGATAACGGCTGATTCGGAATTTCACTATCATTTCTAAAAATTCAAAGGTGGGCATTTGGTAACATGAAACTAAAGGTATGTATCCACTTCTCACATGTCTCTGTACATGTAAACATTATGTGGCTGCACCACTATTCAATAAGTGCATATATACTGCACTCTCCACCGCTCATTTTCATGAGTATTATATATATATATATATATATATATATATATATATATATATATATATATATATATATATATATATATATATATATATATATATATATATATATATATATATATATATATATATATATAGTTATCATTTGAGTGTCCGAGAATACATACCTATATATGAGAATATGAAGAAAGGAAGAGATATACATCGATTGCATTTTGAAAAATGAAGCTTGCAAAGAAGGAAGGTTAAAACGAATAGGGAGCAGGAATCACAACAATTTCTTCAGTATATTGACAGATTTATTCAATACAAGCTGCACATTTTCACGTTTCCCATCCATTTACTGAGCGTGTACGTCCATGTAAGCCTCGGGGATATCCACTTATTTCGCGGAAATCGGCTTGAACCTTTATATATACTCTGCATCACGAGACATTCTCGGTCGCTAAATATGTTATTTCACCTGGAGAAGTGCCTTTTTTGCTTTCTGCCTACTGTCATTTTCACTTGAGTGCTGTTGAATCATAACCATGATAATACTGAGGTACGTATTTTCCGAGAGAGATGGGACGGCATTATTATGTGGCTTAATATTCTGTAATGCATCACAGGAAAGAACTGCATTAACATACCTAAGTTTTGTAACACGAAGAATTGAAAGTAGTCGCTCTTAATCTAGACATGCTTATACAGAGAAACATGTATAAAGATGGATCTATGTGACCGTAGCATTTTAGCAATGTTTCCAGTGGAGTTTTTTCATAATGTTTTCACTGAAAACAGTCATTTTATAACCTTGAACTTTCAATTGCAGATTAAAAGTGAATCGTTGTCTTGGACACATCGATAAAGGAGGAAATTATCCTTAATCAAAATAGATATTCGTCAATAAATGAAACCTCTGGTATGCATATATATATATATATATATATATATATATATATATATATATATATATATATATATATATATATATATCCAATGCTTTTCCAACTTTGGAATTGAGCATTCTGTCAGATGGAGAATTATGCATAAATGAATAATTCAGTCCGACACACCGTCCAGTTTTGCGTAAGGCATCTGCCTCTGGGTCCGGAGCTTAAGGTTACGCTCAACTTTGTGTTACTGGAAAAGAATTCTAATCTATAGCCACACTCAAGAGTTGCAATACAACAAAAAAGCTGCTTATGTACCCTACAATCACACTCATATATATATATATATATATATATATATATATATATATATATATATATATATATATATATATATATATATATATATCAGCCGCCATTGAATGTAGTTTTTCTTTTCTTCACCCAAGTGAGAGTAGGGACGGCATCATTGAACAAAGGCTTTTCCCCATCGCCTCCAATACCTACCACTACCGTGCTAACCTTTACCACACTTTCCCTCCATCATCTGTCTTATCCATACTGCCTTTACTTCCGAATGGAAAAAATCAGCTTCCTGGTCAATCCCATGTCAACAATTCTTGTCAGGTGTCCAGCCCATTTTCATATTCGTGGGTCATTTATTTGTATGCTATCCTTCATTGGACAATTTCTTTTGATCCATGTCGCTCTTTTTTCTTTCTTTTTTTTTTATCCTGGTCATTGTTTTTTTCATAGTTTTCTACAATTCTGACCTGGTTATCAGTTCATGTTTATCATTCACTTTGTAAGTTATTACAGATATTATGCATTCATTATAAGTTGCACTCTCAGCATCTTTGTACGATGTTGGTCAATATGTCTCTATTCATGTAATATGCTCTCCAGCTTATCATTATGCTTGGTTTTATCTCACATTCATGATTCGTCTGTAACTTCATTACATGCCGTATTTAATCGTTAAACACTTCTAAGGCCCCACCCTCTGTTCCTATAGCATCTATAGGGGACTAAATAGTTGGATTATATCATTGAAAATTATATTTGACTTTGTGTTGTTAACTTTAACCCCATATTCTTACTCTCCCTATTTAGGTCCGTTGTCTTGTTTTGTAATTCTTCCTATGCTGTTGACGTCACTCAGATGTCATCAGCAAATTTCAAGTGCTTGTGGTAAATAGTTTTGATGATATTGGATCCCGTTGTGTTACTCATTTTTTTTTTATATTGTGTTCAGTCTAATTAGTGTTGTTATATTTTCGTACTTGTTCCGAATGATTCATGTAATTTTTATCCCCCCCCCAGGGTTTTTGCATTGAGTTCAGAAAAGCTAGAAGTTTTACTGAGCCAAATGCTTTTTTTTGCTATCTACATAGGCCAGATAAGTTACCAGGTCGTATTTCAAGTTGTGGATTAATTGTATGTACATTGTGCAGTAATGCTTTTCATTGCATGTGAGCTTACAATGATAAAGCAAGAGAAGGCGTGGAAGATGCAAGCCTCGCATTTAGATTCAATTCAGCCCACCAAAAACACATTGATAGTCTTTGCTTGAAAACTGAATAGAATACTCACTCACTGGTCAATCGGTCTTCCTACCACCATGAGCAATCGACCAACCCGTTGGCCAGATCTGAGGCCTCCTGCATATACGTTGTTCTACTGCAATATTATACCTGGTGGAAAAACTTTGCTTTCCTAACTTTTTGTCAACGGTCCTTTCTCTATCGCTTCTACCATATTAACTTGCCTTATTCTCTTACCTGATACTGGAACTAAATGATCAAATACTTTTTCTTTTTTTTTCGAGCTGTCTTTCCTCTCACGCACCACTAAATTTACTTTTTAGATTTCTTTCTTCTACCATTTGAATTTGTATGCACTGTCCTTTTTCTTTATCAACCTCCATTATCTTTTTCTCTTTTGGTCTTTTTAATCAAGTGTCGGTGACAATTTTTTTTCCAATGAAGGAACGAGCCAGATTCATCTTGTTTTAATAAATTAGCATTTTTTATCATCCTTTTGGTGTCAAAAAAGCGGAAAGTAAAAAAAAATATTCAAGGATAAAAATGAAATATTCAATTAAACATTAACTATCAGTCCCATATCGGGACATGATGTCCTGTTGTTGAATAGCCACTTATGGGGTTTACTTTTTCGCTCAGTTGATTTTCATTCAATGTTCCGGTTAGCAAGTGAATATTTCTGTGAATAGTTCATTTATCTAAGCTAATCTTGTAATAAGACGTCCGTTGCCAAGATTTTTAAAATTTCTCTTGAAAGTTACAATTCCTTTGCAGATGTAATGGAGTCAATATCTCTGCAAGTCTATTACTGAACAGTATTTCTTGCATCTTCATCACCATTGACATCATACCATAATTGCTTAAAGCTCTCTTGAGTTCCATATCCTGTTGTGGAAACACAACTACAGTTTCTGTTATGTGTGTGATATCACTAGTATCCATTAGTTTATCACACTCTAGTACTTCATCTTTTTGCGTGCAGAGCCAAATTTAGCTCTAAAATATAAGTTGTGGCAATAAAGAACAGATTTAAAGCCCATTAGGATACTACGAAAAAAACATAAAAAGAATGTAACGAACTGAAAAACAAATACGAGCAAAGATCCTATGCAAAATTGAACAATAGAGTGGGGGAACTCCAAAGTAATACTAAATCTAATCTAATAAATGAAAATATAGAAAGACAAAAAGCAAAAAAAAAAGCCCAAATTGAAGAACCCAAACTATGATCAAAACAACAAGACAAAAAAAGATGAAAAAAGTGAAGGTAATAGAAGAAACGATTCTAAATGCAAGAGTTCAATACACGCCCGAGTTGCAGATCATACGCACAAGTATGTTTGCAATGAACGTCAGAATTGGCAAAATATAAAATGAATCCACATAAACATCTCCCACAATTATACACACACACATATACATATGTGTGTGCACGTGTGCGCATGCATGTGCATGTTAGTGTAAATTGACGTTTATGCAAACATCAGTTGCTTGTTGGTAGGATTTGCAGCTCAGAAATACATACATACATACATATATATATATATATATATATATATATGTATGTATGTATGTATATATATATATGTATATATATATATATATATATATATATATATATATATATATATATATATATATAAGCTTGCGTGTGTGTGTTTGTTTGTATCGGGGTCGTTGTCACTTCTAATTCAGTACGCATCTCCAATCTTCAGTACACAATATTTTCCTAAGATATAAAATGAATAAAAATTAATTGAGAAACAGCAATTAAATATAATACATTCCATAACTATGATATATATATGTATATATATATATATATATATATATATATATATATATATATATATATATATATATATAAACACCAGATCAGAAAAAACACTAATAAAAATTCAAATAAACAACAAGAAATGTAGGGAACGAAGATAGAAAATTGAAACACTGATACAAAACAAAATCAGTAAATAACTATATATTATCTAAACTTAAATTTGGAAAACAATAGGATAAAACGAGTACGTGACAGAATGTGAAACCAAATGCAATATATTTTGAAACAAAATAAATCTGAGAATCGGTGATGTGAAACGAATTTGTCATTTGAACCAATCATACCAGTTTTTTTCCATGAAAATGACTATTTTCTGTATAAAGAACAGCATTTAACATATATATATATATATATATATATATATATATATATATATAGTATCAGTCAATCGGAAAGAGTATTTTTAGACATAAGCGTCGTGAAATCATTAGAAATTGTTACATTCAATGTTGCACAATTAGTTCTTGACATTTTTAAAATGTGTGCAGAATGACTCATATTTTTCAATGTAGAACCCAAGATTGATATACATTTGACAGTAATATTATTTATAAAATTTTAAGCCATTACTCTATTGAATAAGAGGTTACTAGACATTAGCTCAGAGAAGCAGGGAGAAAAAATCAATCATCCCAAATTGTTCCGGAATGCCCTATATATGAAATATAGGAATAATCTAAAAATCAAACAAAAGTAAGTCGATTCCCTGGACCAACGGAGAGGATGAAATGCGCGCAATTAACTTGCTCTGTCAGAAAATCATTATCGTGGAATATATGACTGCGAATTCTGTCCAGTCATGAAGTGAACGCTGGGAATCAAAGCACTGTACCCTACAAATCTTTGTTTGACCTTCTTTTGATTGGATTTATCGATCATATAATCGCATTAGGGTGGTGTACGGTTTAGAGACTACCACCCATCATATGAATTCGTGCTGCCTGTTCTTGAAGACAAAGATATTCACATCCATAATACGTGTACCATTTCTGGTAACAAATATAAGGAGATTCCTGAAGTTATTATACCCATTGTACTCTGCTATACAGAGCATTGACGTCAGTAGTTGGACACATGACTCCAGCAACCTTCTTGGTTCCCATTTTCTGAGCTGTAAAAGTTGACTCCTAATTTATCTGGAAAAAAAACCATCGTGTCCGTTGATGCACTGCATTTATCCTGTATATACGGGCTGCACTCGTAGGTGTATGAATGCATCAGAGACTATAAATTGAAGGCCTTCTCGATCTAAACAAAAGCTACTCTGTGTAGCTTTTTATATCCTACTCTTTTCTCTTTCGGATTATTTATCCAGAAGGTCAATACTCGAGTAGCTTCCTCTGAAGTTAGACTCTATCCGTGGTTACTCTTCATATAGCATTTTTCAAGTCGTCTTGTGATCACTTTGAGCAGGCTAAATGACCTATAGTTGTTTAGATCTTTCAAGTAGCATTTCTTGTTTAACAGCACCATAGTTCCGATCTTCTGATTTGTTTGAGATATAAGTTGATTAGATGGGCTAGTGTCCTACTGATGGTTTTTCTTTTCTTTAAAACTACCTCTAATGTATATATGAAGATAAAGAAATCAGAAATTGATATCGAATCTGTTAAAACAATCTCCTTCGTCACCATGTATCAGATAAAAAAGAAAATGTCTATTTACGTAATAATAGAAATAGCAGAGAACCCACTGTATTATGTGAAGATTTCTCAACGAAATTCAGCTTATATATTAAAAAAGATCTACTAAGATCTTTCAATGAATTTGGAATACGATTCAATCAACCCAAGAAGATACTAAAAGACATAGCGTACAGAATAAAGGTTGAAACAGACCAAATATATAAGATGGCAGAATGGTACAAATACATTCCAGTCATAGTTGATACTACATCATACAATTGATCAAGGGGAAAAAAGTGTGATTCCAAGATACTTTTGTTATTCAATATAAGGATAAATGCCTGGGAGATATTATCCAACAGATTATCGCAAAAAAAAAGATACGTCACAATGTCTCAAAAATCAACATACCTTAGATGGAAATATTCCAATTAAAACCTTTGAATTGGGGCCAATCATTCAAATTAGAATCTCAGACTATAGAAAACAATACATGATGTAACCATTGATAATTACAGTAAAATAGCGTTTTTTGGTTGTACATGCCAAATATTAGATCCATGCAATAAACATAAGAATTGCCTATTAACTATGAAATGCCAATGTGATTCAACAGCGCATCATTATGTAAATATCAATACAAATTTTGTGACATCATAAATCAATAAAACATATAGATGAAATATCAAGATTTCATGCATTTATGCACTTTATGGATATCATGAACTGGTTAAATGATGAAGATGATTCTAAGAAATCAGTCGTAGAAATATATCTGACAGAACATGAACTAAAACTTAAACATAAAGGAATACATAAAATTCAAAATCAAAAAATGGAAAATGGTTTATCTATATGATAATAATCTGATAAACACAATGCATTCCCATTTCAATTAATATGAATACTACATTAAATTATGATATTTTACTGCAAGAATACTTATGAATAGCAAAACTCTACTGCAAGCAAGTGTTTATACGGAGGAAAGTTGGAAATTTAAGCCATAGAATGAGGAAACTAAGGTGTAATATATATCAAGTATGTGGAAAACAAAATAATGCGGTCAATTGCAATCAAGACTGATGCAAACATTTATAAATTAATACAAAATTACATCGTTTCATGCATACTTAAAACAAAATGGACAATTTAAAAAAGATACAAAGAAAAGCAAAATATATAAACACATGGATATGGATGTGGAAATATGATCAAGTGCTGATAAATGGAAAAAAAAACTTTGAATAATAATAGGAAATAGAAATTACTTAACAAGTAAAACCCCTACATTAAATACGGGGATATAAACACTCCATCTCAATATATATCAAATATATGAAAATGTATTTTTTACCCTGTAGGGAAATTTGTATTCAAATCAATGAATATATTATTGCGATAAACTCTTACATAGATTTGACACAGATTGGTATTTTACTTTGGAAAAAATGAATTCAAGTTACGAAAAACCAGGGAGACAGGTATATATGTATGGATATATGAATGTGTATCCAATTCTCACTCCTTTTCTCTTTCTTTCTTTCTCTCTCTCTCTCTCTCTCTCTCTCTCTATATATATATATATATATATATATATATATATATATATATACACACACTCACAAACGTACTTACGCACACACACACACACACATATATACGTATATATATATATATATATATATATATATATATATATATATATATATATATATATATACAAGTATATATATATGCATATGAATCTATTTGTAGATCTATGTCCATATGTGTACATATAAGTTTTAAAATATTGTTAGCATAAGATATGATACGATAAGCAACATTAACCACACTTATTAAATTGAGCACATGCTTATGTTATCTATACTCAGATCTAATTATTGAATACATTTTCAAATAACATTCATATCAGGAAACAAGATATAAATGATCATTTATGAATATATATATATATATATATATATATATATATATATATATATATATATATATATATATATATATATATATGGGGATAATAATAAATACTCTTGGAGAAAATATATTTCCAGATTATAAAGAAATAGGATTTTTAATTTGAAAGTATCTGAAATTCTATATCAAACAATAATCCTAATATTACCGTAAACTATAACATAGGTTTGACATAGAAAGGAACTTTCTTTAAAAATATATAGTGACAAGTTATATGGTGAAATATATAAAACGATGCTATCAACTATATATATATATATATATATATATATATATATATGGAGAGAGAGAGAGAGGAAGAGAGAAAGAGAGGGAGTGATAACACATAATATATATGGTGCAGATCAGGCTAGCAATATAACAATATAATAATATATTCATGATATAAGCTGCTTCTGATATGTAATGGATTAATTTCCTAGAGTGCTCGATACTTACAACTTTTTACTCTTGTTTTTTTAGAGTAGAGCTGGAATTAAATAGTAGAATATAGATTTGCTACACAAACGACATCATGTTTCTGCTCTCTCCAGCCCTCATCGGACGAATGATTATCTACGTTTTTTTTTTTTTAATTTTAGTTTTGGGAAATTTGATGAGAGTGTGGTAATGAGTTGTATTGGGTAATTCAATCTGTCAAAGTGTATGAATTGGAATTAAGGGTCATATTTGAAAGAATGCTTAGTAGTTATCAGTGGGTTGTTCTTATTTTGGTATTTTGGCAGTAGGTTTCATTGCCCCCGTTGATCTCCTCTGTGGCTCTAGTTGATAGTATCATTCCTAAATTTTAATTCATAATTTGCTTGGGCATGTTCGGAGGTAGAAAATGGTGATAGGAAGTTTTAGGGATGATGGACATAGGAGCAAATTGTCTACTTTACTTTTTTGATTTATTAGTATGTGTGTTGCTGTTATTTTCCTATTCATCAATAGGAAATTCATAACGATGCTTGCATTTCAGAGTCGTTTCATTTCTTCTATTTAGTAAATATTTCTTGGGTTTTAACTTAACATTTTTGGTATAAATTACCCATCATGTGATCCTTGGTCAACAAATTGTCAAAAAAATAGTAATATTTTCAGTTTTAATCTAGATATCACCACGACAGAATCATTATTATATTATTCAACATTTTGGATTCAGTGTGAATACAATTCTTTCATCATCATTATGCAGATTTGAAACTCAATAGATTGGGTTATATCAGTAATATAAGATGTACTTAATACAATAAGGTGCTGATTTTCATCCTAGAATTTTATCAAAATTGATATATTCTTATGTGATAAATAAATGAATACGTGAATGATAACTCTATATTTGTATTGAATATAACTTTTCAAAAAAGAGTGAATATTATAACTTGAATCCAAATAATTGTTTGAAATATTCATTCAAAGAATATAATTAATGATATTTGGTTTCATTCTTAAACTAATATTAGTAATATTATAAAATAGCATCACTGATTATTGGTCCATAATGACTACAAACCATATGATTTGTTTTAACTTCTAATCTAGAATTATATACAACGTGAATCCGAATATGTACTAAAAGATCAGATTACA
>OY735208.1:59671976-59689476 GCA_963457665.1 Thysanoteuthis rhombus | reverse complement strand
GATAAGGAACATTACAGCCACATAAGCTGTAAATTGTGATTGATATTTCTTCCACTTTCTGATAATAAACGCTCCAACCAAATACAGTAATACAAATTCATTGATCAATATCATTACACGACGTAGATTTCCTGAAGTTTGAAAAAAACAAAATGCATACTTTTTGTGTTCTAATTTTTTTCTTAGACATTTTTTTTTTGTGCTAAAAACAGATGTTTTCTAAGTTGTGGACTATTCATTATCAAACAGTATCTTTTTCATTTTGCAAATAAGCAAACACAGCAACGAAACATATTTCTGTAGAAAAAATTTAAGGGGAACACCTCAGCTGTTACCAAACAGAAACTGTTTGATTAAGGTACATATTGGATAGGATATATTCTGCACTTGACAGAAATTTCGTAGCAAACGTTGAAAAGAAACGTGTCACATTAATGTATCCGGAAACATTTCTCCCTTCTGGTATTTTTGTGTATTTATTTATTTTTTTTTGTTTTTAAATGCTTGATATATATGGTGTCTCTGTCATCAGTGGCTGGGTTATTTGGAAATACATGTCAATACTATTATCCCCTCAAATCCAAAGTTACGGGAAAAAAAGATAGATTTTGGTACATGTCAAAATTCCCCCTGAGAAATTTAAATCGGGATCGGACGAATGAATAATGTATTTTCATGAATTGACACATTCAGATAATAGCATTTCCACGATGTCCATAACAGAGAAGTCTGTTGACTCTTGAAGAATGTCCATTCCCAATGATTCACGCTTAATGATGATATAACCTATATTAAGCAGTTAATACCGTGCAAGAAAATGTGGAACAGACAATGAAGAGAGTCCCAATCGTCAAACGAGCCCGAGAATATTACAAAAAAAAATCTTTACTCCTCCATCGAGCGACAAAAAGCAGCGAACTGGATACACCAGTGTAGAACAATAGGATTGAAGAATTCCAGTACTTTGTCCCGTGGGGAAAAGGTTCAGGCATGTGACCAAACAAAAAAGGAAAGGGAGGTACAAAGACAAGATAACATCACCATCGACCATCTAAAATGAGCTGGCAAAGTCATCTGCAAAAAAACTAACAATCTTATTCAACTTGCGTTTCAAACAGGATAAACAACCAGAAGATTGACTCACAATCTAACTATATATGAAGGAGAACACCCTCAAATGGAAACAACTATAGACCAATACACCTACTAAACAGTATCCTCTAAATATCAACACTCATGCAGTATATCTATTGACACAGTAGTTCCTTTATCAGGTTACCTGAGGACCCTGAGCTCTTCAAGCTTGGGAAGAGAGTAAGATAAAGTGATACTAGCTCATCCAAACTCCTGACAACGTACTTTAATATGATATTCCAGAACCTAAAATTGGAAAACAAAGAAATTAAAATGAATGCCAAGTACATTAGTAACACATTTGCTGACAACATTATTTTTTTTTACCACAAAACTCTGAAAGAACGATTCCCCCGAAATGCTAAACAGAATGGAGGAAGGGAGACAAGAAGCTTTCAAAAGAATTTCTGTGAAACAAATGTTGAAAGTGTAAAGGACAAAGACACAACAATCAGCCTAGAAAGAGGTTGAGCTTGAGGGATAACACAACATATCCCTAGGACTACGAATCTCCATGAGATCTTCAGAGAAAAAGTAATCAAGCGTAGAAAAAGAACTCGTCATAGCAATGTATTTGTGTCATGGTACAATACGATCGGATGGATTCAACGGTAAAAAATATACAAATCACATCTCCAATTGCATATACAAGGTGTTTTAGCATACCTTTTATTTCGTGATGTCACATTGAAATGTCATTCAATGCTAAAATCTGCATTTTCCATGTGGCAAAAATACATGGTGTCGATGTGAGGGTGAGAAATTGATGTTGCACCTATGTTTTAATCAGGTAGAGTAAACCTGCCTCAAAAATGAACATTGGACATTCTGGCATCTTTCCTGGGAATAACCATTACCTTTTGACACAAATTTGACGTAGTCTGCTAATTCACTAACCAGGACCAGTTCAATACTTCTGGGGTACATAATAGAAATTCCTTATAGATAGAATTATCTGAAGTCACTTGACAAAATTGCATAATTAGAACTGATTTTTCTTTCGTTGATACCATCCTTGTAATCCTTTTTTTGTTTTGCTTTTTTTCTCCCTTTTCTACTCTTCTCAATCCCTAAATGACCATAGTAAACATTTCACATATTGCGCATACAATGCGTGTCGAAAAAATTTTATTTTTCGGGAATTTTGCTCAGAAACTGAATAACTGCGTTGAGAGGGCCATCTGACCTTCAAGCAACCAGTTTTGTCTGTTTCGTTGTTTTGTTTACGACAGTGATGATGATCACGCATGTTATGATAATGATGATGGATGATCACGCAGATGATGATGATGATGATGATGATGATGATGATGATGATGATGATGATGATGATGATGATGTTGGTGGTGGTGGTGATGATGATGATGATGATGATGATGATGATGATGGTGGTGGTGATTGGTTATGATGATGGTGATTTAATCAGAACATTTCGTTTAGCAACAAATACATTGGATGTTAGTCCCGATCGAGACTTATCTTCTGCAATTTGATTAGGGATTGATTGTTGATCATTTGAAGATTGTTCTTTTGAGGCTGGGCATTACCACAATTCAAAATATTGAGCAATCTTCAATTCCCAACATTCCTATTTTCTTTTCTACAATGCCACTCGAATCAATGTGCCCCGTTGCAGATTATGTGTGTGACATTAACAAACGTTATCTATCATTTTTTTGTTTTACAAAATCATTCCCGATAAGATTACACCTTCTCTAAAAACCTTTATTTTGAATTAGTCCGTTTTTTTTCATTCTCTGACGTGTTGCAAATAATCTAATACAACGAGAAATTCTCATTATCGGTGTTTTTATCAGCAGAAAGAAAGCTGATTATTCTAAGATTAAACAAAACCTGCATATATGTTTGTGTTTGGTTGGGGTAGTTGTTCCTAACATTGTCACACGATAAAGAAAAAAGAGGAGTTCGATTTACTTTAGTGTTAGTTTAAAAAAACGGAAGGAAAAAAGAAAGTGAGTGAAGTCATTCAGATCAAAGATGATGTTATCCCGTTATCTATCTGAGATCTGTGAGAATTTATTTGGATAAGAACCAGTATAAGGAAAAGGCGGAAAGATGTCATAATGTTTCTGCAGATCTTATTAAATTCACGCTAGCTTGTGACATCTTTACCGAATGCTCAAGAACTGTTTCAGGAATTTGAAAGACCAGCAAGAACTGAACACAGTACAGATTGTTTCCACTTACAATTGACTAGCAAGTGCCATTTTCCACATCGCTGTATGCCCGCACAAGATTAAGTACTCAAAAATTCCGAGATATAATACTGTGAAGCTGATGATAGAAACTAGATGTTAGGGTTAATACTGTTTCCATAACCATTCCCTAAACGTTTGTGAAAAGTCTACTACATATCATTCATTGACAAAGCGCTTTTGAATTTTCCCATTCCTGACTGGTTAAAAGTCTTCCCCTATAATAGATTGTTCGAACAAAAACTTATAACAGAAATATATCGACTTTCCTGACCTAAACTATGCTCAGAGATCACCACTGTAGCGAAAAATGATTATACAGATGTTTATCCCTCAAGTTATTATTATTATTTGCAATCTCACACCAGTTGCTACGTGGTTATTATTATTATCATTATCATTATCATTATCATTATTATTATTATTATTATTATTATTATTATTATTATTATTATTATTATTATTATTATTATTATTATTATTATTATTATTATTTGGAATCTCACACCAGTTGCCTGGTGGTAACCGCTGGAGTTTGAGTGACAGCAAGTCTCCTCAAGTCTCCAGCCCTCCTCTCCTAGTACTCATAGGTCGCAGTAATTCTACGATTTACAGTTTCACACCGGTTGCCCAGTGGTTATCGCTGAAGGCTGAGTGACAATAAGTCTCCTCAGGTCTTCAGCTAACGTCTCCTCCCTCTTTCGCATATCATGACAGAGCTACGATTCATTGCAGTCCTTATATCTCTAGCACCTTCCTCAGTATCTGTGCAGTTCCCAGTAGTGCTGTGGTCTGTAAGGTCTCTATCCTCCCCCTAATCCCGATCTCCTCCAGTCTCTCCCTCAGCGTTTTGGGGACAGTTCCTAGTGCGCCCACTATGACCGGTACTACCCTGGTTTTCATGTTCCACATTTTCCTTAACACCCTTGCTAGGTCCTGGTATTTTTCCCTTTTTTCACCCTCCTTCTTTTTTACTCTATGGTCTGCAGGCACAGCAACGTCTACTATTTGGCAGGCCCTCCTTTTTTTGTCTACTATTACTAAGTCCGGCCTTCTTGCCTGTAAGGTGGTCAGTTTGGATGTCAAAGTCCCACAGTAGTTTGTGGTTGTCATTCTCCAAAACTGCCACTGGCTTGTGCTGATACCACTTTTCCCCATGGTTGAATCCCATTTGTTTACTTAGTTCCCAGTGTATCATCGTTGCTACTCTATCGTGTCTATGCTTATACTCCTTCTGGGCGAGCTGACTACATTCACTAGTTATGTGGTTTACTGTCTCATCTCTTTCACCGCACATGCGGCATTTGCTGTTTGTCTGTGTTCTGTCGATTTTTGCTTTTATGTAGTTTGTCCTTATGCTTTTGTTTTGGGCTGCCATGATGAGCGATTCTGTATCTCTCTTAAGGTTTCCCTTTCGTAACCACGTCCATGATTTCTCGTCTGCTATATTATTATAATTATTATTATTATTATTATTATTATTGTTATTATCATTATCATTGTCTTCGATTTCCTCCATTTAAGTGATATATGCTTACAACATCATAATGAAATGAAACAATGCTGCCATCATGTGAGAGCCTCTAACACGATCATCCAACTATATGATATCAAAGTTGTATGAGGTTCTCTCACAAAATGTCATCCCAGCCCTCACAGCCCTGTTCCGGTTGAAAATGAGATATTTTAACATGTCGGATTTTCAACTGAGCCCATCATACCATATTCTGTTTAGGTTGGTAATGGAATATAAAGCCTGATTTATGATCGTTAATTTTCAGCCCAATTGACCAATATGTCTATTTTTTAGCACTATCATTTTTTACTTTGATATTACGACGAGAAGCATTGCCATTACACCATTGAGGATCCCCTGGTCAATATTCTTAACAATCGTTGCAGTTCCATTCAGGGCATCAATTCATTTCCAGGATCTTTCCTCTGTGGAGTCTTCTTAAGGGTTTTATAGAGCATTCATGATTAGAAAGTACATGATTACGAACTTTATCCTTCTGCTTTGAATCGTATGATGACTTAAAATCCTGAGCAATGTCCTAATGCCTAATGGTTCGACATTATAGTTCGTTGACATAGCCCACACTCCCTCGTAACTGTATTTCATTACGTTTTCAACATAATTCAACGTATAAAACTCAAAAGTGTAAAAAATATAAGTCCGACGCGTGACACCATTAGATAATCCATTGCTTGCCGCAAAATATACAAATAAAGAGATACAAAATATATATTCCCTGTGAAAAATGAAATTGGAATAAGAAACTCCATGTTTCTAAGATTAAAACTCAATTTTCTCAATAATTACTGACATGCAATAGATATTACTTTTGCACGTTCGAATCTATAACTTATACGTGACTAACTTTTATTAGGGTTTCTCAAAGAAGAAAAAAGAAAATTAGTCTACATTGCATCATTTCATTTCTTCAATCTTTCTATCTTCATTTTCTCATTAGAAATCATAAACATGAAAAGCAATCACTAAAACTTTCAACGTAGTTTTTTTTAGGTTTTCATGTGGATCTGGCTGATTCATTGACTGATTAGCTGAGCATATATCACACGTCCAGGCGGGACAGATCTCAATATTGATTCCTTATTATGCCTAGGGAGACAAAAGCCTTTTTTTTTCAAGTTAATCTCCTTAATTAGTTTTTAGTTGGGGTTCTATTCACAATCAGAGTTTATGCTAAATTAGTCCCTAAGTTCTTCCTGGCTTCATTTGCATTCGTTCAATGAGAATTCAGACTTTTGAATCCCCTACACGATGCAAGATAATTAACTTATCCTTTGATCACACATTTTTCTGAGGTTTTAATTGATAGCCTCTGTCTCTGAGTGCAACTTTAAGACGTTGCTCACACGAGAAAATCAATCGAATAGGTAAGTTCCTTTAATTTTTTTTTATCTTTTTCAACTTTAATAATTTTTTTTTCCATTTCTCTTAGACTTGCCTTTTCTGTGTTTGTTTGATTTGCTCTCCTGAATTGTTCATCTTATTTTCCCTCATTACTTTATGTTTCTCTCCTTCAGTATTTTTTTGGCACTATTTTCCACGCTCTTTTATCCATTTATTTTTTGTATAACTTTTTTTCTTGCTTCAATATTTTCTTCTATTCGTTTTCTCTTTCTTTTTGGTTTTTTTTTCCTTTCTTTGGGGGCGTTTTTCAATTTTATATCCTTCACTTATTTTTCACATTCCATTCATTCTTCTCCTCCGTAAGTTTATGTATTATCTCTTCGGTTTTCCATTCATTCTTTCTCATCTTTTCACAATAATTTCTCGTATTGCATTTTTTTCATTGAAAAGTGCCAACCAAAAGGGTAAGCAAAACTATTAAAACAGATTTCTTTATAATTTTTTCATTTGGTCAGACGGTTCGGCTGATATACTACATCTCTATGCATTCATGTATGTTTATCATGTGCTGAAAATATAGATTAATTAATCGTTTTTATGCATGAAAAAACGTTCAACTCAATTTTTTGAATATCCACTACTCCATAGCTTTTGGCATGTTGTTCCCCTTTGATTAAAAACGGTTTTCGGCAGAAGCAGTTGATCGGACCAGCCAGGTAAGTATGTGTTCATCGACAAAGCATGGCTTTGTTTGACTAATAAAAGTCATGTTTTTTCCAATGTACACGTCTGAGAATCAAAGTCTTACTCCACCGTAAAAGTAATTCTCCGATTTCATATCAAAGATTATAATGTACCCAGGGAGTGTTATCAATAACATGAAGGTTTTTATCCGATATGCTCCCCATATAAAAAATCTTACTCCTAATCAATTTGTTTATGCACGTCAACTACTTTTGATTCGAACATTTTTTTCCTTTTGGAATCAACATTAACATCCCAGTGAAAATGTTTTTGTCGATTTCAAGATGGAAGCCATAAATATATGTGAGCGACTAAAATTGTGATTTAGGTGAGATATTTTTTTTAAAAGAAATATACATCTTATCTACTTTTAAACTTTGTGCAGCTAATACATTTATTCTAAATATTTAGTTACTGGGAATTCTTCGTTCACTATAACTACAATGTTCCCGAGGTAAAAATTAGTGCTCTACTGAAAGTAATTCTCCAGTTGTTTTTGAGTCGCAGTAATCGTCAGGTTTATCAACTTATTTGCATAAGTTATTTATAGATTGACAAGGTCTGCATTTTGTCATATAATCATATCAATTAAAGGAGAACCGAAAATACAAATCTAAATTTCGCAGGGATTTTATAGACACCGTGTCTGCGCCTGAAGATACATGCAATAGTGAATAGTTTAATGTTACTCATTTATCAAACTAATCGAAAAATATTGCTGATAATTATATCAGGTTACAATGATTGCTTCGTGCATTCCAACTTCAAGTAGATTTTGATGATGGCTTCGTAATCAAATCTTGAATTGCAGCATCTACAAATGTAGGCTTTCTTTGCCAGCAGTAAAATTAATGACAACATAATTTGGTTTCAGCTAACAACTGCTGCTTCAACTGTTAATGAGGAATATCTCGAATTTCCACATGTAACTATTTGATTAGTGACGATTAAAGATTTCTGTTGGCCATGACAAAATTGCTCACTTGTTCGAAGTAGGAATGGTCATAAAACGATTGAAAGATGTATTCCGAATGGTCACTGAATGTTGATCATATGTACCGATTTGATAAAATGAAAATGTCTGATCAGTTTCCAGTGATAATAAGATGGTTGGAGATGGTTACCCATTTATCAATTTCTGTACTTGTATGCGTGTTTACAATCAACCAAATTGTATGATATATATATATATATATATATATATGATTAATATCCTAAACATTTATCAAAAGGGTTTTTAGTGTTCATTAGTATGTATGAACCTTTCCGTGATTAAATGGTTTCCGCAGAAACAAATTTAGCTTTTGTAGCAAAAGCAGAAATTGAGGAGGAATCGATCTGGACGATAGTGATAAGTCTAAACTATTATCTGTCTTGAGAAATTTGTGTTGGTATGCGCAGATATCCTATTAAGATTAGTAACAACAGTTTTTTTTCTTTAGTTGTGCTGCATAGAAGGAGCATCGGTTGCTATGGATACTACGGAATTTGGTCACTGGTTTAGTGTAAGACTGTTCAGGTTCTTGGTAATTTGAAGATGAGTCCAGTTAGGGTATTGAAGGTTTATTTGTCCAGTATGATTGGAAATCTTTAGGGAAATGAATGATCTGTATACTTTTTTTATCTTTGAATTTATTGAAAAGTGTGATTTCTGTGAATTGTACGAATTAAAAGCATACATGCATTACTATAAGTACGGTTAAAAGAGATTACACAACCAATGCATCCTTCTGCAAACTGAAAGCATGCAACACGCGAATGGGGGAACAGTAATACCCCCCTATTTTTCTGGCTTTTCTGGCATGGATTAAAGTGTAGTATCAGTACAACAGAAGAGCCTGAGGTGCCAGTACTAACATCTGCCTGTCGAATGGACCAGAGATTGTGTTGTGCTGAGCATCAAAGACTGGGTGAGCCAGTGCCATGCGTCAGCCAATGAGGTTATACTGCGGCTCAGCACAGTTACAAACATTGGGGGCCTTTGGATTTATCTTTGTGCTCTCCCACTATCACTTGGCCTAGCTGTGAGGGATCAGTACTCCCGAGGTCAGCACTGTTCCACTGCACTAAAAGTGACAGGTTGAGCTCTACCTGACACTTTCGTGACTGCAGTTGTTTCAGCATCCACAGTTACTTAACAACCCAAGTTTCGTTGGCTGGTGCTATTCTTGATAGGTTATCCTTTTTTCCCCGAGTAAAGCCCTGACCCTAGTTTGCTCTGGTGGGAGAGTGAACAGAAACATGCTACGCTCGTTGGGAGTTCTCGAGTTCCCTTTATATTGGAGTTCGCTCCATTGCAGCGCTGTTCAATAGTACTAAGAGGGGCTGGTCAGGCTTGCCCCAACATTTTCAGTTGCTTTAGTAACAAAAGTTGCATCACCTGGTGCTATTTTTTAATGGGTTGTTCAATTTACCCCTCGTTGAGCTTTATTATGAGTTGCATTATGCTCCAGTGGGAGTATGAATAAACAGCTGCTCAACCTCATGTGGGGAGATCACAAGACACCATAGTATACCAGGAAAGAAACATGAACCTGAGAAATAATCGAATATACTTTAAACCTTGAATGTCAATTGGCTGGTTACTTTGCAAGAAATGTAGACAACTGATGAACATTACGACTCACAACTTAGATCCCCAGATTCACATATAAAAATGGGGTCTACAAATCATGAGATGTGGGGATGAACTAGAAAGATTCAGAGAATACTGATTCTGCAATAGAAAGGAAAGACGAATCCTTGGGGAGGATTATGTCCAACGACTGATGAAAAAGATTGACGATGCTGCTGCTGCTGCTGATTATTATTATTATTATAATTATTATTATTATTATTATTATTATTAGTAGTAGTAGTAGTAGTAGTAATGGTAGTAGTAGTTCCAAATATTGGATATACATGAAAGGAATGGGATGTGAATGAATATGGCGTACTTAGGGTTGTTGACGTATATACTCAGTCTGTCGGGAGAAAACATTTCAAATTTGTTGATCGTTTATGACCTCGTAAAATTTTTGCCAAAACGTGGGATGATTTTTTTCATAATTCGTCGATGATAATGAATCTCTCCCGTCCCTACCTAAATTGTGAATAGGGTACTGAGTGCAGTTCAAGTAGGATCAGGTTTTTATGATTGGTTGATTCGATTATATATATATATATATATATATATATATATATATATATATATATATATATATGTATATGTATATGTATATGTATGTATATATATATATATATATATATATATATATATATATATATATATATATATATATATACGAACCTGTATTCAGGATATTAAAACAACCAACTTTTGCTAAAACAGTATAATGTGCTGAAGTTTTGCTTTGAGTACCCAAGGGACTGTTACGTATCCAACCTCATTGAAAGCTTGACATGTTGTCGTTTATCAGCTCCGTAATGGAAAATAAGGGGTTCCGATGAATAAATTGCTCCCCTGCCTTTTGTTTGTCAGCTATTAATTAAAAATGTTTTCTAACAGGAAATAAACAAGTGGATTGATCTAGCATTAATGTGTGTTTGGGATCTTTTCTAAAAATTCAGTGGATGGAAGAGAAGAAAAAAAAAACAATTTCTCTCAACATAAACGTTGTAATTTTCTGTTCTCTGATTTTATTAGTGAAGACAGACCGACTTAAAAATTGAAGAAACCTTGTCAGTTTTTAGAACAGTTTTGGTTGGGGGTTTCAAATAAATAATTCGGTTCGATTCCCTTTCAAAGTATCTCCCTTAATTGAACATTATGACTTTTCACAGTGGTTTTTGTTGTTTTTTTCCCCCAAATAAGTATTAGAAACGATATTCTCTTCGAAGGTACCGATGCTATACCATTTTGCTACTGGTTTAATAAGATTCTTACAGGTATTAATTTCCACTGATTTACAAATTCTATCAAAATATGGAGGAAATGGTCTTCAGTATTGTGTTTTCTCAACCATTTATACTATCATGATCAAGGTTCCTTCACATTACCGACATGCTATGTATTTAGGCCTACACAGGGAAGTAACTGTGAGAAGGTGTCGGAGCAATTTCAAATGAATGGAGGGAAACAAAATATTTCATGAATAATTCAGTTACTAAAGCTATAGAACAGTGAATCTCACTGAATATTCAAAGCACCCCTCTGAAGAGCAATGCCCCATGCCAGAGCCCCAAAGTCTCTACGTGAACGTTTGTAAGGTCTACCAACTGAAAGGACTCACGGTCCATATGTATACTTCCAGAAAAATGCAGCCATCACTTTGGGAACGGATGTCTTGAATATGCTGTCTCTCAAGTTGCTAAGCCTACCTGACAAACAAATCTCCTGTCACGCATCTGACCATCCATAGTTTATATTTGCAGGTTCAGTTTAAAAAAATAAATGTAACGTTTCACGGCAAAAACAATTTGTAAAGACAAATAAAAGTAATCGCTTCTAAGAACCACAATAATCTCCTGCTTACAATAGACCAACACAATCGCATATGTAATAAATAATCGAATAATGTGCTATAGATTGGTTTAAACTCATTGATTTCATGGTTCTTAGTGTCCAAGCTATTAGGGTTTGAAAAAGCGTGACTAACAGGTCAACATGCATGCCTCTTTCTTAAAAAGTTTCTGAGAGATGGAGCAGGAAAACAAAACTTGGATCATGTTTTCTTCTGTCACTACTATGTATTTGAATGCCTTTTTTCTTAACAGGTAAAATGTAACAATTTTCCTTGAAGGATATCTTGGAAAGAACATCAGAAGAGATAAAATGCTAGAAAAGATATAGACTATACAAATTCGATATTGAGAAGTTATTTTGTGCGTGTTTTTTGTGTTTTTTTTATAACGTATGATGTTCAGAATTTGATGGCCTGTTTCATACATGTATCTAGGTACTAAAAATGGCCTCATCTAAAAATTGCTGCATTTCCACAAAAGCGCCTGCCATGAAGCAATATTTTGAGTATCTCATGAATATGGATGTGTGCAAAGGTTCGTCTACCATATATCAATACTTTTCTATGAAAACACCTGCCACGGATAACTTTTACCATTGTTCATAAGTGAGGTCTCATTGCAAAGTTGGCTTTGTCTAAAAATATCAATAGTTTTCAGCACAGAAATCCTTCGAGCATACAGATTATATTCATCTCTGTCGCCATGGTATCTCCTTGAAGTAATATGTTTCATCTTAGAATTCAATGGAGATATGATGTCCATATTGTATTTATAATAGGTCTATTCTGACAGTTACGATTTTATTAATCTCTGATCATTGAAAATCCATTTCTTCCTAATTTTAAATGCACAACATAGGGCTCCGATATTCATATATCTTCTAGGTAAAAACGGCGAAATTCCGTGGTTAAATATTCAAGTATCATTCCCAGCCGTTCGTGTTACTACAGTGATCATCCAGCAACAAAAGCCCAGTGAAAGACATTTGACCTTGGACACGAAGTCCAGCATCCTACGGGAGGGAGTTACTTCACATTTTTTAGAAGTACGCGAAATACTTTTATTATCCAAGGACTTTTAAGAATTTAATATTCTGAACAATATTGAATTTCTTTTATATTCCTTTTTTCTTTTAGTGATCACACTAAGTATCCAATATTTATCAAGAAGACTATATAAGTATGTTGGAAAAAAGCTTTTTGCAATTAATCGGATACTTTTCCAACTCACCGTACATAAGTGGATATAAAATGTACATGAAATTTGTGTTTGTCTAAATATGATTTTAACTATAATCATTTTTTTTTCAAAATTTACTTTACAAGAAATATTGTGAATCTTTTTTACTATTTAAGGTTTTGATTTTGATTCCCTGTTGCATTTGAGTTCCAGTAACTCAATGCTCGGATTAGTTGCGTGCAAACTATCACCTTCTAGTCCGGAAGATCAAATATTCAATTCTCATCTGGGGGGTAAGAAGCTAAATCCAGCGTTATTAAAATGTCAACATTCATGATCTTTGACACATCCAGTACCGTTACCAAATCTGAAGATATTTTTAGTCAATATCCCGACTGAGCTTCTGTCTTCTTTTTTCCTGGCTTGGAAATTAAATAAAAAATGATATCACCTTGCATTATGTGACCCGCTGGATTTGCAGAAATCCTATGCAAAGTTATGGCAGACACATATAAGATTGTGCGATGCTCAAGATAGTTAGATCTAGTAAATTCTGGACACTTTTCATGTATATTCAACTGATAAATCAATCATTTTGAGACAACCACTCTTTTAACGGGTGGATATTTATTTTCTATTGATAAATAACTATAAACCACTGCTATTATTTTTATGACTAATTTTCCCTCCAGCATACTAGTTTTCCAAACCTGCCTGATGAAGATGGGGGGCCTACGAAATGCTTTCTCAAATTCATTCCACCTGTCCTACTGCCAAATACGATTGAGACTACTATTTCATCACTTGTAAAGACCCTAGTATGATACATGTTTCATATTTTAATTTGGAAAATAATAAATAGTAGAGTGAAAAAAAAGCTATCTTTATGTAAAAATGACAGTACAACAGTATTTTTTATAAATACGATGATTCATGGACTGAAAAAAAAAAGCAGAACATGAATCAATAGTGAAGCTAAATATTTTAAATGAAATCCTGCTGAAGATCTATATAACTTATAATATATATATATATATATATATATACATATATATATATATATATATAGAGAGAGAGAGAGAGAGAGAGAGAGAGAGAGAGAGAGACAGACAGACAGACAGACAGACAGACAGACAGACAGACAGACAGAGACAGAGATAGAGATAGAGAAAGAGAGAAAGAGAATATTTTATCCGTCAGAATTTAAATTTGTTTTTTCTTCTGTTTGATGTAATAATTTTTAATCCTATGGTGATTTTAAAAGTCAAATGCTAATGATTCATTTTTAAATACCACATAATTTAAATTCTCATCGATAGAGTCCCAGGAAATTTATGTATATTTCAATATTCAAATGGTTTGATAACATTTCTTCTCATGAATTGTTTTTAGAATATTCTTGAATACGTTCAATCGATTCAGTCGAACAAAAAAATATTAGCTAAGAAAAATACATTATACTCAAAGGATAAGCTGGGGCACTTTGGATGGCCTCGTTGCTTCAATGAATCTACTGGCAGGTCAGGGGGCTGGAACGACCAGAGCTGGAATGGCAAAAAACGAAGCAGCCAGTGGATGAGTGTTGGGGACGTTTTGGCAATCCTGAACCGGCAGAGCTGGAACGTACATCATCATTATTGTCATCATCATCGCTGCCATCATCAAAAGTCTTTTAGCGTCTGTCAGTGAAAATAAACGTTCCTGAAGAATCACATGATCCATCTATCGTGGGCATCACACAATCTTATTTTGTGTCAGCCATAATTTTGCATATGACCCCTAGGATTTTACTCTGTGAGTCATGATGTCCAGTGGTTATCTGACATTCTCGCAGGTGATCCCAGTCTTTCCTTCGATAAACAGGGATGTGTTGTGATTCATCCACGAGAGGTTAAGTATGATTTTCCTTGTCAAACTTAAGCTATATAAAAGGCTATCCGAATAAAGCATGGGTTGTAGACCTGTTCTTCTTAATATTTGTGGGCTGTTTCTTGTTGCTGAAGTTCAATCTTTCTCTGTTGAAAGATCGCCAACTTACTGTGATTTTTCACTTGATTTTGTCTTTTCTGGGGGTTTAATAGTGACTCGATGTCTTTAGTAGAAGTAGTGGTCTACTTATTCAAGCTCTGCTTTCTCGATTTCAATTGTTGTGTCTTTGTCGTCGACATGTTTGGGATGACATATTTTGCTTAAACTTATGTGGAAACAAAATTTCTCGTCAACTCCATTTAGTCCAACTGACATTAATCAAGGGGATTTCACCCAAAAAGACGATGTTGTCAGCAAAACACTTATATACATTCGCTGGTTATTGATATCTGTATTTTCCTATCATGGTTTCGGAAGATCATTCATGGCAGGCTGTTGGGGTTAGTGAGCTGGTATCACCCTTTCTCACTCTTTTTTTGAGTGGAATAGACTTCTGGTCTTTATGTAACATGATAGAAGAATATAAATATATATTGCAATACACTGATATATACGGAGAGTACGTACTGCTGTACGATAGCAGCAGAAAGGTTTGATATTTCCACTGTGTCAAAGGTCTTTCCATAGACAATGAATGCTGGCGTGAGAGGCATTTTATTTTCCTTTCATTTCTTTTTAATTGCTTTTACTGAATGGGTTTGGTTGATGTTTGAGTTGCTGTTTTGAAACCAGCTTGTCCCCGTGGTTGATTTTCATCTAGCACTTTGATGATGTCGGTAATACCTTGGAGTTAGATATCTTAGATGCAGTTGAGTTGGCCCCTTTGGCTTGTAATTATTGAGGTCTTACAGAATCTATGTTCTTGTAGAACAACAGTATGATTTCAGTATTCGGAACCTTCTTTGAGGCATACTTTGAATAAAATGACCACTTTTTATGGTTACTTTACCAGCTTTTTAGAGTCCCTGGAATATCTATTTTTATTTTGATCTGTGCTCTTAATTCATTTACTCGCTGCACAATAGGAACTGGCCGGAGTTTATTGTTATGAAAAAAAGTAACAACAATCCAGATGAGGGTGATCAGAAGCCACAAATTATCCATGATGATTCAAGGTAAACGCGTGTTAAAATGAACTGATATATATATTCAATCGTTTCATATCAAAAACCTTCAAAATTTTAAAGATTTGATTATATCTACAAATCATTTTCATAATTATCAATTTCACTCGGAATTGTTTTATCCGTATTTCCATGTATTGAACTAAGTATATATATATATATATATATATATATATATATATATATATATATATATATATATATATATATATATATATATATATATATATATATATGTGTGTATCGGATACTATCACATACCCGATGTGTTTTTATATACTTGTGATATTAATTGATATATTCGAAACCTAATGATTGAAAAAGGTGTTTTCTAACGCATCATTCCTACCTTTGTTGACATGAGTGAGTGTAATCATCACGTCATTCCAGCTGTTCCATTCTACGGCCGGGAATAGGTCAAGCTGGGCCATAACCATGTCTTCCCAAGCTACAAAATATTATTGTTTCAAAAGGAGAAACCTTATTACAAATTATATACGTAAAAAAAAAAAATGTATGATCAATTAGCTGAGATATTTTTGGATGATTTTACCATATATTTTCCAATACGTGAACGTATTTATGTTTGCTTTTGTTTGTTTGTGAGCTTGTGAGTTCTAGTACACATGACTTCATAACTGACATAAGTACTCATCTTGACTCTTCAATGTTTCAATGATTTTTCCCGATAATATTCGATCTTCAATTGGATCTTTTATAGGGTTCAAAAGTTTCACTCTACATTTGTTAAACCATTGACTGTAATAGTGACTATGTATTGATTTTGTTTTTCGTTTGTAAGGGTTAATAATTAATGATTCACGATAGCCTAGGACAAAATTAATCGACGGTTTGGCTGTCGGATTTGCTCTGTCAAACTTCTTTTTACGCGTTTCAGTTCATATAATAACGTCAGTAATTACACTTTATAATAAAACACCATAAATTAATTTCAGAAAAAAAAAAACGTAATTACACACCCCAGACATAATCTTTCATTTAAAAGTTATATAAGGAATTGAAATCCTGACCTTTTCTCCCTGGAGTGAATAATTAATAAAATTCTTCAGTAAACAACTTTCGCTAATTTAGAGCCAGATTCTGGCATTTCATTCATACCTATCACCAATTTTTTTTTTTTATCATATTAATATTATCATTATTATTATCATTATTATTATTATTATTATTATTATTATTATTATTATTATTATTATCATTATTATCATTATTATTATTATTATTATTATTATTATTATTATTATCAATATCATTATTATTATTATCATTATTATTATTATTATTATTATTATTATTATTATTATTATTACTATTATTATTATTATTATCAGCAGCAGTATTAGTAGAAGTAGTAGTGGGGTCAGTAGGTAAAGTTGACATTAATTGCATTGGTGTTTAAAAAGCTGCAAGTGAACATAGATCAAGTGATTTCCGACTGATACTTAGGAAAATGTCCTTTATTAACAGGCTGACACAGGAATTATTTGGATGGGAAGTACATTAGATATTTTCAACGCTATCAAAAACCTGGTATGAAAGGAGAGGAATCATAGAAAAACTGAATCAAATTGCTAAAAGAATTTTCCAATCAAACAGATGAGAAAATGAAAACAAAATTTTGTGAAAGTGTTGCAAAAGTTTGTTGAATATTCTAACACATATACATCTATGGAAAGAATTGGGAACAAAAGCAAGGTCAAACAGGAGTCTTACTGTTCCCAATATTTATGAAACTTTTGTCTGCATGTGGAATGCACGTATAAAAAATATTCGTTTCATAGATTTGCATTTATGTTCATACAAAATAGTTA
>OY735208.1:59609476-59669476 GCA_963457665.1 Thysanoteuthis rhombus | reverse complement strand
ATATATATATATATATATATATATATATATATATATATATATATATATATATATATATATGTACTAGTTTGTGTGTATGTGTGTGTATGTGCGTGTGCGTGTGTGTGTGATCAAACGGAAAAGACGCTAGGGAAAACTGTAACAGTGGCAATTTAGCGTTAAATGCACTTCAACACGTTATAGGTAAGTAACATTCCTATCACCACCAACTGATTTGCCACTCCGTGACAATTACTCTAATTAGCTTCACCTTATCAACACTAACAAAGATTCTCCCCTGGCAATAGATGAAACTTGTAATTAAACAGGAACCTTTGAAAAATTTGAACTAAATTCTGGCCAATATATGTTGGGAGTAGTTTATGTATGCTGTGTACGTTAAGTCAGAAAAAATTATTATCAATGACTCAGATTGATTCTGCCAAAATATCGTAGCCATATTTCTTAAGTTATAGACTGGATATATACATATACAAAAACACAGATACACACAGATACACACACACACACATACACACGCACACACACAAACATATATATATATATATATATATATATATATATATATATATATATATATATATATATATATATACTTATTCGAGACAGTTCTACGTTTTTACACAGATAATATAAAATACATGTTTTAGACAACGTGAATAGAATAAACTAAAATAAGAAAATAGGGTTACTGGAACGAAACTGCCACCGATCGGGTTATCGCTTCATCGCAGCTGTGCTTTTACAATCAAGTTAAACAGTCACCACACACACATATATATATAAATATAAATATAAATATATATATATATATATATATATATATATATATATATATATATATATATATATATATATATATATATATATATACACACACATGCATACACATACACACACACACATTTTCCTTTGCATTAATTCAAGCCAAACTGCTTTTGAATCTAACATCAACTCTCAAATAATGAATCTATCATTAACAATATAATCCTTGATGAGTATACTGCATTAAGCTCTATCAAAGATATTGAATGTAAAAACGAAGTTCTTGACATATTCTGTCTAGAGAGATAAGGAATATACCTATATTGTTTAGATTTCAATGGAATTTTCTTTCGTAGCCTTATCGATATGGCAGCTTTATTAGACATTTCAGTTTCCACGAATAAGAAGTATGCAATTGTGTATTTTTGCAAGTTCTAGTTTCATTTCAAACTACGCTTTACACTAACAGCCCTTGAATGACAATTTTGAAGTTTTCTAATAAGCAAAAAAAATTATATGAAAAAATTGAAGCTCAAAATTGAAAATTATCACACAATAGAATAACACAACTGAAATCATATTATACCATTTTTCGTATTTACTTCCCAGACGTTTCTGTCGGTGAAACTAAATGACTATTGCAAATAATCAGGCTGGTTTCAAAGTATTTCAAGCTTTTTTGTAAGCAAAAACATTCTGATACCTATAGGTAAAAGAAGGCCAAATCGTAACGTATGTCGTATGAATTGCATTTCTTCATGATATTCCCCCGTCTTTTTCACATTGAAATCAGAAAAAATGCATTTCACGGACTTATGCCTGCATATCAAGAACGGGTCAAAAAAGAAACTACTTCAAAGGACTCTCCTATCCTGTAAATCTTGTTGAAGCAAGATTGAAAAATGCATTTACAACCAAGATCTTCATGGCACATAACACCTTCAAATGTGAAAAGATTTATAACTCTGCCCCCCCCCCTACCTTCATTCTTCAGCTTGATTTAATACGGTATCGTACATTTACCTTTTTCAGATTCCTGAACTAGTTACCTGTGAGATAACAATATTCATCATGCTATCTCTTGGGCTTCCTTGCTTTTAAAATGCATATGACGTTTAGTCGTTGTTATTTTCTATCTATATTTTATCTTAGCTACACATGCCCTGACCGAACCAATTCCATTTTCTCTTCCTGATTTCCTTAGTGTCTGTAGCCGATACCACGTTTCATAATCTCGAGAAGTAGCAACCACTGGGGCCCTTGTCATTCCCAATTCCTAAGATTGATTTATGCTTTTACTTGCCATATCCTAACCTGGAGATAGATTGGATTTTTCTGGGTTCATCCTTACAGAACAATAACAAAACTAACTCTCTGGCTGAACTGATACAAGGTCGACAGTTCTATATACAACAAATAGCCAGGTTATTCGATGTTAATTCAGAGTGTATGCGTTCGATTATAATAATGCAATGAAATGTGCATTATCAGCAATGGCCAAAAGAGAGAGAACAAAGACAGAGCTATCAGTCTGCTCTAGACTACTTGGTGTCTGAACTTGCATGAGACCAATGGATTAGTGATTACAAAATAATTTAGGGCACATCCTTTTGATGTGTTATGATACAGTAGATCGTTCATTTTCTTGCAATCAATGAAGGTATTGCAGACACGTAATTACAAAAACAAAAGAGGGAGAGTGTGGAAAGAAGATTTGTTTTGTACAGCATGACATATATATTCAAAATGCCTTTTATGCGGTCAGAGTGGAAGAATCAACTCTTTGTCAGTCTGTATATAGAAACAAAATATCAACCAACTTTAAGTGATATTTTATCATCATTAATTACTCAAATGATTTTCTGAGTGTAGTTTAAGCCCTAACCCGAACAGGAGGATGTATTGCTTGAAAAAAAAAAAAAAAAGAATCGATAGATTAGATACATGGATTTAAAAAAAAAATTGTTTCTAACGGGAGAATCATCACGACCCTTTTTGCACAACAAGAAACAAGGGTGCCCGATGTTAAAAACCAGGTGTGATATATTTTTTCCGAAACTATCAACCAAAATTGTGAGCAAAACCGTTTTAGAGTAAATGCAGCTGACTGGCTTGCTGTGGATTTCAACATTTTTTTCCTTTTTTTTAACTTTGAATCTGCCATTACATTTCTCAGTTTAGGTTTGCAATGTGAGTTTGTGCTAAAATGGCCTGTCGTTCATGCCTGCTTGTCTTTCAGAATTTCTGTCTTTTTGATAATTTTTGCTAAACATAGTACAAATAAGTCCTCAATTGATTACTCTTTACTTAATTGATCATCCCGACGCAACATGCTAAAAAGAGACGTTAGTCACTAAGCAGTTTTTACCTAATGACTTTTCATACTTGTTATGCTTGAAGATCATTTTTATGAATGGTAAATATAAGTCAACCAACTCAATAGCAGAAAGCAAAGGAATGGCTCGAGAAAGATTATCCTCGGTACAATTTGTTGTTAGGAAGTCAATATAACTTTCTGCATTTTTCCAGCATTGTGAAATTTTTTTAGTTACCAGGAATAAGATATATCTTGGTGTCTCAATTGTTTTTACTCATAAATCATTGGAAACAGGAAGTCAATGGCAATAGAAAAAAACTACTAATGTACCACCTTAGGAATATTACTCCTGCGAACGTAAGCATAGACCGGGGCCGGCATTAATTAATAATAACTAGGCTAATGTTCAACTCCTCAAACGAAATCAAATTTGACGATGTTAGAAAAACACTAAAGCCCGCAAGAATAGCAGTTTTATCGAAAATAACTTAAGATACGATGAAAAAGTGAAAACAAATATAATGAAACAGGAAAGTAGTGATGGAAAAAAAACCTGGTATCCATCGCTATTTAATGTACAGGTAAAAAACCGACTTAGGGAAATTCTTCTTCGGACCAATGGAAAAACACTTCCCCCAAATGTGCATAATAGTCAATGAGGACAAACTCAAAATCAGTTATAGTTGTCGAGACAATCTTCAAAGAATCATATAAAAGCATAGCGATACAGTATCAAAGGATAATGCTGGTAGAGGAAATGTTATCATAGCTGGCTATGACTGCACAAATAATGACAGTTGCTTTTTTAGAGATAAATAGCTCAAATCAAATATTGAGTATCAAGCTAGAATACTAGCCTTACAGAACCTCTGGGAGCAAAATATCATGTACAAACATATAAAACAGCTTTTAAATTGAGATAAGTATACCGTACATCATCCCCTTTTTTGAACAAAAACACGAAAACCTGGCTGCGCGAATCACATATCACTGGTACGTAAGAGTCAGCAATCTCGCACTAACGGTAAAATGAGAAATATTCAAACAAATACACATTTGCCAGAACTTTGAAACTCCAATCGACCAATGACTGCAAGAAAATAAGAGAAACAGACTTATTAAGTATTAAATGAAGAAGCTGTAGTATTTGCAACACTCGAAGTATCTATTAAAATCTTAATCTAGCATTCAACGTACGGGTATTCGAAAATAAACCACCATAGTGGTTTTGCTCTTCTCGTCATTATAGTTGTTAGTTGTAGTAGCAGTATTACTAATTATATTATTAGTAGTATCATTAGCTCCTGTTAGCTCAACCTAATCACCTTCCCATAATTATCTCGATTATAGAGATGTTAACCGACCAGGAATATTGAGGAAATGAAGAATAAACAACTAGAGTCATGTAAATGCAAACCTTGACACTAGAAGAGCAGATGAAAGAGATACGTATTTCTTGGTACTAAATCCTCCACAAAAAGATGATAAATCAACAGCACTGTTAAAAAAGTATATAAAATATTCCAAGGAATTTTTAGCAACTAGCAAAGATTTCATCATATATATATATATATATATATATATATATATATATATATATATATATATATATATATATGTATATATATGTATATATATATATATATGTATATATATGATATATATATATATATATATATATATATATATATATGTATATATATGTATATATATATATATATATATATATATATATATATATATATATATATATATATATATATATATATATGGTTTTATGGGTATAAGTATCGGTAATGGTTAATCCATTGAGATTAAAAAGATGTTATCAAAATTACTCTCTATGCTTTATCAGGACATCAATATCCTACAAAAACTGAATATTTATGTAGCTGGTCTCGGAATTCGTGGTGGATAAGGGAAATAGGTTGTAAAGAGATATGTATGGTGGGTTTAATTGTCGAATATGAGTCATGAGAGGAAGGTAGATCTCTTGCTGGACTTTTGGTCATCCGTGCCTTTAAAATTAGATATGTCTAGTCAATAACGATGATTATTCAAAATTTGATTCGATTATATAATGACTTAGTTTTTTGTATAAAGAAGCAATCGTTCCAGATGACACTACCTTGAAAAATCTCTCTTTGTGAGATCTTTACGGGTAAACTAAGTTGATCAAAGTTTACATGAAAGAACGTTTAGAAGAGTCTGATATCTATCAATTAGGCTAAATAAAAACAAGCTTGCCACCTCTATTTCTATCAAACTGGATGGCGATTACTCCAACATATGTGAAAGTATATATAAGGAATGAATTTGAAAATATTAAATAATTGTTAGTATTGTGGAATGGATACCACCAAGGAATGATTGCAAATCAATTCCGTACATCTGTTTGGTTGAACCTGACAGAAATGACTAACAGTGAAGAGTTTACTCCCTCTAAATTTGGTGATGATTGTTTCTGTTATCGCAGAGGGGGGTCAACTCCAATTTAGACAAGAGTACGACAATTATCATACATCTATAGCACGAGATGAAAAAAGTATTAGTTCACGTTGGTTCAATAAATACCATACATGTTTCTCGGGGAACGTAATCCAAGCACATCATGTTTATTTGAGATGAATCTCTTTCACTTGTTTCACTGTTATATTAACGTACTAGTTAGATCCTTGTGTGATATATCCGTCCACGTAATCCTATATAGTAGTCTCAAGCTCCGGGTTTGTCTTTTGATTCAGTATACCAAAAGAAATTGGATAAATTTTGAACAAGTGTACAACAACTTGAAGACGTGAAGTTTAATATATGTATCGATATATAAAACTTTATTGAAGGGCATCAACAGTAGAGTGACCTTCATCATCATAACTGAGGAGGGCAAACAAATATAACAAATACTTATGTATGTGAGAGCATATATATATATATATATATATATATATATATATATATATATATATATATATATATATATATATATATGTATATATATATATATATATATATATATATATATATATATATATATATATATATATATATATATATATATATATATATATATATATATATGAAAATATCTATTAACATACTCAGATAATTTACTTGCCTGGATATACACACACACATACACACACACATGTTTGTGTGTGTGTGAGTGTATGTGTGTGTGTATGTGTGTGTGATAGTGTGTGTATATAAACACAGAAATATGTATATGTGTCTCTGTGTGGTTATGCACTCGCACGTGTATTAAATGATCGTAATGAGTATAGAAGCTCTGCTAGACTCTGCCAAGAGTGATGTGCATATCAGGGAAACGGTAATGGATGTCATTGAGCACATCAAAAGCTCGGAGGTGATTCTCCTCGAGGGTTTTGTTAAGTTGTAAAGCAAGCGATCTCACGTAGATTACGCAAATTGGAAGTGTTTAGCATTGCCCCGGGACTGCCACTTTGTCGGCAAGATCTGTTGAGAAGTTTCTGAGGCAATAAAACTCTCGGTAAGTTCAACAGTTTGTACATATTCTCCTGTGTTAATGTCTGAGGTATAGTTATAAGAAAGAAACGAGAAAGCAAACACCTTCAAATACATATAATGTCTTCCAGAAAGTATACACACATTATTAAAGACCAAATATCCCGAGCTACGGAGTTTAATCCCTTTCAAAGTACTTCTTTGGGATTTCCAACATTGTTTTTGCCACTTACCGAAACTGTTTTCAAAATAATATTGTCAGATAGCTTTTAGCTACCCCAACATCTTTAATTCCGTCTATTGCGAGAAATATCTTCTCTTTTATCCACGATTCGAGATTTTTAGAAGCATTAAGGAGCCTTGACTTGGTTATAAAGAGGATGCTGGAACTAAATGTATTGATCTTTTGCAAAACAAAAGGACCTAGTACATAAGCCAGACTTTATTATTGAGAATGCAATGGTCACAGAATACTAAAGCTTACTCAAGGACATGTCACTGCCAATCAAATAATCCCATGAGTGTGCGCAGAAACCGGTTGCTACGCAACCTTTTTCTCACAATACTTAAATGGGTGAGTACTTCCTGGACAAACTTCACACATATCTTTGTTTTTAAAGTATGTTCGGCTATCAAGATAGTTGAGCATTTCCTACTTGAGCTGATGGTCAGTTTAGATACGGAAGTCAAACTGAAGATTTGGAAAGCTAGTTTTCAATTTTAAAAAGAATAAGCGGAATGTCAACTCTGAGAGAAAGTTCTCCTCTGGACACAGCTTCTAACACCAATCCTTTTGGGAATTAAAATCTAAGGTTTCTTTTTTCTTCACCTTCAGTAGATCAAAGTGAGTGTAATTTTGACTTTCTTTCTGGGTGAAAATTGAGGGACCCCCCCCCCTTTTTATATAATTTGAAATCCATTTTTCCTCGTTTTTTACTCTTTGAATTCTCAACCAAGTATTGACGAGTATTTCAGTTAGTAGAATAAATGGATCAAATCAGCCAGATAAAACGGATTTCTTTTGAGAAAGTACTTGACTATTTCAAGCAAACTCTCTGCCTCTGAATGCATTTTGTTTCCAGCAAAATCAGTAAAAAAAAATTGTACGTGCATAATGTGTTAACATATAATTGAAGATATATTAACATTTTTTTTTATATAGTAATATAGTGAAAAAAATTTTTTTATGCAATACCACGAATAGACATGTAAATATACTTGTACAGTTCATGTGTGCATTGCGTTACATCAAGTTCGTAGTAAAAAAAAAAAGAAAACCTTAAAGATTTGTATCTTGCGTTTTTCAAAGTAATTTTCGTGAGTTGATGTAATTACAAAACTTACCTACCATAAACGTTTCTACAAACTTACATAAATTCTATTAAGATTGGTTGGGTTTCACAAGAGTTATCACACAATTGTACTCGCTCAACTTACTCATATCAAGAGTAGAGTGCTATACGTGACTGCCCAATAAAATGAAACTAACATCGCAACTAAACAAATCAACAAAAATAACTCAGGAAAAGCTATTCATGAATTAATTTTGATAAGATCTAGAACCGGACAACTTGGACTTATTTTCTTAAATTCAGTGTATAATTGATAATCACAAACCTTAGCATCATCATCAGTACCAGCATCAGACATTCAACGTCCGTTCTTGGCAATACACCATCCCCTGAGGTTTGTCAGACCTTTCTCTCATGGTTATCACCGAACAAAGACTTTCGGAATTCATCTAGCATAAAACGCCATCTCACTTTCTGCTGGCCATAATTTTGCATACGATCTCTTGGGATCCACGTTGTCTTTATCGATGTCCAGCAGTTGTCTGACATTCTTGCAACATGTCAAGTCTATTGCCATTTGAGCTTTCTAACTGGTTCCATCATATGCAAACCGTCTTCTCTCTTCTTTACTGTGCTGTCCTATGATCTCTCCATACGAGGTCAAGCATCATTCTCCTAGGTGGGTGTTGCATGTTATTTTAGTGAAAGGATCAACCCTCTGCTTAAGTCTGATGTTTCAGCTCAATAGGTGATTTTTAGTCGGATATACTGCTTGTTTACTCTTTCTTCTCAAGACTAGTAGGATTTCTGTGCTGTCGGAAGTAAAGCTTGCTCTACAAAAAATTGGCAAACCAACTGAGATCTTTAGCTCAATTTCTCCTTTTGATTGCTCGATCACGTTTAAATACACCCCATTAGCAAATATGTGCAATACAAGCGCGATAGTAATTTTTGCAGGGTTTGGCAGACCATCTATAATTGAAGACCGTCAACAAAACTGGCATCAAAACCAAAAGCAAAGGTTTTTCCAGCTTTTGATGTCGCCTGGCTGTCCGATTGTCAGGCTGACTATTTATGTATATACCACCAGTATACGCTGCACCAATGGAACTGGAGGTTTGAAAAAATTATCCTGATTATGACTAGGAGAAACTTTGGTTCTGTTTCATCCCCCGGGTTTCTGATGGGGCATCAATTCACGAGGTGCACTAATGCTTATTAAGGCCCAGTCCAGGAGCATTTTTAATAATCAAACAAAGGGCTGGAGAAGTTCTTTCTTCATTTATCATCCCGTTTCGTAATTTTTTAATTGATTATCTCTAGAACTACATGCTGCCAAAAGACATCGATGACATACTGTTTCTATTGGGTGACTAACCTGATTTGTATAATTTAAGTTTTAATGAAATACTCTGTTTGCATTTTATCAATTCTTCCTTCTTTGTTTTGCATTCTGTCAGTGATTGCATTTACATAAACTTTTTTTCTTGCCCTTCCAGTTTATTCTTCGAATATAATTATTGCTTTAGGGTTTGTTACGTGTTTTTGAAATGTTTATCGTTGTATTTTCAGTTTACTTTGGTTTATCATATTTGAACTGATGTTGCAGTGTATGTTTCCTCTGTGTACCTTCCAGTTATTTCTCCTGATTATTTTTTTCACTAAAAATGCTGTTTCATATCTGATTGTTTTCCTTTTTCCTTCTCAATTTTATCTGAGTATATTGGTTTTCATTTCAAATTATAAAACTGTGCGAAAATTATTGTTGCTTATCACAACAGGTAAGATCATCAGAAACTTCAACATAACCATATGAACTAAAAAAAATTGCAGGATATTTGCTTATTTTTTCTCTAAATAACTAAAATTCTAATGTATTACAGTTTTTCAAACTAATAATACGATAATACAAACTTATTTTCAAAACTATGAGTTTTTCTGAAGTTTTTGTTATATTTTTTGGGATATGTTTGAAAAACTAAACGAAGTTAATATTTCTTTGCAAGAGGGGAACACGAATATTTTTTGCTCTGAGTTGAATGAAAAACATCGAGTGTTCATGAACAACACATGAAAGGTGAATACAATTTAGAATTTGTGAAAATTGTAAAAGAAAATAAAAGCAAAGTACTATATATATATTTGTATATATATTCAGAAATGTGAATATGCATGTGATACTAGACGTAGCTACCACACTTTCTGTTTAGTAATGAATAAACGTACGCCTCAGGGCGTCTTACAAGACATTGATGTACGCAATGGTGTATATGCACGAACCAATATATTATATACTTATTGAGAAGGCTCGTTTTATTTATAAGCATGTTGGAAAATAGGGGAATATAATAGAACGATTATTTCATAGTATATGCAGTCATTCCCGTGTGTGTGTGTGTGTGTGTGTGTGTGTGTGTGTGAGTGAGTTATCGAGAAAACGTGAGAGAGAGAGAGAGAGATAGACAGAGTTTTTGTTATATAACTGAAGTCGGCTGAAGTTATCATATCACATAAAGGGTAAAGATTGATTTTTTAAGAGAAATCGATTCGGACATTGATTGATCACGTAGATTCGCTTTCACAAGAACCAAGATGCGTCACGAATTCGTGTCAGTCGTGAAGACATATTAAACTAGATGTTATTCGTCCAGTCAGGTGCGATGCGCTGTCCAACACGCCTCTTACTCCTTGTATATCACACACAGACACACACACATAGACAGACAGACAGACATACACACACACACACACACACACTCACACACACACACACCTGCTCCATGTCTCACTTTCAGAAATGCCCTCTATTTCACTCTCTGTTTTTCTCTTTGTTTTTGTTTCTGGTTATGTATATCCGTCTCTCTGGCTCTCTCTCCACTTTTCTCTCTGTCTCTCTCCGTCTCTTTCTGTCTACACGTATTCATGAGAGCTCATACCTACATATCTATATTTGCCTATTAGTCCATTGATATAGAATGATTCCAGTCCATATAGGTCTGTTCATAAATCCATTGCTTCCACCCATCTACCTACTTGTATGAGTATTTTTTGTGTATGTTAGATCTAATAATATTCTACTCATGAAATAAACATTTGCAAGACAAGGAAAGTATCGCTTTCACGTATGTGAATTCACATCAAACCTCAGAGATCAAATATATTTTTTCAAATCATCTGCAGCAGCAGTAGTAGGAGTCTTTCAGAGACCTTCACCAAAATTCACCTGTCCTCTCAGTCATAGGTGTCGCTAAACCGATACTTTCTGAATTTATCTAGATTGTCACGCAATTTTACTTTATGATGGCCACTATTTTATGAAGTCTAATGGGTGTCTGATATTGTTACAACATGTCCAGTCCATTGCCATTTGAGTTTTCTAATGGTTCATACACTCCTTAATTTTTCCCATATGCTGTGCTGCTATATGGTCTCTCCAGGTGAGTTTGAGCTCAGTTCTTTCACGAGCTCTTTACATGATGTCCAGGTCGACAGTCCACCTTATGATTATTTCCCCTGGGTCTTATCCGTTGGTGACTATTGGAAAGATGCATTGGCTGTAAATATCTTTTTTGTTAGGACTAAATAGAGTTTTTTGTTCTTGAAGGTCGAGTCCGCTCTAACAAAACATTTCGACGCTTGGTTTGTTTTCCTTTTGGGTATTTCATGAAGATTCATAGTCCTGGTTGAATATAGTGGTCTGGTTTCTGTAGTATTTTCGATTCTGATCGTTGTGTCTTTGTCCTCAGCATGGATGTAGTACGTGACATCCGTTTTGCTGAACATGTGGAGACCAACTTTTGGCCTTTTTCCATCAGCTCGTCCACGTAAGTCTCTTAGCAAAGAGGACGATGTTATCAGTAGATCCGAGTTTACTTACGTATATGACATCAATTTTTTGCGTTTCCAGTTTAGATTTCAGAAGATCATAACAAAGCAGGTTGAGAAAAGTTTGAACGAGCTGGTATCACCGAGTCTCACTCGTCACTGATATATTGACAATGTTTTATATCTAGTAATTTAGTAAAGAAAACATTATTGATTTTAGAAGCACGACTAGATTACTGATCATCGTGTAATTTCTTTTCTTTATCGTTAAGAATATTCACTTTGTTACAGCACATAATGTCTCTAGAGACAGTAAGGTAAGAAGCAAATATAAGTCATGTAGGTAGACACATGAATATATACACGTATATCAAGTTCAAAGGTATTGATCAAAAAATATTTTGAATATTATTCAAATTGCAGTTTCATTATTTATGTGGTAATAAGTGAAGGAATTTTTCAACAATATTTGAGAAACACGTGAGCTAAAAGTATTCGTATGTTAAATATAAACATTTATTTATTGAGCTTATTTTAGAATGTAATTTTATGTTTTATCTTCATAAAGCCATTTTCGTTAACATGAAATATCGCATCATCGAGCGGCGTCTTCGAAGCATTGAACTGTTTATACGGCAGTTGTCTCGAACATATTGTTTATAGCGAAAACAAACCAGCTGAGTTGATTTCAGACATTTATTCGTCTACAAAACACAAATCAGAAAATATGATACATCAAAATGGTTGTGTCACTAAATCGACAGTACATGATAAAGCCAAAGAATTCGGAATTGTTCTTGCAGTGAAAAATCTTCCTCAACCAGTCTTCAAAATGTTCCTCTAAGACACACCTTAAAGATAATCAGGAAAGTCAGTAAAGTGCCACATTTTGCACGGAAGGATATGCTGATTAATTGAATTCATACTGCATGAATATGAATCAGTGTACAGCAAAGGATATGTTGCTCCAGGTTGGGTTGATAGTTCATAGACAAATGAAGACATATATTGCAACTTGCAGGCTAGTCTATTTTCGCTAAAGAACGCTGAAACTAAGATTAGTTTTTGGGGGGTGAGAATTTTAGGGCTGATGAAACGTTGTTGGAACTTTCAAATCATTAAAAAATGCAATAACTCTGATGAAGAAAAAATTTTGTACACTTAAAAACCGACAGTGATGCCTGGAAGAGGTTCTCCATATTGCAGGGTTGCTTTAGAGCAAAAAGTTTTGATAGACTAATGCGTATCGATGTAACCTTAAAAAGAGAAACATATTGTGATATTTTTTATGCATTATCTGAAAAGTCTGGCTTTAAATATATACGTAAGAAGAAATCAGATATTCTAACAAGACAATGATCCCGAGCATGAAACTAAGCTGTTGATTTTAAGGACTGAAAAAAGAGAAGAACTATGTTTTGCCTTGGTCTTTCGCAATCAGCTTATCAGAATCCAACTGGAAATTTGTAGTCTAGGTAATGAATTAATTTTCAGCGAATAAATGAATAAACAAATAACCCTAATAGATAAGATGGATCATAATAGATTATTTACTTCATTTTAGTGATTAAATTCCACATTTGACTCAATCATTCAATGAAGTACATATTTGGTATGATACCCTTGAATATGATTGAATTCACAAAGTGTTATACTGACACATATGCACATCCACTTGAATTTGCACACAAACCCGAATGTACGCCTGTACACAGGCATAAACGAATACACAGGCAACATTCTTTGTCATGAATAGATCCAAGATCAGTTGTCCGTCCACAGAATTTCACCATTTGCAAATATAATTCATAGACAATCGTGATGAATGCTGAAGTGTATTATTTTGAATGTTACCTCCATTTTTAACTGAATATTTTCGAATTAATTCAACCTGGAATAAATAACACGCATATATGTGATCAAATTTGATTATTTTGATTAACAAGAATTATTGAATTTTCAGTTGCTCTATTGACAATCAGTTACAAGCGAAATCTTATATTTACTGGTTTCCATTTTAATTTATCGTGATGCAGACGTCTATCTAAATCAAAATGGATTATAGCAAGTATATTCAGCATGTAATTATCCATTTTGTATTTTTTCTCTTGAAAAAATATGTATATATATATATATATATATATATACACACACACACACACACACATATATATATATATATATATACATACATATATATATATATATATATATATATATATATATATATATATATATATATATATATATATATATATATATATCTTCATTACTAATGATCTACTGTAGATTCCGGAGTTTTATCTTTAATCAGATTCACAGCTCTGGTAGAAAGATGGAACTGATGACTATAAGTTTAATTAAATTTGTTCAAGCGAGTTTGTTTTGTGCAATGTTTACATTGTTATTTCATATCTTGTCATTATTGAAAAGATTCATCAGTATCCAATTTGCTTTCATTGATGCACCATATTCGATTTTCTGTTCACATTTATTCCAAAGCCAATCTTCTCTACATTCACTGAAAATGATATGTTTATTATTTATTATTATGTACTGTTGCTCAAATACACAACTGGGCACTTGCATTTGTGCAACTATACATATAGCAAAATCAACAAAAATGTAGATAATAAGTTTCTAATAGCTGTACATAATACTCAGCTATCACTCTCCTTAGGGACACCGAACAATCACAAATCATCATGCCTTACACATGCACCCTCCTTTACTAATTCTTGCATATTTTTCTTACTGATGTCAGATAGGGCAATGAATGTACATATGTTTTTTTTAAGAAGTACAAATGGAAAAGGAAAGCATTATATATGCTGCATTTCATTTTCAAGGCCACACAATCAAAATGGCATCCAGGCTATCTTCTCTTCTCACATTTGCTGTTTACGTGCCAAATGCACGTTTACAACTTGGATATAAATTACATCCTTGTCAGATTTTATATTCAAATATTGCATCAATCAATCATCTTACTTTGCATGATAACACACACACACACACACACACATATATATATATATATATATATATATATATATATATATAAACACATGCACACATATATGTGTATATATGAGTATTTATATTCAATATCTTTTATATCACTGCAGTCATTGTATTCTCCTCATAATACGTATACGTCGTTATTATGTTACAATGTTTAAATTTTTGACATCATCAGTTGACACATATACATATATATATAAATGTATATATATATTTGATGTATTTTATAAAATTATGAGTAAAATATGCCGAAAAAGCAAAAAAGTTATTTCAAACCTGATAAAAATGCTTGGTTATTGACCACACTGAGGCAAATTATCTGATTTTCATCATTGCACTGAACTATCCATCTTTCCCAGAATATTTATTTTTTTTCCCATCTCATTCCACCCTGTAACTTTTCTTTCACCTAATGCTGAAACTATACGTTATTTTCCTGCATTTGACCTTTGAATAGCTGAAGGCAAAGGCTTTGATTTTAAGTACTCTTGCAACGGGTCTCGATTCGTCATCAAAGCCTTTTGTCTAATCTAAGGGACAAGGTGAAAATTCTGACGGTACTGCGTTGTTTCAGCTAGTATAAATTACCAAAGACCGTTAGGATATGTGCGTCGGCTAGGAAGGGTATTACATTTGAAATTAGATATTTGAGGTATAAAAAAATGTTGCGAGCCTATTGGTGTGCCCTTGCATATTTAAACCTTCCAATCTGCAGGGTCTGTTTAGTATATACCACATTATTTGAGCTTTTTTTTCAACTGACATTCCGTCTTCGAAATATATTCGTGAATGTCTTTCTTTGCCGCATCGACTATGATGCTACCATTGGTCAGGAGCTATCATTAACAACGTCATCTACTTTCTTCCAATTTGGTACTTTTTGTAGGCGAGTTCTCTGTTTCGCAGCTTGATTCTGGTAACGTGAACAATTGTGTTTTGAAATTTGCTATTCACTATTTCCTTTTTGCATTGTCTCTTCGTGATCTGGTTGCTGGAACTGTTGCAGTAATTCAGCACCAATTGCCGCGATGCAAAAGAGTCTCATGAAGTTGTATTTTTGTGTGTGCGCGATTATTCCCTCTGTAAATGCAGTTTACATTTCATTTGGAGCATCCTTTCTCACAAGTACAACAGATACTCACTTTCATTGCCCCTCTTTGTCTTCAATTTTCTTTTTTCTCTCCTCCTCTATCACATACATCGACATATGTACAACAAACATGTGTATGTATGTATGTATGTATGAATGTATGTATGTATGTACTTCAATGTACACACAGTTTCATATTCATGTATAGTGTTCTCTTCACACGAAGTGAAATACTTTGCCGAATTATATAAAGGTTGGTACATAAATATATATTTTCAGGTACGTCTATCAGATCAACTCAGTGGGAACTAAATTTAAAGAAAAAAAAATTACCAACCAACATATTATCCAAACACAGTTGCAGGTATTAATTAATGCATAATGTAAATTGTTGTATAGTACGCATCAAAATGATGGCTATATTTACGTGTCAAGACCACTGTATCTTTACTATCTGGTTTGAATCGAGAGAATTACAAGAATTTTAATACACCCGATGTATGTCAGCTTTTATGTAACACTGTCCCTGGCAACCGATGATGTTTTTTTGTAGTTATGTAATCAAATATAAACATTTTATTTTTGATAATGGAATTTCTATCATCCAATCAGGTTTAGCTGTCCTGACGATTTCAACCAGTAATTGATATGTACTTTACCGGGGATCCTTAGGCATTATCTCCCTTTTCTATGAAACATATTTAATAATATACAATTTACCCCCGGTTTTACGGTCTTTTATGTTTATTTCTCACGTATTTTATTTCTCATGCTATTTGAATATTTTCTCATGAATAGAATATCTAGGAATTCAAAGTTTTCTATTTCTTTTTTTTTTTTTTTGCATTTCCACTAATTAAGAAAAAACATGCAATATGAACTATTTATATACTTATATATATATATATATATATATATATATATATATATATATATATATATATATATATATATGTGTGTGTGTGTGTGTGTGTGTGCGTGTGTGTATGTGCGTATGTGTGTGGATCTGTTGTGTTTTATATGTGTGGATTCTTATGGCATATATGTACATGTTTCATGGTTATTTTTTCTAATATGCCCCGAGCTTAGCTCAGTCTGGTGAGAAAGAGGGGAAGTAAGAAGAGTATGCTACGCTGATCTGAGGAAGCATTGCCTTACTCTAAATATTTTGAAATAAAAATAAAAAATTGTAAACATGGTTAAGATTCTAAAAGAGCATGCCAGAGTGTCCAATGTCCATGGTCTGCCTCAAGATTAAAGTGCACAGCAATAGTTATTGGCGCTCTGTACGCCATACGAAACCACACGCATCTTCTATGACAGAAACAATGGACCAAACCTCGTCAATTAACCAGAAACAAAGATACGACTGATCAAATCCAGGCCATGAAATCTGGAAGCAGTACAGAGTTCTTGATTTACATTATTCCTATGCAGAGACAACTACGAAGCAAACTTCCTTATCTTTCTCCATGAGGAATAGTGTGATAATGAGTAATAAAAGCCTGCTCTTGGTCTTATCCACACAATCATCAATGTGTCTCCTGGCAGGGGTCATCAATGACAATCAAGGCTACATTACCAAGTGCCTGTATTATGGTGCAACTCATTTCCGAGATCTGCCATTGTTGCGGATGAGATACCATTCGTTAACTGTATTTCAGTTTCAAGAGGACAGGTTTCAAGAGCATCATGAGTCTGGACATACTTTTTTTTTGAAAGTTTTGTTAGAACCCTTTCAGATGCCATGATATTCTCAACTATACCGGATACCTCACTGCTGTTGATTGCTCTCAGAATTCTGATCATGGCAAACTGAGAACGAACACCTTCTTAAACGTAAGATATACCATCTTGAAGCAACTATTTCCAACAGTGGTTATCGCTGCTGCACTTCAAAAAGGGCTTTTCTGTCAAAAAGGCACAAATCACCCACCCCAGACTCTGGATGGCCGATAAAAATAAAAGCTCTATTTCAATCTACAGAGCTCGGCCTAAACGCAACAATCTCACGTTCGTATGTAAGTTTGTTGTAAGTTTTTTTTTGGGGGGGGGGTCTTTTTCCCAGAGTGTCACTTCTATGAACTTGCAACGAAATACCGAAGGATAAAATGCACTGCTATACTTGACAGTAGTAACGACAGCAGAAATTCAAATACTCTCAAAAGAGCTGATATAATCCTATGTTATATTTACCGATAGGGAATGTCAATCAGTGCTTATTAATCAATAGTATCACTGTCAAAAAGTGAAAGAAGAAACTGTCTCGTCATAAATCTTGCTCCTTTAATTAACGAAAAAATAATTTTATCTCGAAAAAAGACGATTTGCACTAAAAGTAGACAGGTTACTAATTAGCAGGAACCACTTAACATTTAAATTCCCAGTCCAGTTTAGCCAAGTTTGGTTTAACCTTACAACACAGAATACCTTCCATTGCAACAATGTATGGGAAGCAGATTTATTGGTGTGGCGGTGATTTCCAGTACCTAGTCAACCATTCTGTGTACCCAGGTTATTATCTTAAAAAGTCTCAGATATTATTCCCTGATTACAATTTTTACTGACATTGCATGTATTTAAACTCCATTTGCCAGTTACGTATATCTACAATGCCAGAGCGAATAGCACCTAATACTTTAATATGGTGAGCTTATCATTGAATATTTTTATCTAGTGTGTCAAACAAATGCTACTTTATACACGGCAATATCATCACCCTCTTGCTATTCTCCTGGCTCAGAAATCCTTTTGATATTGTCTGGTAATCCGTATGACCAACGCCCAAACCATTATTTTGAAAGTGTATTCATTTTATTGATCTTCATGTTAGGCTGGACCACATTTTTGTTTAATCCGACAAAAGCCACAAATGGGAGGCACGTAGTTCAAATCGAACTCCTGATGAAAACGGACAAGGAGATTAAGTTTAGTCACATACAAATTGACCCCAAATACAAAACGCACCAATTGATTTATCTTAAGTACATAATACCTTTCAAAAGCGATGTTATATTATTTCTGATGACAGCAAATATATTAGGCTATGAAAGTAGTAGCCAAGCTATTTCGTTGCAGTGTAGTCTCATCCGACTATGCAATTTTGACCAGAAAACTTTTGATTTCATAATCTATTTGTATACAATTGTTGTGAGTAATGGACACAGCAGGGGCGGTCTGGCGTGTTGATTTCTGCATCTGTGAAAATTGTATGTGAATAAATAACTAAGATTGAATTAGGTCCTCCTCTCAATTGATTCATTATCTAAAATTTACATGAAAAAAGAATACGCATTTCCTTTGACAATTTTTTATGAGGTAAACACTAGCATAGGAAGCAAGATTACATTCAAGGCCAATTGCTGCCGGAAATTCTATAGGTATCTGTTATCTCCCAGTTGGAACCTCATAAAGTAGGCGATAAAATCTCTTGAATTGCAAAAATCTTTTTTGAGGAAGGAAACTAATGTAGACAAGGAAAAACGTAGAAAAATTTAAAATGTTGATGAAAGTGATATATATATATATATATATATATATATATATATATATATATATATATATATATATATATATATATATATATATATATATATATATATACAAAGAAAATGAATCATTTGACCGTGACAGTGTAAATGGAATGCAAAATTATAGAGAAAATACTGCTGCAGACATTGAGGTCGATATTGATACTTGACCAGTTTTAAAAAGAATAATTGTTCGGGAAAAATCATTTTTCCCTATTCTGGGCCTCTTTTCTCGACGTTATATTCTCTCTGCATTGATGCCGATGATGTTATAGAAAAATTATTTTGACCATAATTATTTTTTGTAAGACTCTTGATGACTCCACATCTTAATGCTATGGTTATTCAATTATTGCGAGTGATGACGAGCTTCTTATTTTTCGTAATATATCGTAGAGGTAATTGAATACTCAGAAGTCTAACTTCTGTTATCTAGACAGAAAGTGACGGCTCGATTTTAGAGGAGGAAAAGGCTTTAAATAAAGCTCAACCCCACAAACTGACATAAGTATATTTGATTTTGTGGATTGGAAGGAAAAAAAAAGTTGCTGAAATATTTCATTTCTATTTACAAATTTACGATATACAAACTTCTGCTTCTTTTGAACTTACTTGAACCTGATTCTCCAAGGCAACCCTCTTTATCCCTGATATGTATGTATATATATATATATATATATATATATATATATATATATATATATATATATATATATATATATATATATATATATATAGACAGACACACACATACATATATATATATGTCAATACACACACACACATATTTAAATATATATATATGTGTGTGTGTGTATGTGTGTGTGTGTGTGTGTGTGTGTGTGTGTGTGTGTGTGTGTGTGTGTATGTATGTGTACATGTCCACACAATCGCAAAAGTCATTGAAGAAAACAGAAAAGATCTTTGTTTGGCAATTGTCATAAATGCTTTTATACATAATAGGTATATATGAACCAACTTTCAAGATCAAAATAGGAAACCAACTAACAATTATGTCGAACTGTCGTCTGATCTCAATTTTTTCATCCATGAATGATATATGAAGAGGAAAATCAATCAGGATGTAAAGAAGAAAAGAGCAAAGTAAGATTAAAACAAATGTTGCTCGGAATAAATGGACAATTGGAAAAAAGGTTTGTATAAATTTAGTACATAAAAACTTTCGGGGGACAATCAAATTGCCTCCTTCCCATTTTGGATGCTAACTCGTTTTGGTTGATTCAATCTACGACCTTATTCAGGTTAAAAATGTTATCATCCGAAATTAGATTGTTGTTATATAACTGACTTCCCTCAAAGTTATATGGAGACGGTTACCCTTGACGGTTGATGTGATACGCCATTTTGGAAGCTTGAATATTCAGTAACCGTAGCTTAACAATTACCAAACCAGAAGATCAGTAATTATGTGTCAGGGTTTTGTTTATAAAGGAAAAAAAAACACAACATATCATCAAACTATCTCAGCACCCTCATCTACGGACCAGATGTGGCTCACTTACAAGTCTCCCCGGGGTAAAATCACCGTTGGAAGGAAATAGATTTTGAACAGTGAACATAACTGAAGGAAAAACGAAATGAGGAAAAGGAAAGGGTGCTTGGATAAGTGTTTGAGGTTCATAAGAGTTTTCGAAGGAAATTCAAATGATTTGCCAAATATCGAGTACTTTTTTTTTATGCATCATTGCTGGATACTTTAGGGACAAACCTTTCAACTTTGAAAGGAGTCTGAGTGACCAAACAGTATCAGGAATGAAAAAAATGTAATAGAAATTAAACGGAAGGGAAGGATATATATTACATTTCGGGATTATCACAAAAAAGAAAAAGGATAAAACCAGAAGATTGAACAGGGCCTTAGAGAGGTAAGCTCTGAAATTGAAAAATAATTTAGGATTAAAATGTCTAAAACACAGATGTGATTGAAAGGAAAAAATGATGCAAAAACAGAGAAATAAATGATCGATGCAAAAAATGAAGAAAAAGAGAGAAAGAAGCGTATCAAAATGCAGTGTAGGATTTAATGAATAAGCAATGATTGACTTAGTAAACAAAAGTACGCCTGGCAAGCAAGATCAGCTTTGAATGATAAAAAAAATCAGAATGGGTTGAAACAAAAGTATTTTTCAAGAAGCAACGAACGTAAGTTAGATTTAATACAAGAAAGAATGGGTACAGAACGATAACATATATAAAAAAAAAACGCCAACTAATCTTTGTGCGATATGACCTATCGCATAGGTGAGATAAGCAAATGAGATCACGTTGCTGTTAAGAAGGGAAACTGTGATAAGAGGATATGGATAGAAATTTAGAACAAAGGATACAGTAGCATTCATGCATATGTAATCAGAATTACAAGAAGTGGTAAAGATAGAACTTCCCCCTGAGAAGGCCATGCAATAATGATGATTGCAATCTGCATTGAAGTGTGCTCACCTTCTGAACAAAAGCCCATAAAATGTTCATATATACAGTGCTATTAAAGATAAAAAGTATGTGCTCCAGTCTGCATGAGTGGGTATGTGCATCATGTATGTGTACACATTTGCGTACGTATATGCATGCGTATGACATTTGATTTTGGTGGATATGCAATAGGAAACCTTTGCCAAGATTGAAAAATAATTCAAGGGCGAAAAGATTGGAATCTATCTCATACCTTTTCATAGCACCGCAGACTATGTGTCGCTATAGTTGTGGTTAAGGTAACGTTCCCATGGTTTCAAGTACATAAAAACAATAAAACCAGCATTCGATTGGATAATTTTTAATTCTAAATCGGTGATTTTGATTGGCTGGGATTTCCATAGTTAAACGTGCAGATTCTAGTAGGAAAGACTGTGAGAACATAACCTAAGGCTGACGTAGTCTACGTACGTTTGGCTTGCTAAGCCAAGATAGGAAGGGAAAGAGCAAAGAACATAGGCAAAGAGTTAGAGAAAATGGCAGGAGGTAAAAGGGTCCAGCTCTAGTTGTATTATCATTGTATAAGTAATGATTTCCCTCCGGTTTATATGTTTGGCTAATATGTAACTAATGAGCGAATACGAGATAAAGATATGTACTGTACACTACTTATGCATCATGCAAGTGGGCAGTTAAATCCTGTGAATTTTTCAGGTATTAAAGTTGCCTGGCATTTTGATGTGAAATTAACTGAGGCATCAGCGTTTTCTAGACAGGATATGTCCAAATTGAAACTTAAGTGATGTTATTAATACGATGACACGGTTGTTTGTTTAGTGAACTTTTTCTAGACGGATAATACCGACAGCTAAAACAAAGGTCTCGCTCTCTCAACCTGTCTTTCTCCCCTCTCGAAACATCATAGGATCACAAATGATCAATGACTAACAAGTCAATGGGCTATTGATTTTCTTCGTTTCGCTTGTGTGTGTGAGTTTGTGTCTCTCTCTTTCTCTCTCTCTCCTTCTCCGTCTCTCTCTCTCACTGAACTTATCTATTCCTCTTCGAATTTTGCCCCTTTCATTCAGCTGCCAAATTTTCATTTAAGGTCACAACAATGCAATTTCTTTGAAATTTGCATGATACAAGTAAATTATAGTACTTGGATTGGCTAAACTAAATTCATAACTCTCCAAGAGCTGTAATCAGTTCTGTCCAAAGTAATTCAAATTAGAAAGTTTGCTTTTTCTTAGGCAATCATGTTTTGGAAAAATGTCATTTAATTTGTTTTTATTTCCATTATTATTCGGATTATCCTCAACTCGGTTGTTTTTCATACAACATTTCAGCCGTTGTACTTTACAGCCTTCATCGGGTATCATCTGGTAGGTGTGGGGAAGTAACGAAGTGAACCCCTTATTTAACCGATAGGTGTATATAGACCGCACTCCCCTCTTAGCAGTAGTAGTATTTTCGAATTATAATTGTCTCACAATAGGATTGAACCTAGAACCATTAGATTACTTGCAGTAATTCTGTCTGATTCTCTAACCACTATGCTATGTGTCCAAACGGTGCTAATTTTTAGGAGCCTTAAACCTCAGGTGACAGTTTTTGGTATTTGACGTTACTGTTTTCTGTCTTTCATTATCAGAGGTTCCCATCTGGTATCCATTTCAATGCTAGGATTAATGTGGTAGTTTTTCGAATCTTCCAGTGTTCTTCCCGACATCTACCTGGTGATACCTGATGAAGGCCATCGAGTACAACGGCCGAAACGTTGTATGGAAAACAACCAAGATGAGGATTGTCCGAAAAATAATAGAAATAATAATAATACCTCATCTGAAAATTCAGAGAAACACTAACTTGATTTTTCGTTTTTTTTTTCTTTCACCAGACCAGGGGCAATGATCACACTAAATATTCAATAGTAACGACTTCAGTTTACTAACCGTACCGCCACTCAAATGTGTCCCTTATTCTGTGAGTTATTTGACTTGATTCCAAAATTATGATGTCCAAATCCTGTATCCATTCATTAAATCATCAGATTGAGGCACTGCCTTATGCTTGCTATGAGATATTTCAATTGTCATTTTTAGGGCAATTTAGCATTCTCCGTATTTGATCATGCCTTTTATCTCAGTCGATATCAATAAACCATATCACTATCAGCAGGAAACTAGTGGTCAGAATTGTTCAAACTGGATTAATTTATTTTATTCCACTCCTGCAGTACTCTACCAATCTGAGTGTACAGCATATTTTTCTAGTGAAAAACTTATTATAATTCTAGTTATTTACATTATTTGTGAGCGTGTTTTTGATGTATGAAGAATGATACTCAAGTTCTGAAATTATTTCTTATTACAACGTTCCTGTGCAGCTCTAAAATCGAATCAATATAAGAAATCCAAAATTCGAAATGCGTCTGATTCACACTTATAATAACGATAGAAATTCTGTCGAGGGAGAGTTTTAATAAGATTGGTGCGACATTTCTAAATTCATTTTGGATAGAAAAAAAATGAATGATAAGCTATAAATTTCCATTCCATCAACATTTGATAATAATTCGTAATGATAAAAAGTCAATAATATGATAAAAACTACGGTGTTCTTTTTTCATAAGATTATCAGACATATCTCATTTGAATTTTAATGTTTCACCCGCCATTGTTAATACAGTTGGCAAGCTACTAAACACAAATTCTAATCCAGTTTCTTTTAACTTAGGTGAACATTGACACTTCTTTCTAAGCTTGTTGCATATGTATTTACATACTTTTTTTTTCTCTGAGGATGATCGGTTTGCTAAACTCTACAGAGATGACATAGTGTATTCTTAGAATCAACCGAAGAAATCTAATGACTCCTCTGAATTTCAAAGTATTATCACGGCTTACTTTTTGATAGTTGTGTTCTTACTCTCGATGTGGTTGTAGTACATGACATTTGTTTTAATAAAATTCATGTTTAGGCCTTTTTCTTTTACTTTTTTTTGTTTAATCTACCTAGCATTACTTAGAATTTGTGTTGGTTTTCTGCAAAAATAGATTATGTCATCAGCAAATCTGAGGTTACTCTGATATTGGCCGTTTATTTTAATTTCTCTATTCACCAGGTCCAGGTTTTGGAAGATAATCTCGAGGTAGGCTGTGAAGAGTTTAGTTGAGCTCGTATTACCCTGCCTAACTTGTTTTGGGAGCTGAAAAGACTCAAAGTCTTTACCTTGATAAAGGAGTTGCTTTGACTGTATATATGTTGCAGTACTTCGACGTATGCAGTGTCTGAACATTGTGGAGTGATGGTCTTTATGACTATGGGAAATCTAAATGCCTTCTTGAAGTCTATAAATGCTGCAGCGAGTGATACCTTTTATTCCACTGCTTCTCCTCCTGCTGGTTTATTGAATGGAGATGGTCTATTGTCGAGTAGCTTCCTCTAAATCCAGCCAATCCCGTGATTGATTGTAATATATCGTTTTAGTGATCTGGTCAGTGACAATTTTTCTGAAATGTTTGTAATTTGATATTCAAACCTTAACTAAGAATCTAAAATATGCTTATTGGAATTATCAATAGCATTATGATAAAATGTTTCCATTTTACTTTTTATTACTACAACTAGATTCCCCTTTTGATATGATCAACTCCAAACAAATAAAATGTCAGCATGTAGAACATCACAATGCACATTAACGATATTGAGTATCTGCTATTTAGAACGACCCTAAGTTTGGGAAAAACCGTCGAATCAAGGACTTGATGACATGGTGCTTGTTTGAACTCAAACCGATTAAAACTTTCCATGTCAAACCAATAATCCGGAATTCATAAACAGCTGACACAAATTTCTTTAAGATTATCAATAGTCACACGTTTGCAGCTTTTCATATAAGTTATGTTCGAGTTAATATTTCCTATATGTATTAACTTGCATCCGATTTTTCACTCAATTTTCTAATTGAAAATTCAAATAAGACAATCTTCCTCATGAGGAGTTGAAGTCATCATACAAGGAACGTTGAAAAGAGTAGTGAAACAAAATAGAACAGGTTGGAGGAAAAAAGAAGAAGGGTAATGTGGAAAATATATTCGAAAGAGAGAGAGAGAAGGAAGAAAGCAAGAAAAATGATAACAAAATGGAAAAAAAACATTAAGAAAGGACGATTATCAACGATGAGTGGAAGACGCAGACGGATAAATTCAAATAACTCTTATCTAGTTCAGACATGTATCGTACGTTAAAACAATCAAACGATTTAATGCATTTTGGCGTGCTTCCTCAAGGCTTAATTTTATAATTATAGCAATGGCGCTTATCGGCACTATGAAAAACGTTGGAATCGGCAAGTCGAAAGGTAGAAATTGATTGAAGTGGAAACATGAAAAGAAAACAGAAGCCATTATTGAATATGGGAGAGTTAAGTACATTGCTGCTGACAGAGCACATATGCTGCCTTCAGGAAATTACAAGCAGGATCAATAGAGTGATCACTAGAGTAGTACTATGGAACAGCGTTGAAAAGTCATTTTGAATTACTTACTTTCTCCAAGCCAATAGGATTTCTTTGAGCTGAACCGAAAGGGCAAGATGAAAACTCTAAAAATCGTTGACTGTTCCCGGAAAATATGTCAAGTGTTCCATACATCAAAACAAACTTTGAAATATTTTTAGAAAAAAGAATTGCACACAAACATCTGCTCAGCTTGGGAAAAAATTGGATTGTATATCGATATTCTATTGAATGTTCAAAATAATTGATGGTGACTCAATATCCTTGCATTCTTGTCGAGAGTGTTGGCAATTTAGTACAACTGCAAAACCTGTCCTCTTTGTACCGAACATCTGAAAATCGGAATCACTGTATTTTTGAATTATATAAGATATACTGTACATAAGTTGATTATCAAGGAATGATGATGCTTATGCAGCAAACCTTGCAAATATTGGCACTTGGTGTCGTAATATAAGAAAGCTAATCATACTACTGTTTATTAAATACTGTCAAAAAATAAACATTTCTCTTTCATTATTTTTGAGTGGGAAACTTGAAGCGTATTATTTTCTCATTGAAAGATGTGCAATTATTGAAACTTTTGGAATTTTGGGAAATTGGCAATCCATTCTGATGATTTCTTTTTCCGAACTTCCAGTCAACGTTTTCCTGTATCTAAAAAGTTTGAATTGGCAAAATCCGAATGTTCAGAATTTAATCTGTCCTTCCAAGTGCTTCGTTAAATCTTCTTTCTTCAATGAAATGCCAACTAATTAAATTTATACATGAAATAAATCAAATGAAACCGTCGAATTAAATACATGTGAATGCAATCGTCACCCCATTAATCCAAAAATTATCTTATTCACAATCAAACGACTCAAATAGTAAACCATAGTTGCACACGATGCACAAAATAATTATAAATCAGATTAAAAATGACGTTCAAACTTTACTTCTTCCTGTTGTACTGGAGAGAAAACGGTCAATGTTTTAATTCAGTTATTTATACGCCTTTCAACTTTATAAATTATGCCGTTGCATTAAATAATGAAATTTCGATTTTGTTTTAAAATAGATGCTGTGTATCAGACGTACTTTCAACTAAAGAACAGTTAGATCTACCACGCCAAAAAACAAAGACTTATAGGTGAGTATCTAGAACATGGAAAACCATTAATCATTTGAGTGTATGAGATACGATTTGAGTGATGTTTTCAGATTACCACATTACCACAGGGTTCATATGTTTTGTTTTGTTTTAATCAAGAGTCGCACTCATTTTGAGGAATATGCAAAGTTTAAATATATTCCCTCCAATTTTAGGATTTATCTCAAAATTGAGTGAAGGATGAAATATGTATTTTACAAGTTAATCTCTGTGAAGATTTGAATTTTATTAGATAAAATTTGAGGAGCACAAAAATACGGACTCATGTCAGAGCTGGAGTCAATTGTTTCAAATTTTGGATAAGAGATATTCTAAATAAGAAAATTGTCTCCTTAGGACGGAAGAATCTATTGTTACAAACAAAGAAACAGAAAATACGGATTTGCTATTTTGTGTAGATAACATTGTAGGCGATGAAAACTGAATGAACTCACTCTCCCGCCAAACCCATCCGATTCAGGTTTCACACGTGCGTATAGATTCCAAGTAAACTCTGAAAAAGAAGTCTGTATAGCTCGTCTAAAATCTGGTGATGAAGAATTCTCGATACATTCGGGTATTTTTGATATACCTATAGCGTAACATTTTATGTGGTATTTTTTCCTTGATATCAAAACTGAATTTGCATGAGTATTTTCAATGGGAACTTATGTCAGATTTTATGCTTTTACTCTGAGAACTTTTTATCATTTTAATCATTCAATTCATCAAAGTTGATGGCTTGATGTCTGCACATCAACATTTTCATTTTTTTCCAAATGATGATATTTTGCAGGATTTCGGCAACCTTCAAATTAGACAGTTACCACACGTTCCTACTGAAAATATGAGTACAAAAGTATAGATTAGTTCTAAAATAAAATTTAGGTACGAATAGGATCTTCATTAAGAATGTATAAACCCACAGTATGTAGACGTGTTTATATAAGTATCCATATAGTAGTGGGCATACTGGAACGCTTCATTGGTGCTCTATTCCAAATTTTCTTTTCCTTGATAGCCATTGTATTTAAGTGTACAGACACAGTGGAGTACAAACCTCGTACACATGGACGGACAGACATACACATACACACATGCACTCCCTATCCGTCTCTTAAACATACACACATGCAATTATAGGTAAAGTGATATTTGTCATTGCTTGAATAATTTTTTACATCTTATATTTCCTCGATATATTTACTGTGCACCGAGAAGTCAAGAAGTGGACAATTGGCTGGGTTATCTTGTATACTTGTGTGGGTGTGTATCCTCACGTGTGTGAATGTATGTTGATCAAAAGTAAATACTATAAATATTCAATCATATATGACAATCAAAGCAAACCCTGAGGACAATGAATTTGCACACACACATTCACAATACACACACACACACATACACACACACACACACACACAGAGACACAGAGACACACAGAGACACACAGACACACACACATATATATATACATATATATATATATTTATATATATATATATATATATATATATATATATATATATATATATATATATATATATAATTGTGTCAACCACATACGGATGTTTTGTTGTATTACAACTCTTCAGTAGACGACCCAGTATCCCTTCTAATACCGCTAGGGAGGGTCGAAACTTCTACGCTCTACCCCTACCCTACGCAGAACTGGACGGTCAATTGGACCGAATTGAGCAATATATTCACTTACGCATAATTCTCCATCTACCTGAGTGCTTCATTTCAGAGCTTGAAGAGCACTGCTATATTAGTTCCTATAGTATATATATATATATATATATATATATATATATATATATATATATATATATATATATATATATATATATGTGTGCGCGTTTTTATATTTGTATGCGTTTTTATGTGTGTTTCAGTGGGCATATATGAGTGTACGTTCCTGTGTGTTTGTACTTGTATGTATCCCTGACTTCTGATACAACCGAAATGTTGTACCAAGAATTACTTTGTTGACTGTCTTTGAACAAGTTTGACCATCACTTGAGAACGTCTTACTAATTTTTATAGTAATTGCCTTCTGTAGATTAGGACAACCTCGCCGATGCCCTTCCATACAGAACAGCGACTTTTATCTACAAGTGGGGAAAACCACACTCCTACAAGGGTGGAATTCTAACACATTCTATTACTCATGGCTACAATTTCGGTGCCTTGCTGCAACTGCATGATAGTTGTTTTAGTTCCATAATTGAGACAGCTTGACGCCAGCCCTTAGGATTTTTCTGCTAATTGCTCAGTTTTCTCGTGACTAAAAACTTTCGTAGCCAAACACTGCGCGGCTATCACCTCAGGCCTTACATTTCGTACCCGGGATGAGCGATTAATACGATATACGGATGAATGTATACCAACAAGATCAGCCCAATATGGCTCAACTGACAAAAAAATGAGGTAAAATACAAGCATCGGACTCATTCCATGCTAAATACTACTATCAAAAATAGTTCAAGATGAGAATAGCATGCCCTCAACCTATAATGTTCTTATTTTCTGTTAGACTACTTGATTTCAAGCTGTGTTCAGTTTGACTTGAAATAGGGACTCCCCAATGAGTATTGCAGAAAATTTTTGTTCTACTTCCATACTGTTCAAATGCTGTAAACTTTTTTGTTGCACTTGGTATATATATATATATATATATATATATATATATATATATATATATATATATATATATATATATATGTATGTATGTATATATATATATGTGTGTGTGTGTGTGTGTGTGTGTATGTGTCTGTGTCTCTGTGTCTGTGTGTGTGTGTGTGTGTGTGTGTGTAGATAATTGCATTCCCATATCGTTTTCAAATCATGGAGCTCATTTTTCCAACTGGTTTAAGTTTCATCTGATTATCTCAACTCCTTTGAAGTAAAAAAACATGCGATTGAAAATAACTGCTGTGTTTAAGAAAGAGCGTCAATCATGTCAAAGTAATCTCCCTGGATAATTTTTTCTGCATCATATTGATAACGTCAAAAAATTGCACTGAAACCACTTGATCTGTCAAATATATTTCACAAGAAAACTAGCCATGCTATTTAAAAAAACAAAAAACAAAAGAAAACATAGATGTGGTGAATATAGTACTTAACGCCTGTATTTGGTTAATGGATATTTATTAAACAAAGTGCAGCATGATGAAAGTGAATCTGAGAAGAATCATTTGCAGGAATATTTACACAATTTCTTTAAGATGTGAGTTTCCAACCTCTGTTAATCTCCGAACGACTGGCTCCAGAAGGGTGTACACATCTATTTCGACCACCAGACTGGAAGTAATGGTTATTAGTATCAGATATAAATTGGTAGTTCAGTGTTAAGAATGATCCATCTATCATTGTACTCCTTTAGTGATTTGCATAATAGCCATTGAAAATATAGGTGATATTCACATGTGGGGAGATTGCTATATTCAATTTGATGGTAAGGTAATGCAGAGACAGCTACGCTTTGGTTTTGAATGGTCTACTTTCCACATTTCAACTTAATGCTATAGTGAGTGCAACTCAAAGACTAGCTTGGTATTTCTTTTGTCCTGCTAATGGTCCCATAATAACGTTTCAGTCTACTTCATTTGCTTACCTCACACGGTAGGTTCCTGGGGAGGCCAATTTGAAACTTAATCTGATTCACAGGGCTATTTCGCTTATCGGTCCTAATCCTCGCGCAGAAATGAAATAAAGGATACAGTGCAGCATTCTGGGAACAGTATCAAATTTAACATACTAAAAAGGCAGGATTTTACAGCAACCAAAACGCACATTATAAAGCTCTAGGTCAATAAGACACAAAAAAACCACAAAAGACAGTGTTGTTGTTTGTGACTCCAACATAAAAATTGGTACACTGTATAATGATACTTTTAATCGGGTTGTAACTTTAAAAATAAGAGATAAGACTATCAAAATTCTTCATAGTAAGGTTCTTTCCAAATGTTGCATTTATATAACAGATAAAAACTGGTAAAAAAACTTCCTGTTTCCTCTTCAGGCCACATGTTGTCTACGTCTTTTGATTACAATTGTCATTCGGTAACAAGCAACAGAAACACAAGTAAAGGCTGCCACTCTGTGACTTTTTAAATCAAGTGGTACAAATGACCAGTTCGACCAATCTAAAGTGGTTATTCAGAAGATATTTATTAAATATTCATCGCTGTATTCTGGCGCAAGGCCAAGACAAAGATTGGTTATGAGCTTGTCTTTTGTTATCTATTCTATCTCTTAGCTAATTTCACTTCTGACCCGATTCATGCTATATTTGTCGTTTTCCCTTGAGAACTCATCCATCAATTTCATTGTTTCCATTCACCAAAATAGCCAGTTTCTCAAAGAATATTCGTCTGCTCGCATAGTAATATATGCATTGTACGTAAGTGTGCCCATAATTCCGTAGACTGATAAGAGAAAAATGTTTCATGCAAAAATATGTATTTCCAACATAATATCTTCTTGTCAATGCACCTAATCCAATGCTTTTCAATAGACCCTATAGATGCTACAAAGCGAAAATTAAAAGATTTTTACATGTCATGCTACTTTTTTGTCAAACAAACTATTCTAAAAGTTTGAACTATCCAAATGTCTCGAAGATTTCCGTTGGAATACTGTAGAGTGTATTCTTTATGATGGAATTTCACATCCACTTCATGTGTAACACAGGATCATAGAAAGCTGAGGAGACATTTGCTGAATAAATGAAGTGTAATGAATTTAAATATATGAAATACTTTGTCAAAAGTCTCAGAAGAATTTGCCCTAAGGTTAAAACACATTTTACTCACCCCAAGCTTGCAAATTAATAGTTATTTTGCTACCTATAACATTAGGAAATCCAATATATAGCATCATTAATATAAAATTAGTCGAATTCTGCTCCTGGAAGTTCAATGACATTTTTACTTTTTGATATCCAGTTTTGGTACTTTTTCATCGATTGGTTACCGTTATGTTTGAAATCCGATAAGCCATATTAGTGACTGCTAATGGCGTAAATTTAATTATTTATTAATTAAATTCCAAAGGCGAAATAAATATCACCTCGAGCGGTGCCTGTTTTCGGCTGGATAGGCAGATATGGTTTGCTAATCACATAACCAGCCTATCCTCTTAGTCGATCTGTATCAACGATGCAAATATCCTATTTCACTGCACTTATTATCATTTCATGAAATAAATTGCATCTGATTTCATTTCCAGAGAGTTTATTAAGTTTCAAGTGTTAAACAAATTCACGTGGATTTTTGAACGGTCTCATTATCAGACCCAATATTAGCAATTTGAAATAAATAATAAATCACTTTAATTAAAACGAAGAAAAAGGCATTAGATCGATCAGCCTTGATCATTCACCCTCAGATATTTTTTTTCTTTATAGAAATCTAGCACAATCATCATCGAAAGCATCATACGGATCATCACCATGATCAACAGCAGCATGACGATAAATACTTTGGACTTTGTTCCTTTTATCATCCTTTTCTCATTTACTTTCCGATTTTGACATCATCGCCTTCAATATTCCCTAGGTTATTATTATTATTATTATTATTATTATTATTATTATTATTATTTGGAATCTCACACCAGTTGCCTAGTGGTAACCGCTGGAGTTCGAGTGACAGCAAGTCTCCTCAAGTCTCCAGCCCTCCTCCCCCAGTACTCATAGGTCGTAGTAATTCTACGATTTACAGTTTCACACCGGTTGCCCAGTGGTTATCGCTGAAGGCTGAGTGACTATAAGTCTCTTCAAGTCTTCAACTAACGTCTCCTCTCTCTTTCGCATATCATGACAGAGCTACAATTCGTTGCAGTACTTATATCTCTAGCACCTTCCTCAGTATCCGTGCAGTTCCCAGTAGTGCTGTGGTCTGTACGGTCACTATCCTCCCCGTAATCCCAATCTCCTCCAGTCTCTCCCTCAGTGATTTGGGGACAGTTCCTAGTGCTCCCGTTATGACCGGTACTACCCTGGTTTTCATGTTCCACATCTTCCTTAACTCCCTTGCTAGGTCCTGGTATTTTCCCTTTTTTTACCCTCCTTTTTTACTCTATGGTCTGCAGGCACAGCAACGTCTACTATTTGGCAGGCCTTCCTTTTTTTGTTTACTATTACTAAGTCCGGTCTTCTTGCCTGGATGAGGTGGCCAGTTTGGATGTCAAAGTCCCACAGTAGTTTGTGGTTGTCATTCTCCAAAACTGCCTCTGGCTTGTGCTGATACCACTTTTCCCCATGGTTGAATCCCATTAGTTTGCTTAGTTCCCAGTATATCATCGTTGCTACTCTATCGTGTCTATGCTTATACTCCTTCTGGGCGAGTTGACTACTTTCACTAGTTATGTGGTTTACTGTCTCATCTCTTCTATTTCTTCTTTTTCTTCTTGTTCTTCTTCCTTTTATTATTATTATCATCATCATTATCATCATCATCAGCAGCAGCAATCTCACGAGTTTGAGTGACACCGTCTCCTCAAGTCTCCAGCCCTTCTCTCCTAATACCCATAGGTTGCAGTAATACTGCATTTTACAGTTTCCGGTTGCCCAGTGGTCATTGCTGAAGGCTGAGTGACAATAAGTCTCCTCAGGTCTTCAGCCCACGTCTCCTCTCTCTTTCACCTATCATGTCAGTACTGCAGTTTGCAATTCCGCTTTCATTTCCCTTCCTCCGTTTGGTCACTGTTGACAATTAACGTTGCAGTCTTTATATTTCTAGCACCTTCTTCAGTATCCATGCAGTTCTTAGTAGTGCTGTGGTCTGTACAGTATCAATCCTTCCCTTAATCCAGATCTCCTTCAGTCTCGCTCTCAATGTCTTTGGGACAGTTCCCAGTGCGCCTACAATGACTGGCACTATCCTGGCTTTTACGTTCCACATCTTTGTCAGCTCTCTCGCTTGGTCCTGGTATATTCCCATTTTTCACTCTTCTTCCTCTTTACTCAATGGTCTACAGGTACAGCCACCTCTACTAATTGGCAGGCCTTCCTTTTTGTCTACAATTACCAAGTCTGGTCCTCTCGCCTGGATGAGATGGTCAGTTTGAATGTTAAAATCCCAAAGTAGTTGGTGGTTGTCATTCTCCTGGACTGCCTCTGGTTTGTGCTGATATCACTTTTCCACATGGTTGGATCGCATTTGATTACTCAGTTCCCAGTGAACCATCGTTGCTTCTCTAAAGTGTCTGTGCTTGTACTCCTTCTGGGTAAGTTGGCTACATTCACTAGTTATGTGGTCTACGGTCTCATATCTTTCGCCGCACTTGCTGTCTGTGTTCTGTGGATTTTTGTTTTTATATAATTAGTCCTGATGTTTGTTTTTTTTTGTTTTGAACAGACATGATGAGGGACTCCATCCTCTCTTCAGGTTTCCTTTTTGTAACCATGTCCATGATCTCTCGTCTGGCACATCTTGTATCTGCCTTTTAAACTCTCCGTACAATTTTTTCTTTTCTCGTCTTTCTTTTCTTGTTTGCTGTGCTATTCCGTTGTTTTCTACTTTATTGTTCGTTGCACTGTCTTAAACACTCTTTATAATTTCTTCACTATTTGTTTGTACATATCTCTCTAAGTCTGCTTTAGCTCTCTAGACACAGTCTCCTATGCTGATGAACCCCTGCCACCTTCTTTTCTTTTAACATATAGTCTATCTGTGTCATCTTTAGGGTGTAAGGCTTTATGCATTGTCATAAGTTTCCTTGTTCGCCTGTCCATTGATTGTAGCACTTCCCTTGTCCATCCCAGGAATGGTCCTGTGTATCTAAGTACTGACACAGCCCAGTTGTTCATTCCTTTTATCAGATTTAACCGTTTAATTTGTCTCTAATATTTTCCTTATCCTTCTAAGGTATTCTCTCTTTATTTTTTTCCTTCATCTCTTCCTGTTTTATCGTGTCACATTCAAGGACGCACAGGTATTTGTATCGGTCTTTTGCAGTCAGTGCTCTGATCTTACTATTGTCCAGGAGTTTGATTCCATCAGTCATGGTAAGCCTTCCTCTGTGCATCAACATGATTGCACATTTTTCCATTCCTATGTCATCACTGTATCCTTCTATTTCGTTGAACAGAGTCACAAGCTCTCCCTTGATTTTGCAAACAATTTTATATCATCCATGTACATTGGGTGGTTGACTTTTCCTTTAGTTTTGGAGAGATGGTACCCTTTGCTGTTCTTCAGGATTCTGTTGAGTGGTATCATAGTTAAAACAAATAATAGTGGGGACAACGAGTCTCCTTGGAAGATTCCCCTTTTTATCCTTACCTCTGCTAGGTTTTCTCCTGTGGATGTCAGGTCTACTTTCCAGTTCTTCATAGATTTTCCAATGAATTTAACAAGTGGTTCGCTGATCTTAAACATTCTACGGTATTCGAGTATCCAGCTATGTGGAATCATATCGTACGCTTTTTGTAATCTATCCATCTCATTGCTATATTCTTTCTCCTTTTCCTCACTTCTTTTAAGATCATCTGGTCTATGTAGAGTAAATCATTTGCCCCTTTGGTTCATTTCTACACCCTTTCTGTTGTTCTAGTAATAGTCCCCTTCATTCCATTCATATATATATTTTCTCTGCTATTTGCCCGGTTAGGATTTTCCACATAATTGTTTAGCATGTTATTGGTCTATAGTTGCGTGCTATGTTACCCTTTCCAGGGTCTTTTTGGATGAGGGTGGTTCTGCCTTTGGCCATCCATTCTGGCACCTCGCCTTCGTTTATGCAACTTTGGAGTAGGTGGGTGAGTCTGTCGTGTAATGTGGTGAATTTCTTGAACCAATAACCATGGATCCCGACGTGACCCGGTGCTTTCCAGTTGGCTACTTTTCCTAAGAGCATGTTTCAATATGGTTTTCAATCAATAATATTGGTTTTCCATCGTCTATATCTTCAAGTTCTTTTTTCATGTTTCCTAACCATCGCGATGTTACGTTGTGTCATTTCGGTAGCCCCATATGCTGTTTCAGTAGTTATTATTATTATTATTATTATTATTATTAGTAGTAGTAGTAGTAGTAGTAGTAGCCCAGCAATGTAAGAATGTAAGATTATTGATAACCAAGATTATGATAAAAACAATATAACCACTAATGATAACAACGATGATCTTTGCAATAATAATAATAATAATAATAATAATAATAATAATAATAATAATAATAATAATAATAATAATCTAGAAATACTAGTTAACTGGTTGCAATCATAACAATAATGAAATGATTATGATAATCATGATTTAAGACGACTTGGAAGCCACAGGAGAAAATTTAGAAGAAGTTAGAATGAAATAGGGAATCTTCCAGCGAGACTTGCTGTCACCATTGCTCTTTGTTTTAACAATGAGACAACTCAACAAAATCCTAAAAAACTGCAAAGGATACCGATTTTCCCAAAACTAAAGGAAATTCAATCACCTAAAATCCATAGACGATACAAAAGTATTTGCAAGGAATCAGGTGAGAACTCGAGATGCTGTTCAACAAAGTGAAAGAATACAGTGTTCACATTTGGATAGAATTTAGAATAGAGAAATATGCGATAATTTTGATGCACAAAAAGAAAGCATCGCAGCAGCAGCGAGAATTGAACTCCTGGACAGCAGGGACATTAAAACAATGACTGCAAATGACGGATACAGATATCTGGGAGTTTATGAATGTGACACGATAAAATAGGGAGAAATGAATGAGGAAACAAAAACAAAATACCTTTGGAGGATATAGAAAATACTAGAGATCAAACTAAGCAACAATAACTTTATACAAGGAATGAACATATGGGCCTTATCGACCATTCTATGGATAAACCAAGGAAGGACTCCACTCAATGGAAGCTTATGACATTGTAGACGCCTTACAGCCTAAAGATGACATGGATAGACCGTATGTAAAGAGAAAAAAAGGTGGCAGAGGGCTCATCTGCATAGTGGACTGTGCTGAGAGCACCGAATCAGGTCTAAAAAATAGAATATACAAACAGTAAAGACATCAAGACAAATGTCTGAGGCAGCGCAAAAAACAACATAAAAGAACAAAACAATTGAGAAGCACATCAAACAAGGTAAGAAAAATGAGAACAAAAGAACCTATACGGAGAATTTGAAAGACAGATACAGGATGTAGCAGACGAAAGATCATGGACATTGCTACAAAAAGGAAACTGGATGAGAAAAACAGAATTGCTCATCATGGCAGCCAAAATCAGACCGAATTATATTAAAACAAAAATTAACAGAACACGGACAAACAGCAAGGGCCGCCAAAGTTGGGAAAGAGACGAGACTGTAAACAATATAACCAGTGAATGTAGTTTACTATCCCAAGAAGGGGTATAAACATAGACACAATAGAGTAGCAACTGCGATGCACAGGGAATTGAGTAAACCAATGAAATTTAACCATGCAGAAAAGTAATTCCAGCACACACCGGCGCCAGTTCTAGTGAATTGAAACCACTAATTACTTTTGGACCTTGACATCGAAACGGGCTCCACCATCCAAGTGAAAAGATATGGTATAGTAATCGTGGATAAGAAGAGGAGAACCTACCAAATGAAAGACGTGGCCGTGCCTGCAAAATATTGAGTAAACTGGAAAAACCTCAGAAATAAAAAAATTGAACGATAAGGTTTAAATGATTTCATCAATAATAATAATAATAGTAATAATGATATTGATGTTCATAGATTGATAAATTGTTTAGAAAATATTTGCATAATCATGATTATCATGGCAGCTCGAAACAAATGCATCAGAACGAACTATATCAAAACAAAAATTGGTAGAACACATACAAAGATCAAGTGCCACCTGTGCAGTGAAAGAGCTGAGACCGTAAATCACATAACTCGTGAATGTTGTCAACTCGCCGAGAAGGAGTTTAAACACAGACACAATAAAGTGGCAACAGCGATACACTGGGAACTGAGTAAACAAATCGGATTTAACCAAACGTAAAAGTGGTACCAGCGCAAACCGGACACAACCCTGGAGAATAAGAACCACGATTCACATTTAGACTTTGACATCCAAATGACCCACCTCTTCCAGGCGAGAAGACTGGATCTGGTAATTATAGACAAGAAGAGCAAAGTCTGCCAAATGATAGACGTGACAGTGCCTGCAAACCATTGAGTAAAGAGGAAAGATAGTGTATGACTGGAAAAATTCCAAGATCTGCCAAGCAAACTGAGGAAGATGTGGGGCATGAAAATCAGGGAGGTACCAGTAAAATACGTGCACTTGGAACCCTACCGAAGACCATGGGGGAGAGATAAGAGGAGCCAAGGATAAAAAGAACGATTGAGACTGTTCTGACCACAGCGCTACTTGGAATTGCAGGGATACTGAGGAAATTGATTAAAAATGAGATCTACGACCGTACATGTTAGCAGAGGCCTTCAGCGATGACCACCGGGCAACGGGTGTGAAACTATAAACCACAGTATTGCTGTGGACTACAAGTGTGTGCAGAGGAAGGTGGGGGACTTGAGGAGACTTGCTGTCACTCAGCCTCCTACGGTAACCCCCAGGCAACTGGTGTGAAATTGATGATGATGATGATGATGATGATGATGATGATGATGGTGATGATAGTAGTAGTAGTAGTAGTAGTAGTAGTAGTAGTAGTAGTAGTAGTAGTAGTTGATTGCAAAAAAATCCAGACACAAGCATTACTGAAATCAGGATACGTAGAAAATGCTGAAGTATTGTGGAGAATCATTCAACATACACATTATGCTCAATATCACACGAATAGATCATAACACAGTGCACCATTTCGAGAAAAGAAACAGGGTGCAGGGATATCATATGTTCAATTAGACAAGTTTAGGAAATACTGCCTAGCGACACCCATGATCAGCGTGTCAAGTGCTGTGTATCTTAAACTTCAGGATATCCTGGGTATGAATGGAATAAAAAGGAGAGTAATTGAACAGAATACAAAAAATCTTAATCAAGAAAATGTCTGATTTGAAGTCATGTCTTGTCTTTTGTTGTTATTTTGATTTGTTTTTCTCACAAAAATATCTTTCACTTGGAATATGCATCATATTTTCCTTTTAAATAGTATTGTTGGTCTAAAGGGAGAATTAGATGGAGGAATTTCTCATGGCCAACGAGAGGTTTAGTATGGATGTGCTAGTTTGGTGATGACATGTTCACAAATAGCTTGGGGTACTTGTGAAAATAAGTAAAATGGAGCGAAGTTTCAAAGTGATTTCTAGGCCTCGCTTGCTTTTGGTTTGACTATTTGCAAAGCCATTTTACCTGGTACAACCATAAAATATCATCATCAAATCATTATCTCTGTCAGTCTTCAAAACTTTTCGTGGCTTATCTAGGAAAAATCATTATCTTTCTCATTGCAAATATAAAGTTCACCGGGCACAGGGCACCAGGAACTCAACTGACCAGCCATGTTGCTGACTTAAAATTTGGGCTGATTTCTTTTGGATTAAAGTTCCATTTCAATATGATGTTTTTCTTTTATTATTTCTTTGTATTTCCTGATGTCCAAGTTATCTATTTTACTTCTAAAGTTCGAGCGCAAAAAGTAGAATAAATCAGCAAATAATATACATGAGATTCTACTTATCAGAAAATATTAATTTAGATGCTACTGTTATCTTCTGCCCTTCAGACCCTATATCCCAGGGGTCAGTGGAGATTTTTTCCAACTTGACTCTATATCACAGTAAACTTTCTGTATTATCAATCATATGCTGGCATTACCAAAGGTTATAATAGGTCTACATTGCTGTCTACAAAGAAATGTCTAAAAACTCCAAAAATATTTTACGACAATCACCTGAATAGGAAAAAATGGGTAAGTGCAACATTATATTTTGCCAGGGGATACAAAACTCATTTAGCAATTTACAAGACCTAATTTAATCAATGATGGACACACCCGTAGGTAATGAGGAAATCTACTGGATTGTTAAAAATGAGGCGTTCCTCATATGCTGGTCTTGTCACCGTAGTAATGGAGAGAATATTAAGTTTTAGCAAAATAATTGCGAGTTTTTAACATTCACGCTTACTTTCAAATGTTTTCTGAAGCTCCGAAACAGAAGTCTTTTTCTTTTGGAGGGCTAAAATGAGGTACTATACAGCGATTACGTCTTTATTTCTTTGGCTGTCAGTCATTTCGATCCAGAAATAAAGAAGGAATTCTGGGTGTGCAATTAATTCTGCATCATAGAATTAGGTGTTCGTTGATATACGTATACTTTTTTCGCTTCCCCGATTTCCGAATCAAAAATATTTAGCCCCTCTTATTACCGTGCGTGAATTTGAATATTTTTTCACATGCTTACAGATCTACTGAATGTTCTCACCATTTTTTTCTTTCCAAACGGATTTGATAATATTTTATCTCTCCATTCATCATTTCTAGATCCAAATCTTTATTCTTTCTTTTACAACTATTTACCCCCCCCCTAATTCTTTGTTCGTAAACTTAGATATATTTACTTACCTTTACGGATATAATAACTTTTGTTCCCTCCAGTTGTCATTCGTTGACTTGAATATGTTTCCCTCCATTACGTATTTAATATCCCCCTACTTTGTTGTACGTAGATTTAAGTATTCGTTTTTTTTTCATTCACAGATTTTGTTAATTTGTGTTTTCATTTTTGTGCCAATTCTTTTCATTACATTACGTCCTTATTAAATTTGGTTCCCCTCAATCTTACATAATCATTTTTTCCCTTCCGCCAATTTGAGTAGTTTTGTTCCTCCCCATTCATCATTTGCAGTAAATATTTCCCCCTTACAGATTCATTAACGTCTACTGCTGGGAATTCATCGTTTGAAGATATTCATTTTTTTTCGTTTACGAATATAACAACTTTTATCCTTTCAGTTGTCCTTTGTAGATCTGAATATGATGGATTTAAAAACTTGCGTTTCTTCCATTTTCCGTTTGTAGATTTGAATATTATTTTTTCTTTTGCGATATGCGTCGTTTACAGATCTGAATATGTTGATTCTATTTATAACTTTTGGTGCCGTTCAATCATCTTTTGTGGATTAAAATGTCTCTTTCTTTTAAAGACTTTTGATCCCATCAATTTGTCTTCCTTACATTTAAATAGTTTCTTTCTCCCTTCCATGGATTCATTGACATTTTCCAACTTCATTCAATAAATAGCGTTCACTGCATTGGAAGAGGGTTTATCTAAATTTTAAAACTCACTCTAAACCTAAATTCTAAACTTAATTACACTCAACACCACATCAAGCAAGACAAACAACAGAGATCACACAATAATTGACAATGAGAAGACATCAATACTGCAACAGTTTGATAAGGATTAAAACGATGTCAAGAAATCTAGTGTTTTCACATGCTTCGTTATAGGACAATTAGACAAAATGATTAGAGAAGAACCTTGTTAGCTAAAGCATCTGCTATCACAAAAACGTTAGGACAAGTGCAACATGTCCCTTCAAGTGCATTTATTTATTTACCCTCCAACCAGGGTCAAAATGCAACACATGGTCAAGGCTTTACCCTGGGAAAATGGGAGCAACCCGTCAGAAATAGCTGTAGCTGACGCGACTCTGCTTGCTAAGCAACCGTGGATACTAAAACAACCTCAGTAACCAAAGTGTCAAGAAGATCTCAACCTCTCCCTCCAAATGTAATGGGACAGTGCAACTTATCACCCGCAGCTGGGTAGAGTAATAGTCCCTTACCATTCCATTGACGGAAATTTCAGATCCTGATACCAGAAGCAAAATCCTCGCCTCAAGACATCAATTACAGCAGAAAAAACAATTAAAATAAAATTGACAATAAGGTTATCAACCCAAGTGAAATCAATGAGGTGCCACTCAATGATGCAAAAAAGAAACGTTGGAGGGGTGCCGACGCAGTGTCAGTGGTAAATTCCCAATCAACGTGAGACCATATCCTTGTGGACATCCATAGCACAGCCGAAAATATCGTAACAGTAATAACACCTTGAATTTGAGTGTCCCATGCAAACCTGTGGGGGTTTTCCATCCCATTCTGTGCGTTATTCTGTGCAAAACAAAGTCTCCATCGATCTGAACTGCAAATCTACACATCTCACACACACTGAGAGATACGAAGGAACACCATATGACCAGCTGAACAAAATAGAGCCAATAAATCATGCCAGACCCAACCCAGACTACAAATCACTATTGACCACTAGATAGTAGGTCCGGACGATTTCAAATTGCCTAGAGGGGGGCTGCAGTTAGTCACAAGTCAACGTCCAAACTCAAGTTAATTTATTACAAATGACATAAGACGTCACGGTTGGATTTCGAATATAACCAAAGAAAATCGCATAATACACATGGAGCATAGCATGAGTGAGGAATTGACAAATGATGAACTGATACTAATAAGCCAATTGCTTGTCCAAACACATAAACCAGCCCACTAAAGCTTACAAAACACTGATCCACCAACAACATAAAATTTACTATACAGACCCTATCCAAGTACCCAAGTGTACCAAATCACAAATTCGTGTCAATAAAGACAACAACTAAAAATAAAGAACAAAGTTCAGTACAAATATACAATTCTAATTTTTTTGTAAATCTTGATGATACAAACTATTGAAAAAGTAACAGTCATTCAGATGAAGTAGACTCGAAAAAAAATCATTGAACAGGGAATTCCCTGAACTATAACTCCTTACTTTGTTGCAAGGGTGTGAAATTCACTACGACACAGAGCAACTAAAAAACTAAAAAACAAAAATGTATTCAATAGAGAGTGATGAACTTTCAAACGGAAACTGACGGAGTAATCAAATAATTCCGGCAGTAAATAATAATTTGTTGAGCTTTCCCCGTACGCTAAGGGCGAATCAAAACTTGAAATTAAATACAACCCTTATTCGATGATGATGAGAATCTTCAAAGTGATCACAAAGTAATGACCAACATTTAACATGATCATCAAATCAGTATTTCCATTGATTCATATTTTCCAAACAAACTGTTGTCAAAATTAAATATCAATTGTAGAACAAGTAAAACTGAGATACAAGTTAACCAAGGTGGAACAACAGAGGTTATCAACGAAAAAACGCACACATAGCCAGTCCAGAGATAATTTTCCCATCGTTCAAAAAACGTCGTTACTTTATATATATATATATATATATATATATATATATATATATATATATATATATATATATATATATATATATATATATATATATATATATTATGAAAATTCCTTCAATAAATTTGCTCCAGAAACCCGAAATATGTGAAGTTGGAGGGAAGTATAATCAGGGGATAAGTTAACACTTTGCGAGTAGGCTTCAAGCGGTTGTAATTCAAGGCACAAAATCCTTTGAGACGAATGTTTGTTTACATAAACAATCTACAATGCATTCAAAACCAAAAGGCAGTAGTTTTGATGATGACATTTTCATTGAAAGAATAGCCAAAGTACTCAGAAGCTTATGAATTGGTCAATATAAATCAATAAGTCAGTCCAAGGATACAAATTTGAACTCCTGTCTCACTCAACTTAAAGACGTAACCTCATATAGTAAATCCCAGTTACATAACAGAATTTTGAATATGAAATAAAAAGCTAATGGATTATAAAATCAAAATCTCTTATAGGATTCTTTGGAATACACATAACCCCGAAGTGTCAGTGACACCTCATATGGATATAATATAAGATAAGAGCTTGTCAAATGTTAGATTTTTAGTGTATTCAGTGATCGCAGTGCAACAATAATTTTGACTGTATAATACGATGATGAGAAATAGGATGGGATATTGTCTCCTTTCAGTCTCCATGATGAATCAGAGACATACAAGCCAATAGAATCAATGGCTGCGCTGAATTGTTCTTCTGGGAAAGACATAGTAAACTAAACTTTATGTCTAAACAACGGAGGATAGAAATTTATATGATTATGAAGATGTGCAAAAACTTGTACTCTTCGATTTGAGCATCGCTGTCTATCTATAGTGATTTCAAGATTCAGCCCAAGCACACAAAATAAGGCTGAATCACATTGATGAGCTATTTTCAGTGCTTGGACTAATTTTTTCGAACTGTAATCCTACAGAAAACACCTTACTAGCAGATCTGGAGAGATCCCTTGAGCAAATTCTAGACAACACACAAGCAACTGAATACATATCCGTACACAACAACAGCGTCTTTGAATATACCTTTATGGTTGGACCCTATACAAAAAGGAGCCCAACATCATCATACAAAGGTAATCGGAGTTTAACGATTTTTTCAACTATGTTCTTGCAGTATACCATTGCAAAAAGTGAATTCCGCTCCATGTACTTAATTTTAACGCTTTCTCTCCACAATCTATTTAGTTTTGTAAGAGGCAATTAAAAGAAAAATCTAACAATAAACTTCAAGCAATTATTTTTTTTTGAATGAATTCAAAGTAGCACGGACATATCAACTGGGTATTTGGTAGAGAAACCATCAACGAAGTTACAGCTCAAATTCGGTTTGAAATTTGCCGGGACGGAGACGAGGGCTCTGAGAATAAGAGAGGTTGAGGAACTTTGTCGATGATTGGTGACATTCAATTCAAGACCATTATTAAGGGGAGCATCACTCAAAACAATGCTAAAGTTTGCAGAGGCACTAATTGTTGACCATTCAGTATTTTCGACATTTATAGCAAATTATGAATGAGGAAAAAGTTCGTCAAGTGGGCGTCACAACTAAGCGGTCAGCAAGTAGAATCATCTGTTAAAATACTCTCTTCCTGGCAAGGCCAATAAAACAAGAAGGTGCAGTGACAGGAAAATGACAATAAGTACCACCAACTGTCAAGGAATTGAACAAACTTGGCCAGGTAACATCGACCTCTCTCCGACTCATCGCCATTGTTTCCGGACATTTAGAGCAGCTGGAAGTGAAGTCTTCCACAATCAAGCAATATCTCTGAAGCGCTTCCGAAGAATTTCATTGTTTCCAGGACCTTAGAATTCTATGTTTTAGAAAATGGACTTGTTTCCAGTTAGCAAACGTATGGGTCAAAATATTGTTATATATGCTTAAAAAAGATAGTATGCATTAATTTGTTTTCTTATTTCCAGCCAGTCCATTAGCCCAGTCTTTTCAAATTCGTTCCAATTACTCAACTTAGGATATATTTGATGATCATACACTCTATGCCAAAAACACGTATCCACAACATTAGAGCCATCGTTTACCATTCACAGTTTTAAACAATTACTACATAAATAAAAATATTTTCTTTTTGTCACTTTACTCAAAGGTTTCCCAATCTCTGATCATGTAATTTATGCAATTTTCATCCGTGTTTTATCATTGTTTAACACATATTTTGATACAATAGTACTATGAGTATATATTAAGGCGGCACCCCAGTATTCTTGATTGGACAGCAACTCCCTTCCTGCTATGATTTAAAAAAATATATATTTCATGTCATAACGCATGTTTGTCAATTTATATAGGATAATAACATAATGCATCGAATGTAGATGTTATTTTATACTGAACAACATTCTATTTTTTTAAATACTGGGTTTACTTACGTAGGATATCCCAAAAACCTTTTTGATGATGAGGGATCACTCCACTTGATTATATATATATATATATATATATATATATATATATATATATATATATATATATATATATATATATATATATATATATATGGGGGTGCACATAGGGGATATTTTTCTCATGTTCGATATTAAGCTATCAGCTTTAACTGGACTGTACCATCACTTAAAATAAACAAAAAATCTCAGTATATCACTGTCGACATATTATTGGAGACTATATAAAGATTATATCCAACATTTTGCAGGACTTTGTAAAGACTAAGAAAAGGATGATGAATATTGTTTTTCCTACAATTCACTGAACTGAAAAAGAAAAAAAAAAGTATTGATCATCGAATGTACAATGCAACCGATGGAGTCTTCCAAATAAGGTGTATTCACTCTCCTGATGCAATGATTTATTGATAGAATAAAACTTGAAAAGTTACTGAAGCCAAAAAAAAAAAAGAAATAAGAAAACAAGAAAAGTTTACTGATGTAATTAAGGTGCATATCCTGCTATAATGCCATTATTTGTTCAGCAAATAAAACTTCGAAAGATATCGGAGGTCAACAAACGAACAAAAAAAAATCCCCTTCAGTAACTAAGGTGCATGCATTGCCCTATTGTAATTATTTCCTGTGAAAATAAACCCGAAAAGATATCCGAGGTCAACAAAACCAAACAACCAGACAACTTCATTTTTCGTTATCGAATCCAGAGATCTCACCTGACCCAGTAAATGAAAATAAGATTTAAGCTGCTTTCATAACCCCCGCCATAAATCTTTCCTTGTTCTCTTCGTACACTATGATGGAGTGGGAGGAGGGAAAAGAACGTAGATTTTTCCCAACTGAATCGCATCACTGTTTGGAGAAATTTTAAATGAGGACTTTAGAACATAAAAGTAGAGACAGCATCGGTAAAAAAAAAAAAGACCTGGTTGCTGCAGGAATAAAATCAAATCCAACTCCTATATTCCGACTGAAGATGATTATTACAACTTTGGTGACAAGCATAAATATTTCAAATTATTCTCTATACCTACATTATGAATCATATCCATAAATACACATTAGTACTTATTATTTACTCATCGCTTTTGGAGCATTTGTGTGCGGTCTGGCATAGAATCCTTGAGAATTAAGCAGTTTGTGATGTTTTGCAGGTTCTCAGTGAGAATATTATCTATAGTAATGCTAGCCATTCCTCGAAGGCAGATTTCGCTAATAGATCGAAGATTCCCAATTTGGTTTCCATTCCAGAGAGCTTCCGGGCCAGTCTGGTACTTCTACATGCTTTTTCGTTCAGGAATTTCTCCATTTTTTGACGTGTGGCACGGGACTAAATCATTCTTTCGAAAAAATTCGAGGTATTGCTGTAAGCGCATAATTCCTCGACTGGATGCAAGTTACCAACGTCCAAAAAACTGAGGGAATCCCAAAACATTTTTTGTGGATTCTTCGTACATTGTGTGAGGCGGGAATTACGTAATTCTCTACTACTGAGCTGCAAAAACGCTGACCGCTCTGACCTTTGTAGCATTTTTCCTCTCTCCCCCTTGTCATTGGTTGTTCTTTCATTTACCACCAGACTTTTCTATTGACCCGTAGGGGTAGTCTGCGAATATACCACTTGACTTGCGGGTAAAGGGGGGGGGGATCTCAACTTTCTTGAACTGAACACCACATGTTCTTTTTTTTTGCAGTTGATCTTGAGACAAACTGTTGATTCTATCAATTATCGATTTGGTGACGTCAAGAATTCATTTTAATCTTTAGCCTGTCCTCTGCTTGGATAATGTTTGACCTTATCTGAATTCGAGCGTATTGTTTCCTTATCGTCATAATTTGAAAGATATCAACATTAAACCCATAAAAGTGTATATCAAATTCAAGAAAAATAAGCAAAAAAAGTGTTGACTTGATAATCTTACTTAATTCACTCCATTCACCTCAGTCACTGAAGTTGGAGAGGTTTATGTATCCGGTCGTATTTTTCCGTCTTTCCGTCCGTCTGTTCGTCCGTCTTCCCGTCTCTCTGTACACCTGATACTGGAAGTATTTCAATGATATTCTCTTGAATGAGTAAGAGTTGGTTGGAATTTGTGATGGATCCATCTATTTTTTTTCTATCACAAGAGTTTTCCACCAATCTCCAAATTTTCCAATTAATTACCATGGTGTTTTTTGGTTGGGCTGATAATTGGTTACGAAAGGAGTGATTAAATTTCTCTATCCATGTTCAATTGACTTCCTTTTGTCGTAATTATGTGTCCTAGCCCAATGACATTGCCAACATTTCATGCCTGTCCACTCAATATCTCCGAATGTCCTCAGTAAATCCAGATGAAATTTTGTGAAAAGGTGGACAAAAGGTTACCAAATAACTGATGAAATTAGTCCTACTAACAATGGCCTTGGCCGAGTTTTGTACTCCCTGATGGCTCCCTAGTTCAAGCATGAATCAACTTCATATAAATCAACCTGCAGATGCTGCAAATACGTTTGGCTTTTAAAAAAAATGTCCATTGAAATGTGGCGATGGAAATAAGAAATATTAATCTTTGTACATTTGCAAATATTTGGTTGTCTTTAAAAGATAAGTGATCACGCCCAACCTGACCACACGTGTTTTCTGCTTTGGGTTTTCCTGACCTTGTCAAGACTAGAAATATCTTCAACCAACTGAGCATTGGGGAGATACTATATTTGCACGCTCAAATAGTTGAATTTATGAAATTCTTACAACCAAACGTAGAAAGATACAAAATACCATCGCCCGAATCATGATAATGCCATATTCTCACATGTAATGATATTATAATGTGAGATGCTATGTCCCCGGTTCTAAGGTCTGGACCATGGAAGACGCTGAATTGAATCAACCAGGTACCGGATGAACTTTATTATCCGATCTTTCAATAGGTTATTTCATGTAGGTAGGTATTTCAATTTGATGCATCCATTTCTCCGTGATTCTTAAAAACACGCAATTTTTTATTCAATAACGATTTTTTTGTTGTTGAAATATCAAGTTTTTATTACACCCGAAAAAAAGTCTTATGGAAAAGGTATTATTGCTGAGACCTTATTTTAGCTCCTGTATGTGGAGTATTGGATTTTTTTCAGATTTTCTTCAGATTTTCTTGTATTCCGTCTTTTTTGGGGGCGGGGGTTCTAACATGTAGCAGATTTGCTCAGAAAGTCCCTTTTTAAAATATCTTCCTAAGCATAATTATATTCAGTAATCTTTGTTTTTTTTATATTCCTCACCCTGAAATTCTATTGCATCACAGCGTATTGCAATTAGATTTGATATTCACTGGCAAGCGCAGAAAATCACCCTCCCTTTCCCGGGGTAGACTGTGCCAGACGTTAGAATTCAGTATTACCTCACTGTAAGAACTTCTAATGTTAAAATGAATCAATTTCCTTATTTAAATATCCATGTTGTAGACTGTTCTATCAGCAGCAGCAGCAAAATATTAAGCAGCAACAGCAGTCTTTCAGAGTCTGTCATTGGACGCAAGATATCTCCCACAAGAATCGCCGTATTATTGGTATCGCAGAGCCTATACATTCTTAATTTATCGAGCTCATCACAACATTTTACTTTCTGTTGGCCACAATTTTGCCTATCATCTCTAAGGATCTACAAATCTGAGACATGATGTCCAGAGACTGTTTATTCATTCTCCAAACATATCAAGCCCATTGTCACTTGAGTTTTCAATTTTGTGTATCATACTTCGATTTAAATGAAAGGCAGTCGGAATTTAGTGCCCAGGATTGTTGGAAGACAATATCTCCAAGTGACCAAACGTGATTATCTAGGATCTTCCAATTTACAGATATTGAATATTCATTTTCAATGATAGTATGATAGTATCTTTGAGTGTTGGGACGTCAGAATTTAGCATCTTCCAATATCCCCCCGTCAGACTCAGAAACTTCCAGTATCCGGACATCAGAATTTAACATCCCTCTGTGGCCGGAGATTGGGATATTTCAGTGTCGAAATATTGAAATTTATCATCTTCCGGTGTTAAGACGTTATATATGGCTTCTTCAATGGACTGGTTGATGGATTTTAGAATCTTGAAACATGTGGTTATATGGATTAAACATCTTCTTACGTAGTGAACTAGCATCATCCTACGTTCAGGTGTGAGCATCCTCTAGCGTTAAGGCTTGGGGTTTGTGTATCTTCCAAAATTTGTACACAAGGAATTTTGAAATTCGGACATTTTCACATTCAAGGGGTTCATAATTAAGACAAGTACACAAGATGTAAGAAACGATGTCAAAATTGTTTGTTGCTATGTTGCAGATGTTGCAGAAATTAGAATAAATAGAAACCTAATAGGCCCAAATGAGCCCCTAGGAGGTCTTACATTCTGATCGTCAGCCCTTACACGATAAGGCACAAAATTGGATCGATCAGACATAACTGGACACCTTTAAGTTATCCGGGCGAAAGGTGATGAGAATTCATTTTGATTCCGTGTGATCTCACTCTGTGGAGCCAATGTAAAAAAAAAAGAAAATTCCAACTTTCCTTTTCTTTCCTTTTTTTTTTTTCTTTCTTCCTTTCTTGTTCACACACACACACACACACACACACACACACACACACACATATCCAGGAATGTCTCAGCCTGACAAAAAAAAAACATTTTATTTCTTACCCATGTATGGTAAATGTAAATGTAGACACTTCCTCGCTATGGCTTGGCACTCTTCCACATTGTTAAGGGCAATTCTCCAAAGAGCTTGCTGTAGAATTTTGAAGCACACTTAAGCCTGGAATTTTTTCCCCGATGGACATTGCACTTTCTTTCATTTTTTGGTTGATGACTACTTGACCAAAAAAAAATGTTCCTTCCAATCCACGTTATTCTTACTACAAACAATCAGACTGTTTTTTTTTTTCAGCGCATGGATATATATAAATTTTTGAACCTGTTTTGACTTATATCAATCAATATTCTTCATCAGGTGAGAGTTTCAATGTTATTCGTACATAGAGGCATCTGTATTATTTAGCTTCAAGGTATAGTTATGTTATTCAAATACAGGTTTTCTTCACTGTCTAAAAGGAAACTATTCTTTTTAAAAAGTGTTTATTTTAGGAGCTTGAACAGCATGAAGTTAAGAAAATATTCATCTATATTGAAAGTTTTTTGAGCTTTTTCAGATCTGAAAATGGTAACTGTTAGTTATGCCAAGTCGTTGGGATGATGAGAGGCAGCGTAGGCCTGGACGTAAGAGGGACATCAAGAGGTTGCGTAATGAGTTTATAATGGTTGGCTGAAAAACAAATGTTGAGAGATATTTCTCGCTCTCCGACTAATTTGTATTATCGTAAGAAATTTCCCAAATTATACATTCAAAAGTGCATCTGTGATTGTCTGTATTTGATCCCATAATACTAATATTAACTGTTGATAATTAATACCATATATCAGTATTGCTAACCAATCATATATTCACTATTTTGATTGAATACAATAACGGTACAAATTTCAGTGATGTGCACACACCTACACGTATGGACGCGTGTAATACGTTGGGTACCTCAAAATTTTTAAGCACATATCTAAATAAACTATATTTATACGCGATTAGACTAAGTATAAGTGTAAGCATTTGCATGAGTGCGTATTTTGCATGTTGTAATACAAGGAATCAATACAATATACATTACTGACTTTAAATTATATTCATTATTTTAGGAATGTTGGGAATCCAAGTTACCATACTGAAGAAATGTCTATCGAGATCCGTCTAAAAAAGGCGTCGCATTTTCAGCATATGTGTGTGGTGAGAGAGTACCGATTCTTGATCTAAGATTATCCATATATATATATATATATATATATATATATACGTCAAAATTGGTGCAGGGGATGGATACGTTTGCTATGTTTCAAACAATTAAGTACATACTGAACTCTTTCAGTGTTGTCAGCTTTTAGCTAAAGCCAGCCTCTCTGTGCCGATTTCAACAGATCTGATGATTCCATATAATATCTTATTGGCAAACATCTTTGATAAACCATCGAGATATTTGGTTCACTCTCCTGATGCATGACGCATACATAACATAGTGTTCGCTTAATTTGGGAAAGCAGTATGAACTCTAAAGAAGATCTTCAAATCAAGCCAGTTTTCTGTTTATGGTCGACGAAGTTCGGCGTGTTTTACTCACTTTATCATAGCTAAACAATTGTAAGACGTGCCGCTCTCATACACTCACATGACTACTTATTAGAAGTGAATTGTCCAAATAGAGAACCGGGTTAAATCACTTATCATTTATTTCGGCTTATGTCAGCATTTGTCAGATAACGGCACTTTGGAGAATGCTGCCCGATTGGCGTTGTTCCAGAATCACATTCAGCCTAATTCTTTGACCTGCGCTCTTTCAAGCAGTCGAGTAATCATTCCTTGTCCTCCTTAACCGAGCATCTTGGTTCACAGCCACGTCATCGATTGTTTCTGTGAGATCTCTGATGAAAGTGCCATCCATTGACAATACTGTCGTTCAATTTTCCTTGGCTCTGGAAACTGTCTGCGGGTAGAATGTCGATTGGCTATCTTCCCTGACACCCGAAGCCAAATGCTGAATGAATTGAATAGAATTCAAAAAGCATAATAAGCATCAGTCTGTCCGTCCATCTATTTGTGCTTGTGTGAGTGTTTTTCTCTCTCACTCTCTTCTTTTCTCTCTCTCTCTCTCTCTATATATATATATATATATATATATATATATATATATATATACCATGATACAAACACACACACACACACACAAACACACACACACACACACACACACACACACACACATATATATATATATATATATATATATATATATATATATATATATGTACATTGTTCGTAAAATCCCTAATAGTGTGAATACTGATGCATAGTCTTCTGTCAATATATTTTTAGATGAATATAGAGCTGGCATAACTGTTATAAAATAGTTAGCATAATATATTCATTTCACGATTTCGATTTTAAATTAATGTCGTGTCGAAATTGTTACCAATAATTCTTCCAGTTTCACTTTCACCAATTGGATGTCAGTTACTTCCCTTGCACCCTTGCTATCTTTCCTTTTTGTTAGATCTCGTTAGATTTTCTGGAGGTTTACCTTTAGTTGGTTTAATTTGATACAAACTATCACAGAAAAAGTGAAAAGTAACGAACATTAGCCCAACTACTTGTGATTCCACATTTGGGAGTCTTAAACTTAGGGAAGGACAGCGTTGTTTTTTTTTTTACTTTTAGTGGTGTTAATCAAAAGCATTTTTTCAACCAAACGGATAGAAATTGGGGTAACTATTTTTTTTCTCACTCTGAGGGGTCTAAATGTTGAGGAATAATTTTCTTCTCTTTGGGGGTCGAAATCCTGAACAATTTCCCTCTTCATATTTAAAGATCAAAATAGAACAGGGCTCTTTTTCCCTTAAAGGTTTTGGAATAGAGGGAGAATTTTCTTTTTTTTTTTGCATCCAGGGGCAAAACTTTTGGGGGGTTTTCCCATTTTAGGGCTTCAAATTCTACAAGTATGTTTGTTTTTTTTACTTGGACGGGAGAAAATCATAAAAATATTTTCAAACCTTTATAGGGGATAAAATTGGATTTGAACCTTTACTTTTATTTTTACTGATCAAAACTGAGGTGACCAGTTTTTTCTTCTGTTTTGGGGGTGCTGATCCAGTGTTCTACTTTTGAAGTTCAAAGGAGCACTTTTTTTTCTCTCATGAGTAAAATCAAGTGTTGACACTTAATTTTTAAGGGTTGAATCCCAGGGAGTAACAGTGGAAACAATGTCGTTATATTAGTAGTTAATCTTCACCAGAAATTGCTGACTTGATATATAAAGTAGACTAAAAAAAAAAGCAATTCTAAAACAAGCTAGACCCTATGAAAACAAATGGAAATAAATCTTCCTCGGTAAACTGGAGAAAGTTTCCTTTCTTATTTCTTTTTTATATTAGATATACAACCAATATAACATTAATCAATCACAGACGTTGGACAGGACATAATTTTAATTGGAATAAAGTTGAATAATTACATCGTAGAAAACATATATTTAATCCGGATTTAATGTCAGTATTGCATATCATTTATCTGTTTATTGTTTTAAAATTTCATTTTCCGATGATTGAAGCAAGATTTAACATCCGTTGCTATCAAATATGGCAAAGGTTCTCTCCTTTGTATATGTGTTTCATACTGTTTGTTTACAGACTTGAAACGTTGCTATCAATAATCCACTTGATCCTCTCTAAAATTCTTCGAAATATCAGAGCCTTGTTTTGACAGTTCTAGTGAATTTATATGTTTCCATATGATTTTTTCCCGTTTTTTCAGATGTGTTCATTTGGAAAATACCAGTGATGTCCTAAATAGAATTTAGTGAGACCATATGTATTCTTTCATTGAATCTTTCACACGACCTGAGATCTTGATACGAAGTTTGTTTATTTATTGACAGTGATGGCTAATTTATTCTCACCGGGGAGAAAGATTTGATTGTGTTGAAAACTGTCTGCTGTACAGAATGAATTGTTAAATTGAAAATTCCAGGCGCAGTTCTAATCGTAATATCATGGCAAGCTGCAGAAATGTAGACTGAGCTTAATTTACAATACTTTTCCAACTAACTACTTGTCTAGAATAGAATTCTGTTTTTCCCTTAAACTAATTGAGTCTTAATCATTATTTTGTAACAATATATGGCAAAAATGTTCGCAGATGAACTTACTTGATCACTTGACGACTTGTAAAGAGCTGTTAATACCTGAAAGTTTATCAAATGTTCCGTAACCGTTTACTTCAGGCAATAATGTCGTTGTTCACTCACACATATAAGTTCTGTTCTCGATATATAGAATGAGTGTTTGTTTATTCTGTATATATGCAGCTAATGCATTATCAATAGGAAATAATCTGTACTTTCCACATCTACAAGCTAAGAACACACTTCAAATACGTACCAAACAATATACTGCTGGAATTAATGACGGGTTTCTGAGCTACAGTGACTATACTTTTTTTCTTATTTGTCAAGAGAGATGTGCTTGTTTTGCAGTTATCAATGATACATCGTACTCTCAAATGGAAACTCGCACACACACATGAGGCTCATTGTAATAGAAAAATAATTAGAAAATTACTTTCACAGAGCATTACAGCTGAAGTGAGATTTAAACTCGTTGGTTTTCTATAATCGTTGATTTTTATTAAAATGGGGGTAGTAAGTGTTCGTATGGTATAGAAGATTCAACTTTCGATCCAATAACTCAAATGGAAAACTAATATAGGATACAGGCATACAATACCAAAATATGGAGTGAATCCGTTCATTACTATTGATAAGGCCCTGCAACAATATTGAAGAACACAAACAAAAAGTAACAGTACAGTTGATTTAAATACATACATTTTGGTAAAATCTTGAATATAATTTATTCCCTCCATAAAATGAACTGATGTGCACATATATGTGATTTTTTTCAATTTTCGGCGATATGTAACTTTCCATCGTAGAGCATCGGCTTGAAGAATCTTATTCTCCTTACAGCAATCACCTTGAACTTGTTCGACTATACCGAAGGCAAAGGGATTGAGAGTCGATTTGAATCAAACATTGTTTGACAACGATTCCATGGAACTGTTGCTAAATCGATGATACTGTCACTAATGGAAAGAAAATCTAAATTATCATCCCAACGGTAGAGGGAGTTAAATTATACAATGGGGTTGCTTTAGCGCAACAGGTTTGGGTCTATATCTGCTGTTTGGAAGTGACCCCACAAAAAATATTGGGATAACCCAGAAGATAAATGCACATTTCCTCACAACAATGATCCAAAACAGAATTCAAGGATGTTGGCAAAAGAGAAGAGTAATATTTAGCATTAAAATTCCATCAAAAATAATGGGGATGAATTAAAAATGAATCTTAGGAAGAGAAATCCTCTGGACATATTGATTTTTTTTTTTGAATTCAAAAGAAGAATCAACTGAGATTTCTGTCAAAAATTCGTGAAGAATTCGGGTAACTCAACTTTCGATTTAAGTCATTGGACATAAATAATTCACAGTATATGGCTGATGTCCATTTGTTCATGGTACTTTGCTACTGAACAAATAGTTTTTTTTTGTGCATTTTTTTTCAAATAGTGTCACAGATTTCCTTAAGCAAAAAAGTATTTAATTCATACGCTGAAAGTATCATCATTAATAGAGAACTTATTTGAACACACATGAAGAAAACTATTGGATGATACCTTCAATTTCTTGTACCGTACAAATACTTATTGTCCCCACTGTAAATAAACCTTTGCGCATATATATATATATATATAAGTATATATATATATATATATATATATATATATATATATATATATATATATATATATGTGTGTGTGTGTGTGTGTGTGTGTGTGTGTGTGTGCGTGTGTGTGTGTTTGAGTGTTTGAGTGCATGTATATGTATTTGAATCGGATAATCAAACTCACTGAAGATATGCAAAATCAGATATAAAATAACTTGAAAAATCAAGCATTTTTTTTTTACACATGGAATTCTCAAAACGCGTCATGCATTGAAATATTGTCGAAGTTACCTTATTGCAATAAGTATCACATTCCAAAATAGAACTCTTATTCACAAAAGTTAAAGAAATCAGACCTCTGGAAAGAACAATAAAAAAAAACTCATGCGACAATTTCCAATAATTTTATTGCATACAAGCCGGAGGTACTTTCCATGGAAGAAGTTTTCAGAGAATTTTTTGGCTAACGAATTCGGATATACCAGGGATTTATAATGATGTCATATAGAAGAAAATCAAATCAAGTTACCTCAAATGTAATGATAGAAAGATAAATATGATTAAAGGAATCGATGGTGAACAATGCGTTGAAAAAATTGAGCGAAGATAGTGTACACAGATGTTTCTCTATTTTTTGTTGTTGTTTTTGTTTCGTTTTTTTTTTTCTAAAATTTAATCCCAGAAGAAGCAATAGAGAAGATAATGTGGCACCATTTGGATGTTAGAAATGAGTGCTTTTCAATGCGTGTAATGTGAAGATAGAAGCGTGGAAAGATAAGAAAACATATGTATGTAAAAAGAGAGAAACGCAAAGGGAGATGAAATTCAAAAGAAAGGAAGATTTAGTGAAAGATATGATAAAAACGCGTTGTGTGGAAGAGAGTCCAAGAAGGAGGAGAAAGACTGCAGAAATTACTGAATTAAGAAACAACCGAGATAAAGCATTTCGAGAGGAGAAGGAAAAAAATTGAAATGCTGGAAATAAAATACACTGGGAAATGAGATAGCATTTCCAAAAGGAAAACTACCAGATATGAAGATTTGAAAGAAAAAAAGAAAAAAACAAAAACATGGACAGGTAAAGTCTGAATGCAATACTGAATCGTGTAAGGAATCGAAAATAGAAAAAAGAAAAAGAAATAAACTGACAAAACGAAGAAACGAATATACTAAAGGTGTTCGCGTTGAACGCTGGTAAGTATTCCTCGAACCGGAAGTGCCTGAAAACCGGAACTGCACCAAGCCGAAAACTAGCAATGCGCATGAGTCATTTTTTCACAAGTCATTTTCGACTATTCATTTTTATCCGTGTTCATTTTTTTTTCTGCAGTGGAATGATGCTATTATTATCTTTTTGCTGTATTTTTTCATACTCAACCAGATTTTAGAACCTATCCTCTGCATCCTACACATAACCTAAAAAAGACAAATTCTTGCAAGTTTTTTATATATTATGAATTCATTTTTTTTTAGTAGTTGAATTTTGCCTACTGAGAGATACATGCATTTCAAAAACAATAGATTCTATATTCGTCTCTGCTGTAGCCATTTTTCAAACACAAAGATCCCAAGCATATTCCTCGTGTAACCTTACTAGAAATGTTCCCCAGGGATAATTGAGGTAAAAAAATGTAGCCATTTCTTTATTTCGGGACTTCCAAAAATACTATGCCTAGAATTTGAGATGTTTACTCAATCGAATTGAAGTAGAGTTTGACCCTGTGACAGCAAGGCTTTTTATAACTGATTGTTCACACTTGAAATGTTCGATGACTATCAGACTAGACGTGCCAGCATGGTTTCTAAAATTGCATTCACACGAGCATCTGAATCTCTCTAGTTGTTTTTATTTCAAGCTGGACAAAACATCTAACTCCTTTCAACTGTATTTGAGTGTCTCTAGGATCATTCCCAGTGGACATGAAGATCAATAACATATTATTCGATGGAACTGCCATCGTTAATATTATCATTTTTATCTAGAATCGGGCCAAGGGTACTGAATGTCAAAATCATTATTTCCCATCGATATGGAAATAAATACCTTCCGAAGTCATGCAACTTGCTCACTGAGCAAAAAAAGGGTGAACATTTTTCAGGGTTTGTTTTGCACATAGATGTTGAGAAGTTTGAACGCACAGTAGTTCTCCCTATAAATTTCACTCTCTGGTATCTCTCATCATCTGAATCCCTAGAAACCCATCCAAACATACCATCAACACTTTATTTTGACTGGCAACACCCCAACATTATCTAAATATCAGTCAATGCCTAGGGTTCTTCCCTAAAGTTTTGTCTGAGCTCAACTTACATTCACTGAAAAACAATCTTCTGTGAAATTTATCCGTCCATATGATTGAATTATACTCATTCAAATGGTAAACTTACAATTTCTATTGGGATTTTAAAAAATTTCTGTACATACTGGCACTATTTAGTATAAAGTGTTCTTAGGTCTTTGACATTCTCTTCCCTATATTAACATAATTTCATTTTAAGATTCAGCAACGACATTTCATCATAAGTATTTATCGTCCCATGTATCAGTAATCCGTTGTGGCTTATTTGATCATCATCGTTTTTTTTCAGTCGAATTCAATAACATTTATCATATTATATCAATCAAAGAGACTCATAGCAGATCGCTGGCAACTATTGTCCACTACCATCCTGCACTGAATGAACTACCCCTCACAATACAACCCCTTGTTTACATTTACCCTGCAATCATCTGGATATGTAATCCTAAACATGCAATAGACATAGAAGATACTACTAATATTTGCAGAGATTCCCTCAGTATACTTCATGGTGTTTGGGTTTTTTTGTGTGTTTTTTTTCTTTTAATTTGCATGTTACAGCCAGAAACGAGACCATTATGTTCGAGCACAATGTATAAATCAAACTATGACAAGAGTAGGTAAGAGACTGCGTAACTGAACATTATATGAAGGATAAGTGAACGGTTGAGATTTTTTCCCATTCCTTAATCATATAATTTTATTATTTTACATATATAGAAGTATATATACCTTCAATATATTCCACTATGTATTTGCGTGCATGTGCTGTTCCTTGTATACGAGTGAACGTTTCTACGATATAAACATGCATACACACACTCAAATACACACACACACATACACATATACATATATGTATATATATATTTATTGTGTGTGTGGATTTTATTATTCTATCTATTTGCAACATGTCTAATACTGTATTTAATTTGAATATGTATACGCATGAAGAACAGCATTAAATATATGGTGAAGAAATAACCGAGTAACAGTTGAATTGAGAAGAGCATTCAGTTAGTTCCTGCACATATAATAAGGTAATTTCCTCAGAAAATCCAGGAAAGAAATGCATAATTCCTGAGATTATAAGAGGAAAAAGTTTTGAAAATTTTGAAAAAGAGGATGAATTTTCCGTAACTTCAAGAAAAGCCTGTCATACTGCCACTTTATTCTACATGAATCCCTATGTGAGTGATGATTTACATTTGATTGCGAGGCAAAGTCGTAAAAAATAAACTAACTGAGAGCGGAATTCAATTATCGGATAAAAATCTATTCAAATCATGGAAGGA
>OY735208.1:59579476-59604476 GCA_963457665.1 Thysanoteuthis rhombus | reverse complement strand
ATGAATTGGAAATTAAATGATTACCATGATTACGCGTTGATTTATTCTTTATAAGCAGCCAAAATATCTTGCCAGAATATCTATGATGTTAGAAATCAGTAATGGTAGAAAACTGGTAGATAAAACTGAAACTTACGTATATTGTATTCAGATGCAACCGCTTGTAACCATGATTATTGTTTTAGTTCTCCCTCTACCGCCGAATTTAACTTTACTATTCACACATCCACACTCACCCTCATACACACACACACACATATGTCTGTGTCTGTGCATGTGTGTGCGCATGTATGAGAGTGTAATCTTATGAATAATGGCTTTGACTTGATTCGTAATACATCCCACTTTTGACATCACTGAATACATTAGCAATTAGTAATGATGATGTGAAATCCTTTCGTACGGAATATTTGTCTCAAGAATAATGCCAAGTTTTTTTCTGGGGTGGCCAACCCAATCGAGATCACTTTTCAGAAACAGGCGCATTTTTACTCTAGTACATAGAAAACTTGAATGCTAGGCTTTTGAGTGTGAAATGAAACGTTTAGATCATTTCAAAATCCATCTGCAGTTTGATTTTGATATAATCCATCTGATTTCATAAATTATATAATTACATTATATATGTATATATATATATGTATATATATATATATATATATATATATATATATATATATATATATATATATATATATATATATATATATATATAAACATATATGTATATATATATATATATAAACATATATATATATATATATATATATATATATAAATATATATATATATATATGTATATACGAGTTACATTAAGTTGTCCTGATTTAATATCATATTTATAAAAGTTAGGATTCGATTCCTTAGGAACAAAGAAAATATTCATCTGAATGTAGCTGATGCTGCATTTCAGGAATATTTAAAATTTGGGAACCTATAATGTTCATCCTAAAATTATGTGAAGGGGAATCTCTGATATTATTGTACTTATTATCACCTGAAATTTAATGATATACTCCCAGTGATAACATGAAGTAACAGTTATGTACTGTAGAAAGAACTCCGGAAGAAACAAATAAGTAAGGATGTTTGATAGAAAGCGGAAAAAAACGCTGAAAAGAATGATATATGCTTTCATGGTAGGATGGGATTTGAAATGACAGAAGAGATATTTATTTAGCTGATTAATGCAGTGCAAAGATACACTAAAGTTAGGTCATTTAAATAGAGGGATAACGAAGATTTGAGAAAGGGCAATCGATTTGTTACTAGACTGGATAGGAAGACATTTGTATGAGGAAATAGAAATGCTATAATGGGCTATCTTAATTATCAACATCCATGGGATTCCCATGGATTCACTTAATTTTTTTAACAATGTAAACAGATTACTCCACATATAAATGCAGAGTAATGTCATAAACCGAACGGAAAGATGTAGAAACTCGCAGTATTCTCCTTAGAAAAAAGTACTTTTTTTAATTAATCTTATTAAGTTATTCTTTCTTTTTTTTCTAGCAACTTCTTAGAGAAAACATTATAAACTTACATGCAGCGCAAGGAACTCTCATACTTTGTTGAACGCCTATTTTGTATCTAGGGGTCACAACCTCGTGTGTCTCCTATAAAATTCAATAAGTCCCAGCCATTTCAAATAAAATGCAGCTTCACTAATTTAATTAGTTTCAATGTCGCTTAGTATTCACGAGGCGCTTCATAATCAAATTAACTAATTATTATCTGAGAAATATTTGCGGTTAGCTGTTTCCTAGGGTCATGATTCTGAATTGAGAATATTCTCAATAGTCACTGAACTCAGCTTCAACAATTTAGCTCACCAATGGCTCATTTTGATTAAATTAACTTCGAATGGAAAATACTGGCAAATGGTAATGCTAATTGCGCCCCAAACAACCAACAGTGCTATCTCTACCTTAACTTCTCTGGTTTGGAAAGACACAATCCGTGGAGTATAAAGTAACTCAGCATACAGTAAAATGTATTGGTCAGACGTTGAAAAGATATTTCACTGCTGTTGTGAAACAACCAAATATTATTGGTAACATCAACTGATATGATACATCATGTGATTTTTGAGATTTATTCACTGATACATTTTTTAAGGGAGACTATTTATTGCATCTTATTGATTTATATCATCATCATCATCATCATCATCATCATTATTATTATTATTATTATTATTATTATTTGGAATCTCACACCAGTTGCCTGGTGGTAACCGCTGGAGTTTGAGTGACAGCAAGTCTCCTCAAGTCTCCAGCCCTCCTCTTCTAGTACTCATAGGTCGCAGTAATTCTACGATTTATAGTTTCACACCGGTTGCCCAGTGGTTATCGCTGAAGGCTGAGGGACAATAAGTCTCCTCAAGTCTTCAGCTAACATCTCCTCCCTCTTTCGCATATCATGACAGAGCTACTATTCGTTGCAGTACTTATATCTCTAGCACCTTCCTCAGTATCCGTGCAGTTCCCAGTAGTGCTGTGGTCTGTACGGTCTCTATCCTCCCCCTAATCCCGATCTCCTCCAGTCTCTCCCTCAGCGTTTTGGGGACAGTTCCTAGTGCGCCCGCTATGACCGGTACTACCCTGGTTTTCATGTTCCACATTTTTCTTAACTCCGTTGTGTCTATGGTTATACTCCTTCTGAGCAATTCTGTTTCTCTCTTAAGGTTCCCCTTTCGTAACCACGTCCATGATTTCTCGTCTGCTATATCTTGTATCCGTCTTTTAAACTCCCCTTCAATTTTTTCCCTTCCCATCTTTCTTTTCCTCTTCAGTTCCCCGGTGGTTATTGCTGAATGCTGAGTGACAGTAAGTCTCCTCAGGTCTCCAACACTCATCTCATCTCATCTCATCTCTCATCTATCACTGCAGAGCTGTGGTTTGTACTTCCACTTCCAATTGGGTGTTTTTTCTCCCTCTTCATATGTTAGGCTACTGCTAACAGTTGGGGTACTAGATCCAATATTTCTTGCACTTTCCTCAGTATTTATGCAGTTACAAGCAGTGCTGTTGTCTTTACAGTCCAAATCCTTCCTCATATCCTTAGTTCCTCCTATCTTACATCGAGTGTCTTTGGCATAGATCTGAGTGCACCTATTATTAGGTCCGGTCTCTTTGCTTGGATGAGGTGGTCCGTTCGGATGTCAAAGTCCCAAAGTAGTGGTTTCAATTCTCAAGAGTTATGGCTGTTTTATCCTGGTACATCTGTTCTGCTTGGTCAAATCTCATTAGTTTTCTCAGTTCCAAGGATATCACTTGCTACTCTATCATGTATGTGTTTATACGCCTCTTGGCTTCACAAGTTATGTTGTTCATCGTCACATCTCTTTCTCAACAAAGGCATCTTTTGATGTTTGTCAGTGTTCTATTGATTTTGTTAGTATATATCATGTTCCAATGCATTCGTTTTACGCTGCCATGATAAGCAATTCTTTTCCTCTCTTCCAGTTTCCTTTCCGTAGTCACATCCATGATCTCTCGTTTGCCAGATCATGTATCTGTTCATCATATTATCCACATAGTTTCTTCTGTTCCAATTTCTCTTTCTTTATTTGATGTGCATCCCTATTCCTAGTCATTTTCTAAATTTTTCCTTGCACTGCTATAAACACTTTATGATGTTTCCACTGTTTGTTTTCACATACTTTTGTAGATCTGCTTTGGCGCTCTGGACAAAGTCCTTCATAATGATGAGGCCTTTGCCGCCTTATTTTCTCTTCATGTATAGTCAATCAATGTCATTTCGGCGTAGTAAGGTTATATGTATTGTCGTGAGCTTCCTCGGTCCATTGACTACAGTTCTCCTTTTATCCATCCAAGTAGTGGTCCCGTGTATATTATTATCAATAGAACCTATGTGCTCATTCTTTTTGAAAGGTTCTTTCTTTTTAGTTTTGTCTCTGATATTCCCAAAATGTCTCTAAGGTATTATCCTATTATTTCTCCTCTTTCATTTCTTCCAGTTTCAATGTGTAACATACGAGAAATCACAGGTATTATAATTGATATTGTATCAGTGCCCCAATCTTCGTGTTGTCCATTAGTTCGACCCTTCCGCTTTTGCAAACCTTCCTTTGTGCATAACCATATTTGAGCATTTTTCTATTCCAAACTCGAACCAAATATCATTGCTGCGTTCCTTTACTTCGTTGAAAAGTATCTCGAGTTGTCACCTGTTCTTAGCAATTAATTCTATACCGACCATGTCCATCAGGTGGTTGACTTTCTCCTTTGTTTTCGAGAATCAGTATCTTTTGCTGTTTTCAAGATACTTTTGAGCGGCATTATAATTAGAACAAATAGTAACGAAGACAGCGAGTCTTACTGGAAGACCCCCCTTTTTATACTCACCTCTGTTGAATTTTTCTGCATCTTCTCCGTTCTTCTGGTAATAAATATCTTCTTTCCATTGATACATGCATTCCTCCACTACTTGTTTTCCGTATATGTGGTAAGCACGTGGTTGTTATATTATTGTTTGTCAGGCCCCCTTTTCCTTTGTACTTTTCGATGAGGGTTGTTTTGCATCTTGTTATCCATTCTGGTACATCGCCTTCATTTTGATATTTTTTGATGGGTTGGTCTGTTGTGTAACTTGGTGATTTTTGGAGATCTGTGTATCCCGCCTAGTCCCGATGCTGTCCGGTTGGTTATTTTTCTGAGAGCGTATTTCCGTTGAATATTACTGGTTTCCTTCGTCAATGTATTTGAGATCTCTTTTTATGTTCTTCAACTACTTCCTTTTATATTTTTTGGTGTCCACTCATGCTGTTCCAGGAGTTCTTTGTCTCTGTGGCATCCAGATTTATGTTCTGTCTCTTTCTCCATTCAGATCCTAGTAAAACTTATTGTCGTTGTTTTAGAATGCTCGGTTCAGTGTGAATTTAGCAGTCCTTTGCCTGTAACTCTTCAGCCTTGCTTCTTTGGCTAGTCTCCCTTGGTGTATCTCTTCCACGGCTGCAGCGATTCCTTTTTGTGTTATCTTGTATTTGTCAAATAGTCTTACACGTCGTCTGTCCATATATGTGGCATATCTCAGTAGTACTTCATCTCTCTGGTGTTGTGAGATTTATCTTTTTAATCTTCTTTCTCAGTTGGGTTTTTCCTCCTATTGTTACTTCGAGTTTTTTTCCTCGTGCTGTGAAGAGTTCCGTTACCATTTTCGCTTTCAATTAGGTTGTTACGCTCGGATAGGCTGTTTGTTTTGATATGCTGTAGGAGGCAGTTGACATGTTTCGTTGCTTCTCTTTGGTTTTCTTTCAATTTTATCATTTCTATGTTGGTTTTGTTGGGAGATTTTTTCTTGGGATTGGCCACTTTCTTCTTTTTCTATTTCATTAGTTCAGTCTCTGAAAGCCATTTGTTTTTCAGAGTTTGTTTTACTTGATCAGCCAGACACTGGCTTGATACCTCCTCGGCTGATTTTTCCCTCCATAGTCTGAGCATGCGTTCCCCATAACACCACACCGATGGTTTGTTTTGAAATAGCAATACATTACTAACCTGTTCTCTTCTATTGGCCATTTTCTTCTTCTTGTTTTTGCTAATTGCCTCTCAATGGCGTCTGTGCCCCCTCTTGGTATCATTAGTGGAGCATTAGTTGCAGTTTTGGCATCTTCTTCTTCTTCTTCTTCTTCTTCTTCTTCTTCTTCTTCTTTTCCTTCTTCTTCTTCTTCTTCTTCTTCTTCTCATCATCATCATTATTACTATCATTATTACTATTATTATCATTATTATTATTATTATTATTATTATTATTATTATTATTATTATTATAATTATTATTTTTATTATTATCATCATCATTAACAACAAAATTACAAATGCGTGAAAAAAATACGGATACATTCCGTGTGTACATTGACGAAAAATCCAGGCATATTAATGGTTTTGATTCTCCCTGAAATACTGTGCAATTCCACTACTGAAGTCATTTTTGACTCCGTGGCTAAACCAAAGGGAATATAATAGAATTTCCAGTTAATTCTATCAACATCTTCATCATCTGTCTTTTATCGTCCGTCGTTGGACATATACCTTTCCCAGGATTAGCCATAACTTTTTTATTTTGGGTGATGCAGAGTCAATATTTTCTGAACTCGTCCAGTAATGTAATATTCTGCCGGCATCGGTTCTGCATTTCATCTCGAGGGATCCATGCTGTGAGTTGTGATGCCATCGCTGTCTGCTAAATTTCCAACATGACCAGCCCCATGCCATTTTAGCTTCCTAGTGGATTCTATGATGTTTTAGACTTTAGTCTCTTCCCAAATATACTGTACTGTATTGTAGACTATGCAAGTGATTTTGAGCATGATCCTCCTACATGCATGTTGCATGGTTCTTAGTTTGAGTCTTTGGTTATGGATTTATATTGTATATATCGATCCATTAATTTTTCGATATATTTGCAATATGTAAACTAGACAGTAGCGACAATAAAACATCAAAAGGGGCGTTATCCACTTCAACCTGCAGTGTCTCACCTGTAACTAGAATGATGGATGAATTAACCACTCTATCGTAGCTGGGAGGATAATTCAATCATAACCCTGCTCATCAACAAATTTTTAGTGCTATTGGTGACCCCCCCTTTGTATGAAGGGATAAATAGACATTACCTTCTTGATACGTCAGATACTTTGGAGAAGAAGTATGATTACAATCATATAATCTCAAAGTAGAAATGGAATAATATCTTTAATTTGAAGGTAGTATTTCAAATATGGAAATATTCACTTGCTCATAAATTTGCAGATAATAATTTCCATGAATGCTTCAATTTCATCTAATGCACTCTCAAGAAGATACACAGGTGCAAATACACTACCATAATCAACAGACAGAGACACACACACACACATACACACACATACACATGTGCACACATACAGGCAATATACATACCCATATAGCTAGACATATATATTCGTTCATAACACAGTTCAAGATACTCATATCCACGAAGCATGTTTATGAATTTGTAACCATGTGGAGAAAACAGCAGTTTTTTTTTTCAAGTTACTTTTCCTCGTTTTTTTTTGTTTTTTTTTTTGTTATTGTTGTCGTTGTTATTGTTGTTGTTGTTGCTGCTGCTGCTGTCGGTGTCGTTGTTTTTGTTTTTATGGATTGGGGTTAGCATTTAAAGTAAAGGCATAAACATTGAGAAAAAGCGATACAAAATGTCTGCATCTTTGTTACTCTTGAAATTACGTTGGATAAATACATTTTGTTATCTCTGCCTCTACAGACGCCTATAAACAACATAAAACGGTTTGAAAGCTTTTATCGCTCATTCAACAGTCTTTAGATGTGAATAACAAAATACAACAAAGATAAATCAAGATGAAAAGCTGATGAAATATCGCAGAATCTGGAACGTGTTAGAGAAAATATTTATTTACAGATATTATTTTAAATAACTGATACGTTATGTTATCCAAGTGGTAGACGGATAGACAGATAGATACCAGTGATGTATGAGTCCCAATTATGTTATATTTATTATTCAAATTCTTGTAATTTTTTTTTTTTTACTATACAGCTGACTTTCTAATATTATCAATAGTATTGATGCATCTAACACAAACACACTAGCACACGGACGCATTTAGACACATTTTTAACGCAAAGAAGTTAATTGCAAGGAAGATATTCTAATTTCATTTTGGGAATGGGTAAAATACACATTTTGATAAAAGTTTAGATAATTCATTAATGTTTATTTGGAACGGTATGTATGTCATGTAAATATTTCCTTCTTCACTTGAAAAATGTTGTCTCCTAACTTGAGATGTGGTTCCTATTTCTTATCCACCTATCACTAATTGAACAGGTTTTTATTTTAAAGGAACTATTGCTTCTCGGCGAATGCACATGCTGTGTGGAAACAGCTCAACCTTTGAAGTGTTTGGTGAACTGCTTACTCGGAATAGCAAGTCAATGCAATCCCTGGGATTTAATGCAAATCTTTCTTCACTAAAGGTTTTGGTTGCACTTAATTTGCGAATTTTTCTTCGTCCCATACGTATCGGCACAGCCATCTGCTACTTATGATAATGGTGTTTATTGTCGTTTTCTCTTTGATAATATATTTAGAGTATGAACACAAGATGGCGGCAATAAGTCAAGATCAAGAAATTAAGTGCCTATTACGAGGAATTGCAGGAAGGGAATACTCATATGTGATGATTGTACTCTAATACAATGTCGAATAAATATTACGAAGGATATATGATGTTTTAAGGAAAAAAATGGTCATAATAAAAAAGCAACCAAGTATATTATTCAATGGCAAAACTGGCAAAGAAATTGAGTAAGTAAAAAGAAATTAGGAAATCAATAAGCATTGAATATTGAACACATACGGAGCATATCCAATTAAATCAGGACAGAACAAGTTATCTCCTTAAGGTTAAAATTGAATTCCCATATAGAAAGAGTAGATAAGAACAAGGCAATAAAAAGGATTAGAAAATAGAAAGAGAATTGGAATTATGTTTGAAGAAGAAAACCCGACAAAAAATGAATGTCCCTGTTTAACATTTGTTCCTTCTTGATATGAATAACTGGGGCACTTTCCGTGATTTAAGGATTCAAAATAGCAGTATTTTTTTGATAAAATGATTCACACTCTCAGAAGAGGGAGGAGCAAACAGTTCAGATGTAACAAAGTGCAAATGTATAAATAAAAAAGTATCTTGATTGCGCAGGAAAATCCTAAAATATTAAGCTGGAATCTTCGAATTATGAAGCTCAAATGATATTTCCACTGAATGGTATTACAAATGTTGAGGATCAGCATCCACTTTATTTATTGTTTATGTTCCAAGAATCATGTATTTCTTAATAGTGTATTTTCAACTTATTTTCTAACCAATTTATAAAGCTTTGGGTGCATTTATTGACTGGGTGGAGGTGAAATATTCCAGTTGTTTATAAAATTTGCCAAAGTAAATTCTATTTGGATGTTTCAAACTTTTTTTCTTTCATACATAGTATCAAACTATTGGAAAACTGATTTTTTTTTTCATTTTCCGACTCAATAGATGTAGGGTTAGGAATGGAGATGATTCTGATTGTGCTAAAATGTATTTCTCTGTTCGTAAAGATTTTGATCTGTTAAGTTTATTTGTGCAAGCTTACATCGTTAGTTGAATGAATGACATACATTCAATCGACGATAAAAGGGCAGTTTTTTCTTACAAATGTACCTCAATGAATATTCTAGTGTATATTTGAGCACAGACACAGTATTTTTTTCTGAAATCATTCTTACATTCACAAACATATAATTGCATAACTGAATGCATGTGTTTATATAACATGTAAATCATGAATCACTATAAGACAGTATAATACATCATTGAGCATATTCATGCATATATATATATATATATATATATATATATATATATATATATATACATATATATATATATATATATATATATATATATATATATATATATATATATATATATATATATATATATATCCCACTGACATTATGCAATGACTCTCACTTAATGTTAGCAGGGCTTATCGTAGGAGGAAGGCCTTTGGGTTTCTAAATCCTAGTTATGTCACTCAGCAAAGAAAAACCGGTTTTTGCTTTTCTTAAAACTTTACTGTACGTCTATACATAAAACAACAATTTTGTATATATATATATATATATATATATATATATATATATATATATATATATATATATATATATATATATATAACAGATACGCATATTCATAAATATGTTTGTTTTGTTTCTCATATCTCCGAAGAATGACTCATCCAAAACCTTCAAACACCACACTGCCTTGTGTGTCATCTTATACATCTGACGGATGATAATCCGTACAATGACCACTTACCTAGTTTACACACATTGGGAGATTCTTTGAATCCTGAATACAACGTTGGATGATTATTTTTATTCATTTTTGATATTATTATCTTATTCAGCCACCTTTTTTTATATGTTTTTTCCATCCATCAAAATTCAAAATTCAATATCCACTCAGTGATATGTTATGCCCTAACTTGTCAAACAACCTTCACGCGTGTCTGATCTTTTAACAAATAACGTGTAAATGATGTTTGATTTTATTTCCATTTGTCTAATGGTATCCGATGATAATATTGCTATATATTTGGGTATCACTTTACAGAACAGAACAATATATATATATATATATATATATATATATATATATATATATATATACATATATATATATATATATATATATATATATATATATATATATATATATATATATATATATATATATACATATATATATACATATATTTACAATACACTCTCATTGTAACGAAATTCTGTCTACCAGGATTATTTGATGACAAACTTTTTGCATTATATTCTCTTGATACAATCATCAGATGTTAATGTGCAGCATCAACGACATTGTATATATACACATACATACATACATACATACATACATACATACATACAAACACGCACGCACACACACGCACACACACACACACACACACACACACACACATATATATATATAGGTTTATACATTGACTGGTATTATAGGTTCAGCATTAAACATCAAGTTGAGCTAGAGTGGAGCTTGGAATATGATTGAATAAGGATTTGTCGAACAAATATATTCATGCTTCTCTCCTGTTCTGTCTTATCCATGAGAATAATTTGGCATATTTCAGATTCCTATAGGACTATTCGTGGGAGGGGAGGTGTATCTTTTTTCTCGATTATGATATATTCTTTTCCATCGGTCTTCATATGTTTTTTTATGTTCACTTGTTGCTCATCGCTTTAATGGGTTTTTTTTTCATTATTTAGTGGAGATACTAAGTGTTTTAGTTTTAATGAATCTTAAATTAGGAGCATAGAGTGTATGCATCTTCATCATAAGTATATTTCCAAATCATCAATTATGGCATTTTTCTTCTCCGAGAGGATTGTAATCTATCCTCATTTGAATCTTTTTCCCAGTGTTAGGGATCACTTTTATTTGACATCATTTTTTTTATCAATCATTCTATAGTCGTCAGTTTCTATATAAGATAATTATGATGATTGGTTGTTCTTTAAAGAGACTGGGGGTATAATATAACGATAAAATTCTAAGTAATGATCAGATCTATTAGATAGGTTTATTTCTTGTGTACCAATATATTGTGTATTGAACTATGTTTTAAAATTAAATCCCAAAAGATTATGTGATTTCAAGGCCGCTTCATTTTTTTGTTTAGTATTTCAGTTTTTTTTTCCTTTTCATTTTATAGTCTAAAGTGAACATTTTAAATTTATTGATTAGGTATTGGTGACATGGAGTTTCAAAACACTGGCTTAATTGTATTTGTTTCAATATGCTCTATGTTACAAAGGGTTGGTATTTGCTTTTGATTAATCTCAAATACTCTTTCACTAATCACAAAGTGTTTTCATATCTCTGTTCGTAAATGATAATGTATGGTTGACGAGTATTGGCTTGAATTTTTTTTTTCGAAATTTTTACGTGATATTTTATATCTATGTGTTTCTGTTGGCTTGATGTTTTAGCTTGGTGTGTAAAATTCAATTTCGGACATTTGTTTTGCAAGAAGCATCATATCATTTTTGTCCACTTGCAATCGGGTCTATTGATGGTTTTTCAAACAGTTTTCTTTCTAATTATTTATTGTTATGTTTCTTCATGAATTTACTGAAATTATTTGTACAACTACAACTATTTTTCATTTTGTTCTTGTCAAATATTTCAATCATCGGGTTGCACCGGAAAAAGTTTTTTTTTTATTGTTTGGATGAACGTAGTTTAATTTGAAATATTCACTTCTGTCGATGGAACAACAAAAACAAACAAACAACAAAAACAATAAAATAGAAATAGCGTAGACTGCCAACATTACACAAACTTTTTATGAAAACCATAATTTGATACTCTACATGTATGTATACTGAAAATTAACTATCATACCTATTTATTATTAAACATTATAATCTCTTTTTTGGTCTCGGCCACTTCAAATAACAAACCAATCACCATAATCATTTAGATGGATAGGAACAGACCAAACCTAGGATAAATGAAGTAACGGCTGAGTTCATATAAAGGTGATCCTTAGCAATGAGAAACAGCTTCAAATGAGGATAAAATACTTTCAGATAGGAAACATACAATATATATATATATATATATATATATATATATATATATATATATATATATATAAAGTGCAGTAAAGATTTGTACCATAACAAGTTTATTTTTTTCCCTGTTTGGGCTTCTACAGACTAATGAATCAATTTTTGATGCCTATTTAGGTCATTACCTAGGTGTGGGTCTGTTTTCCTAGGTTGTTAAAACTCCTTTCTATTATATATGTACACACCAACACACACAGATACATCTCTCTCTCACTTTCTCTTTCTCTTTCTCCCACTTTTTCTCTCTTTTTCTTTCTCTCTCTTTCTCTATCTATATATCTATATACATATATATATATATATATATATATATATGTGTGTGTGTATGTATGTGTGTGTGTATGTATATATTGAACAAACTACACCAAAAAATCAGCAAAAGCACACAACTAAGAAGAAATAGCTGGATCAAAAATATAGATATATAGATAACCACAACAAAAAAATCACTGATGTACTGCAAACACCAGTAGCTGTTGTTGCAAATATAAATCCAAATGTTTGCTCATCGGTAAACAGCCAACTAACGCAGCATGCAAACCAATGGAGAACCCCTTGATTCAATTCAGTTGTTTGCCGGCAGGGGCAGTCACACTGTGATTGGGGATATTCCACCGTCAGCAAGCCAATATAAGACCATTGCTTATCCACCAGTGGGTAATCAGTGCACTTAGAGCCTTTTTGTGGTGGCCGGAAATGAGAAATTTCTAGGATTCGTCCTCTTGCTACCTAGAATCAGACTTTTTAGTAAGACAAATCTCTCTCTCTTTCTCTTTCTCTCCCTCTCTCTTTCTTTTTCTCTCCCACTCTCCCTCCCAACAGCAAATGGAGCTGAAGCACTTATTTTTTTTCCAGAACTCTACAAACATATTTGTAATTCAATTCAGTAAAAAAATATTTAAGCCAATATCTAGTAATATATCGAAGTAAGTGTACTGTGGATCAAGTGCACCCCTCTTTTTCTGGAGCACTGGAGCCCTCATCGTGAAGTTTTGAAGTTTAAGTGACTTCTTTATTCTGTTATGTATTCTTTTTTCATTGAAATATTCCAGGGTTTGATATATCACTCTCCATAGGTTACAATTAAAAAAATTGTTGAATCTTTGCATCATATATGAATGTTGATAACAGCTGTTACATCTAATGCAATTTTAATGAACGAGGAACATTTTCCAATAAGTTGATGTTATAATGATGATTTATTGTGTGTTTGGAGAGAGGAAAACTATGCCTTAAACTTTTATTAGATGAACTGACTGGCATTACTTAAAGGATACGATCTAAAAATTGGTCATTTTTTTCTGATTTTTACATCCATTTAAACTTCTTGGTTTGCTAAACTTGTTATCATCTTTTAATGAATTTAAGAGAAAGTCATACATCATATAATATTATTGGGAAAAACTTCCCATTCCCAAACGCATAAACATTATAACAACAGAGTAGTTTTTATTATAACCCAAGTAAAAGAATTCGCTTAATTAGAAAATAAATGAGTCTTTCTGAAAATGGTGTTTTCATCTCTGTATTGTTTCACTGAACTTTCACAAAATATAAATAAACAGTTAGTATCATTCTTGTCAAAGATAAAAATAGAAATGGATATGTGAGATTCAACGTGGTTGACAGCAGGAACAAAGTTTGGAGTTCCATCCCTCTCTTCACTCCTTTCTGATCCTCACCATCTCAATTTAATTTGGGGTTTTGTCCAACAAAGTTGCAGTTCTTTGAACTGTTACTCAACGCTTATAAATGGAATTGCATGCAGCACGAGTTGAAATTTTCAACGTCTCCTCTAAACAGTTACTGTCAGTAATAAGAGAGAGAAAGGTTAAGGGAGCATGAAAGAAAGAATTGAGGCATCTCGTATAATCTGCAAAATTTACTGCAGTTCCTTCAGGCAGACAGACCCATGGTCGTTGAGCTCCGAACGAATTGCCAACAATTTTAAATAGATACCTTCATACAGCAAACTTAATCCTTTTTATTAATGAATATCCGTCTCCTACTTCGTTAATAATAAGTTTTATCTTAAAATTAGCTAATTGTTACTGCCTATTGTTACTGCCTCACTCCAGCTTTCATTGTTTATCCTCTTTAATTTCCTTCTTTCCGTCCTTTTCCCTTACAATAATATTCTTTAACGGCCGTGTCTTTTATGTAGGCAACTGGGTATCGAAGTATTATCTCTCTATGGGAATCCCATCATCAGATTTGTTGACCAGTGTTCAAGAAATGTTATGGTCAAGATATTTTGACCTTCCAGACCTTATCTTCCAAAGGAATCTCACTTACAAGTCTGAAAACTATAAAATACCTTGTCTGTACGGATTTGTTTGTAAACGCACTCACAATATCACATTTATATTTTCACATGGCTCCAATCTCTTGCGCGCACACACACACACACACACACACACACACACATACACTCACACACACTCACATATCAATATAGGTAGCAGACACAATATCCCCATTCGTGATGAAAAGAAGTGTCAACAACCAATGGTTCCTACCGATAGTCACCCCTGGAGCTAAAGTATGGTAGCCTACTAAGAGACTAAGATTCAATTTGTCCATAGCGAATTATGCTCAACCAATCACAACAGTGCAGTATATTAGGGGGTAAAAAGTCATGGATATCATAGAATCTATCAAAAAACTAAACTGGCTATGGGCTGGACATGATGCAAGAATTTCAGACAACTAAAAGACATCACAGCCTGAAAGTTTGATCCCCAGGGGTTATATGCTAAACTGTGGCCATTTACGATGGCACGACGAAATAAACAAGAAAGTATTGGAGTCGCAAAGCCCATGATAGAAAGGTCAGGAAGATCCAACGACGGACGCTAAAAGACAAATGATTCTGCTGCTGCTGCTGATGATGATAATTATGATGATGAACCGAAATCACCCTTGACAAGCATAGACTTATAAATAAAAACCCATCAAAACATACCTCATTGAAAGAACGAAAAAAATAAATAATGTTATCAAATCCTATAAAACTGCGTGGAGTATGTCCCATCGGCCAATTAACCAATGTCACCGTGTATTTATACGGGAGTGCTTTAGTGAGTGTTTAGTCTAAAGTATGCAGCAGCATGAACTTTGGAGTCACCATACAGAACATGCACATACCCCACCCATACATATATAATTATACTAAATTCTATGATTTTAAAGTCCCATTTACAGCGCAAATTCGATCAATTTCACTTGGTGGATTTTTCATCATTGCCAAATTGAACCAAAGGGTCAACCATTGGTTTGCAGGCAATGTTAGTTAGTTGTTTACCGATGAGCAAACATTTGGATTTATATTTGCAACAATAGTTACAGGTATTTTCAGTATATATATATATATATATATATATATATATATATATATATATATATATATATATATATATATATATATATATATATATCGAAAAACTACACCAAAAAATGTTCAATTTTTTGCCTTGGTTGTTTATTTCGGTATATGAAAATATTAATTTTCATGTATTTTTTGTTCTATTTAGTTTGAATGTTAGTGTCGTTGAGCAACTTGCTGTCCTTTAATGCTGATTCGTAGTATGTAGTATGTCTCTGTGGGGGGTTGCACGTACGCGGGTGGTTGTTAGTGTGCAAATCTAACGGTATTAATCAAAAATGCGTTTATTTTAGGAACAGAAACTATTTCAATTTACGTGGTGAAACTGTATTTTTCGCTTTTTGTCAAATTTTTCCCCACAACGCTACATGGCATACATTTATCACAAAGCAATGTAGCGCATTTTGATAAAACTAAAGATATCATTTGATTTTCGGTCGATACAATTTACGTGAAGTGCCGCTACGCCCGAGTTTCCCAAGGAAAATTGCAATTATTGGAAATATCCTGTTGTAATAACGATTCATTTTTCTTCTATGACAATTACCCATTGTACTTTTCCTCTTTCACTCTCAAACTAATGAAATTGATAATTGTATTGATTAATTGTCATAATCAGTGTGTATACCAGAACTGAACATCTAAACAATTATCTAAAATCATCTAAAAGAAAATAGATATTTTATCAAAAACTATTATATATATATATATATATATATATATATATATATATATATATATATATCATTTTGTCGGATGGAGACATTTTTTTGTAGGGGCGGGATCATCAAATTGATTCAAATTGTTCCTTCGTGAATAAATGTCATGTTCATTTGCTTTTTTTTATTGGTAAGTGTAATATAATTCAATTTCACAGAATCTGACATTATTTGGTGATTAATACATGTGGTCTTGGAAAAAAAATCAAATTCTACTGACATATAAACACATTTACGAGGATCACGCAAATTGTTATTGCTCGAAGATACAATTACTACTACCTTGTTCTGAATAATGAATATCCACTCAGATGAATTTAATGTTATTTGTCATCAATATACAAAAAAAAAACCATTAATCAAAAAAAAAAAAATGAAAAGTAAAAGCTCCGATATTGGAAATCAGTTTATGTCCTAAGTGTTATATTTAGTTCAAATCAATGGTGATACCGGTTGTCATTCTGTAATAATTGATTTTAGGAGGTATTGTATTAGCAAAATCGATTGTGGAAATGCCAATAGCCTACAAGGCAACGGTTCGGAGGATGCAATAGGCCAGTTCGCAGTAGTGTCTTCTCCTTCAACCCTGTGAAGGATGTAAAGTAATCCATCTTAGGTGTCAGGCTACCAAGCTGGAACTTTAAAACGAACAAGTGCTACAAATAATGATTGGGTCCCCGTGAAAGGCTCGAGAAATGGAGACAAAATCATAGCTTGATCCGTCTTGTGACACAACAGAAACTGGACCGAGCAGAGGAGAACCTCAATAGCGCAAAATTATTTTTCAAATCAGCATCATACTCTGAAGCAATATGTTAGATTTATCAGTCTCCCAGTTTAAACTATCCTCCTCATCATCCACCTCCTTGTCCTACTCCCTTTCCTCCTCCTCCTCATCATCATCATTATCAGTATCATCATATGTTCTCCTCTATCTCTTTTGCTCTTTGTTTTTTTTCTTTTTCTACATCTTTTCATACAGTTTGCTTCCCCTTCGTTAGCCAATATATATATAATTCATTTTTGAAGTGTATTTTGATATGATATTCATCACTTCTGTCTTTTTTCCTCTACCACTACATTTCACTTGACCTTTTTCTTTACTTGTTTTTCTCTGTTTTCCCTGGTTCTTTTTACAAGTCTCATTTTCTTTCAGTAGGAAGAGACGTAGGAAATCTTGCATGCAGATTTATTCAGATTTTCAATAGATGATGTATTTCAGAAAAGAAAGAACAGGACTCGTTTTAGCGCAAGAGTCCATATCTCCAAATGGTTGGTTGATTTTTCATCAGCAACATTTTCGATTTTAGCTAGTTGAATCCATGGTTAGAGATGGAGACACAGGGAAATCACTGTTCGTTGCAAATGTATTGTTCCTCATAGTTCTTCCCAATCAATTGAAAGAAGTGTATCCCAGCGTCTTTGTTGCCCTTGAACCGAATAACTCCCCAAATAAATGACCAACCGCATATATTATCGGAGAACTTTTCCATATGCCTCTCTAATTCACCCTAAGCTGGTTATTCAAAATGACTATTGACTGCAGAATCTCAAATAAGCTTGCGTTAACAATGTTTAAGGAATTAACAATTAATTCATGTCTCACAGCTAACGGCCTGGAATTAACGTTGTTGATCGCTACTCACTGAACAGTAAACTGATCACTAAAAGCTTCAAGTGGTGCTAAAAATTGTCCAGAACCTCACTAAATGGCAACTTTAGATGATACCGGAAATTCATTAAAGCCATTACAAACGGGCTGAGAAATGGATGACAAAATATGATTACGGAATTTGAGGGCATAATTCCCGGTGTTGTCAACCACAATCACAAACTTAAATTGTAACGGATGAAATAATCAACTTACTCAGAGGAAAATTATCAATTTAACTCAAATCAATGCCATAATATGATTCGGAGAAGTATTTTTTTCCATTCATGTTTAATTGCTTTACTCAAAGAAGACCAATTAGTGGAAGGTTTAATTAAGTATTCTCGAAGCCATGTTTTATATGTTGTTTACTTAACATAAGTGGATTTTTTAATTTGTTTATGGGCCAACGCTAACATAAGTGAAAGAGATGGCTTCCTTTGATTGATACCGACCCATTAGATATTTATTAGGATTGTTTGTAAATTATGAGGAAGAAACAAAGTGACCGGAGGGATTAGAGGGTCCCAATTTTGGATGGGATATTTTTGTCTGTGAACCACCATGTTTCATGGCGAATACGACTTCCTTTTTACCCGTGAAATTGCTTGATAATAACACTCACGACCATCATTTCTGTGAATCTGAAATCTCTGGCTGGCCAATGTTTATCCATACCGTATACATTACTAATACATTTACTTGATCTCATTCAATATTTCTTGGAGTTGAGTGACAACAAGTATCCCCAAGTCTTCAGCCCTCCTCTCCACACTGTCATAGTTCACAGCAGTACTGTTGTTTACGCTTTCACACCATTGGCCGGTAGTTATTGCTGAAAGCTGATTGACAGTAAGTCTCCTCAAGCCATCATCACTTATCTCATCTACCCCCCATCTATCACACAAGAGTCCTGGTTGGTACCTCTGCCACTATCCTCCGTTAGTCCAATGTTAACAGATGATGTCAAATTTGTTGCACTTTCCTCAGTATTTGGACAGGTCCCAGTAGTACAGTGGTCTGCATAGCATTGATCCTTCCATTTATATTTGGTTTCTCAAAGCTCACCTTCAGTGTCTTTAGTACGGTTCCGAGTGCCCCTATCATCACTGGGACAGCATTAACTTTCATGTTCCACAACTTCTTCTGTTGTCTTCCCAGGCCAAAGTGTTTTTCACTCTTTTTTTACTATGGTCTGCAGGTACGACCACGTCAGTCATTTCGCGGGTTTTCATATTCTGGTCCACAGTTACTCGGTCTGGTATTCTCACTTGGATGGAGTGGTCCGTTTGGATGTCAAACACGCAAAGTAATTTGTCGTTTCTCTGTGTCTGTTTGTCTGCGTTCTGTCAATTTTCGTTTTGAAATAGTTTGTTCTGATGCATTAGTTTTGGGATGCCATATTGAGCAATTCCGTTTCTCTCCTAAGGTTTCCTTCTCGTATCCATGTCCATGATCTCTTGAAATCCACATCTGTCTATTACATCGATTCCTTCTGCCACTGCAAGACTTTCTTTGTGAATGACTATCATTGAACATTTTTCTATTCCAAACTCCATCCCACTGCATTCCTTCACTTTGTCAAACAGAGTTTTGAGTCCCCCTCACCTATTATTTATTTATTTATTTTTTCTTTTGCAAATGATTTTATGCCGTCCATGTACATTGGGTGGTTGACTTTCACATTTGCTTTGGAGAATTCGTATCTTTTACTGTTTTTCAGGATTCTGTTGAGCTGCATGATAGACCAAATAGTTATCGAGACAGCCAGTCTCCCTGGAAGATTCCTTTTTTATACTTACCTTTGCTAAATTTTCTCCTGTGGCTGTCAAGTCTACTTTCAAGTTTTTCATACAGTTGGTGATGAATCTGACCACTCGTTGCTCTCCAGTTCTTCCTTCAATGGATGTATACATTCTTCTGATAATTATCAAGTCAAGATTTTTTCACATGAGTGATAAGCACATGATTTGTTTGTTAGTGCTTGAAAAGTCCTTTTTCTTAGGGTCTTTTTGGTTGAGCGAGATTCTGCCTCAGGTTATCCATTCAGTTACCTCGCGTTTATTTAGGCAATTCTGGATTTGGTGGATGAGCATGTTGTGTAGTGTGTTGAATTTCTCAAACCGTTTTGTTGATCCCATCATGTCCTGGCACCCTCCAGTGGGCTATTTTTATTTTATTTTTTGCAAGCATGTTTCAATGTAGCTTTCAATGTTGTCCAATACTGTTGGTTCACCATCGTTTATGTCTATGAATTCTCTTTTCATATTCTCTAACCATTCCAGGTTTTCGTTGTGTCGTTTCGGTCGTCCCCATATGATGTTCCAGTTGTTCTTGGTCTGTACAGCATCCAGTTTTATGTTTTGACTTATTTCTCCGTTCAGATCTTGGTAGAACATTTTCTCGTTATGTAGAATACGTGGTTCTGTTTGCATTTGGTAGTCTTTTGTCCATATCTCTTCAGCTCTGTCTCTTTGGCAATTCACTTCTTGTGTATCTCTTTAACAGTCGCAGGGATATCTTTTTGTCTTATCTTGTATTTGCTTGTATTTTTACTCATGGTATTTTCATATGTGGTTCATATCTCAGTAAAACTTAATCTTTCTTGAGTTGTGATATTTATCACTCAAATCTTTCCTGTTCGGGTTTTTACCACCTGATATTATTAGGGCTTCTTTTTTGTGTTTTGAAAAGTTCCGTTACCATTTTTGCACCAGCGTAGATTAGATCGTTAAGCTCTGATAGGCTGTTTGTTTCAGTATGCTGTAGGAGGCAGTTGACATGTTTGGTTTCTTTCGATTTTGTCATTTAGTATGGTGGTTATGTTGAGAGATTCTTTTTCGGGTAAGCCACATATTTCTTTTTCTTTTTCAGTGCAGATCTCGTGTAGTTCAAACTCTGAGAGCTATTTGTGTTTCAGAGTTTGTTTTACTTGACGCTGGCTTGATACCTATATGGCGGATTTTTCCTCACAATATTTTGAGCATGCTTTCCCTACAACTCCCTACTGATGGTTTGCTCTTGAAGTTACAATACAATACTAATCTGTTCTCCCCTCTTGACCATTTTTTCTTCTCCAGGCAAACTGCCATTCAGTGGCGGGTATGTTTCTTCTGAGGGTCATGAGTGGGGTTTGGGCCGATTATTATAATTATCATTATTATTATTATTATCATTATTATTATTATTATTATTATTATTATTTGGAATCTCACACCAAATTATTTTTATTTATATAGTTGCCCTGGTTACCTGCTCACCTCTCCACACTCATGCTACAGCAATGCTGTGGATTGAACCTTCACATCAGTTGTCCAGGGGTTATCGCTGAAAACTGAATGATAGTAAGTAACCCCCGGTGTCCAGTCATCATCTCGTATCGGCCTCACCCATCACAGCAGCGCTGTGGTTTGTGCTATCTTCACAATGCCCCTTTTTTCGCTTATTATGCCTTTGTTAATACCTAGTGGTCATAGACGTTATATTCCAAGTACTCTCCCCAATATCTGTGCAGTCCCCAGTAGGAACATGCTCTGTATAGTCCAAAGTCTCCCTTTCATTCCTTCAATATCATTACCAGTACGATCCCAAATGAACTACTATCACTGGTATTACTCTTACTCCCATGTTCCTCTCTTCGATCAGTTTATCTGCTGAATCCCGGTATTCCCTTTGTTTTCCATTTCTTACATGTCTACCCTGGGGATCCCCAGGTGTGGCAACGTCTATTATTTGTAAGATTCTCCTTCCCTTATCCACGATAACAAGGTCTGGTCATCTCGCTCAGATGAGGTGGTTAGTTTGGCTGGTCTGAAGTAGTTCGTTTAAATTTTTTTGGTGTTTTTTTCACCGCTTCTAGTGTTGCCATAGCTTAACTATGCAAGCGTTTGACAGGGATTTAGTAAACTGAAATTAGCGTAAGTTTAGCCATGAATGAGGGATTTTTTCCATTCCTGGCGATTTCAATTAGTGCACTTCCTGCAGAGCATCATGGACTTCTGCTGTTTTATCACTTTATTCCTGAGCCATTGTGCACTTGTAATGATTGTTTTACCGTTGCTCAAAATTTTTGTTCAGGACTTTTCCACATCTCTTATTAACGTGGTTCTTCAATGTCTATTGACTGTCTGTTCAGCTCTCTGTAAAATTTCCCTGGCGTCTATACTAAACACCAGGTTTCAGTGGTTTATTTTTCCTCTCATCGTCTCACCTATGGGCTTCACCTTATATATTCTGTTTGATTATTTAGCAAACTTTATTATTATTATTATTGTTATTATTATTATCATCATCATCATCATCATCATCATCATCATCATTATTATTATTATCATTATTATTATTATTATTATTATCATTATTATTATTATGATTATGAATCTCACACCGGTTGCCTGGTGGTAACTGCTGGAGTTTGAGTGACAGCAAGTCTCCTCAAGTCTCCAGCCCTCCTCTCCTAGTACTCATAGGTCGCAGTAATTCTACGATTTACAGTTTCACACCGGTTTCCCAGTGGTTATCGCTGAAGGCTGAGTGACAATAAGTCTCCTCAGGTCTTCAGCTAACGTCTCCTCTCTCTTTCGCATATCATGACAGAGCTACGATTCGTTGCAGTCCTTATATCTCTAGCACCTTCCTCAGTATCCGTGCAGTTCCCAGCAGTGCTGTGGTCTGTACGGTCTCTATCCTCCTCCTAATCCTGATCTCCTCCAGTCTCTCCCTCAGCGTTTTGGGGACAGTTCCTAGTGCTCCCACTATGACCGGTACTACCCTGGTTTTCATTATTATTATTATTATTATTTGGAATCTCACACCAGTTGCCTGGCGGTTACCGCTGGAGTTTGAGTGACAGCAAATCTCCTCAAGTCTCCAGCCCTCCTCCCCTAGTACTCATAAGTAATTCTGCGATTTACAGTTTCACACCGGTTTCCCAGTGGTTATCGCTGAACGCTGAGTGACAATGTCTCCTCAGGTCTTCAACTAACGTCTCCTCCCTTTTTCACTTTTTCACGTATTATGTCAGGGCTAAAATTCGTTGCAGTATTTATATCTCTTTAGTTTGTGGCTGTCATTCTCCAAAACTGCCTCTGGCTTGTGCTGATACCACTTTTCCACGTGGCTGAATCCCATTTGTTTGCTTAGTTCCCAGTGTATCATCGTTGCTACTCTATCGTGTCTATGCTTATAGTCCTTCTGGGTGAGTCGACTACATTCGCTAGTTATGTGGTTCACTGTCTCATCCTTTTCACTACACATGCGGCATTTGCTGTTTGTCTGTGTTCTGTCGATTTTTGTTTTTATGTAGTTTGTCCTTATGCTTTTGTTTTGGGCTGCCATGATGAGTGATTCAATTTCTCTCTTGGGGTTTCCTCTTCGTAACCACATCGATGATTTCTCGTCTGCTACATCTTGTATCTGCCTTTTAAACCCGCCATACAATTTCTTCTCATCCCATCTTTCTTTTCTTGTTTGCTGTACAGTTCCATTGTTTTCTACTTTGTTGTTTGTTGCACTATATCTTGCATTATTATTATTATTATTATTATTATTATCATTATTATTATTATTATTATTATTATTATTATTATTATTATTATTATTATTTCTAGTACTAGTAGTAGTTGTAGTAGTTGTAGAAGTAGTAGTAGACAACAACAAAACTTTTGTAAAAATAACAGCTTGATATTTTAAGACAGATATCTTCGTCCAACACCTGAGTCAACACTGCTACAAGAAGAAAGATGTATAATTAGATGGAAACTAAAATGGTCAAGAATACTTCTCTTTCAACTTTCATAAATTACTTATACAAGCATTATCTTCGTTGCTACGTGATTCCAGAAATGTCAAGCCGTATTTTTGGACACCTGAATTTGGGGTCAGTTACATAATCAGACGCCTACAAGAAAACTCCGTTGTTCTTTTAATCTGAAAAGTAACAAGCAAAGATTTCATTATAGGTTATAATTTCGATGATAATCCACGCTCTAACTTTTTCTGAACAATTTGCACACGTCCATCCACCTTGCATGCAGTCACCAAGTATGGTTGATAGTTTTTTACGACACTTTTCTCACGTAAAATGTAAGGAAAAAGCAACCCAATAATTGATACACATTGTCCTTGTTGGTATTTCATTTTCAACCAAAGGTCATAGAAGTGGATCGGCTGAAAAATTCTGAACTACATCAAAAGTTGAGCGAGGAGTTCAGATTTTTTTTCATGAAGAAATCAAGATGTTATTTCGGGGTCATTACGAGAAAAACATGGACACTTTGGAATCTGACACTGATAGAAGTAACGTGAATACGTCACTGTGTTCTCCCAGAAGAAAAAGAAATTCAATAAGTTTTTTTCTATTAATTGAATACTCTCGTATATCATCATGAAAACAGAATTATGATAAGATACGTTTCATTCATTTGAAATTTATCCGAGGGCAGATGAAAAACACAGAATTAGCAGATCACATCAGCTATACATTTTCTCTGTCCGGTCATACAGTCGAAACTAATTTTTATTAGGATTCCGTTCCATGATGAGGTTGATGTAATATTTCATATACTTTTTCATCGCTATACATCCCTTAAGATTTCTCACTGTTTTCAACTGAATAAACTAACAAAGCATCCATCGATGCCCCATGATAATGTATACAACCCAATTTTCGAAAAGGGTATTTTAAAAATGTTCACGTATTATATCAGATGTTGATACATAAAAATCATTGTCTTCGATTTGAAAGTGTTGGATCCAAGCAGAGCAAACAGCAACCAATAAATATGCGCCTTTCATCAGGTAATCTCATTCAAATATATAGATTTATCATAAATCGAGTTTGAATTTATGAATTATAACATTAAAAGACAATTTTTAAAGGACAAACCAAATATGGACTCGCCATCATAGTCATTAATTGAAGAACTCTTGAGCCAAACAGTGAATTCACTTGAAAAAACGTACATTGAAGAAATACATTGGCCAGAATAGATTTCCCGGGAAACCATCTTG
>OY735208.1:59571976-59574476 GCA_963457665.1 Thysanoteuthis rhombus | reverse complement strand
ACGGGGTTAAAAATGTCCCATGCCTCTTCCAAGGGCATCGTTGCAAAGAGAACAACCCCTGTTTTGCAGGGATATTAAAACTCGTTTATTTGCCCGCTACTCATTCTATAACTCCAGTAAGATGAAACAGTTTAATTTAAAACTATTCTTAGCAATGCCTTCTTACAATTCTGACAGTCGAAAAACATTATAATGTTTCAGAGAGTTTACGTATACATTCAAGATTAAATCCTTTCATGCATCAGATAAATCAAACCGATTTAAAACAATTGTATACACGCATAAGTGCAAAAGTATATAAAATATCATACGTACTTATACCTATATCCGAAAACTTTGTACATGATTTCTTTGCAAGTCTGGAATATGTACGCACACACAAACGTACACACACACACACACACACACACACACACTATATATATATATATATATATATATATATATATATATATATATATATATATATATATATATATATATATCAGGGCTGGTTCAACACTCGACTGTGCGCCCTTGCAAATAATCAATTTTACACCTTTCGCTGACGTGAAATCGACATGTTTGATCGTGCCTCACGCAGTTGCAGGATGTGTTTGTGTGTATATGCACACGTGTATAATTTTTTTTTATCAATATTAATTTAACTAGCATGTACCTCCATGCGAACTTTCAGTTACTTTTTACCACAATTGAATCGGACTGTAATCTTACAACAACGATAAAACCACTCAATTGTTGAATAAACATCGCACTTGATGTGTTATATATATATATATATATATATATATATATATATATATATATATATATATATATATATATATATATATATATATATATTATTTATTTTAGACTTACATCCAGGTAAAAACAAATCTGTTGTTGGAATGGGTGCTTTCACTTGCATATATTCTTAATTAAAGCCTTCCTCTTCTTTTCTAGAAATTTCGAATTCATCACAGAATTACAGAAAAAGTGAATAAAGAAAAAAAAAGATTAGCAGGAAATCTCAGCGTTAAATCATGTTCCACTGAAAGCAGGAAAATAACACAATATTCATTTCACAGGGAGCGATTTTCTTACAACAAGCTATAGCAGAATATAATGCTCGTTCGCCTTACCGCCTGGCTGCATCAGAATGAAGTCAAGACCCTAGACCCCGGGACGGATTTCCAGCTAATCAGCCTATCGTTAACGACCAGCAGCGACCGGATTTATATTGACTAAGAATTCCAGTTGCCACGGTGATACTAGACACATGTGTATTGCCAAGATGAATAATCTTGTTCGTTATTCTCTTATCTCGATGGAGCCAGAAACTTGGTTCGATGTGATGAGCACAATACTCGATCGGTTGTTGCCGTTCATCAACGCTGACATGGCTTCTGTGAAATGGTGTCCTGTTCTCGGGTGTGAAATAAGTTAATTCCGGCGAAAATGGGATCATGGGGGTCGGGCATCGCCCCCACATTGAGATACACGTGCTTGTAGTTCCCTCCCTTTTATTTATCATCAAAACCAATTTCTGATCAGCAAGATTCATTCGCAGGACTCGTTCGTTTCCGGAGATTGATTGAGCTGAGACTTCACAAAAGCGTCAATCCATGCAGATATGATCGCTGACACTCGACATCCAACCTCAATCTTAATTCTAAGGTGTGAAATGGGATATATTCAAGTTAAAAGTAAAGAGGAGAAGCAATAGTCTGATAATGTTACTTTGCATTGGTAGTAATAAGTTTGACAAAATTCCATGACGTTTTTATCCCTTTCTTCTCGGCTTTACTAGACAGCGTCTCTGCTAATGTGTTTACTTGCATTTATATATATATATATATATATATATATATATATATATGTGTGTGTGTGTGTGTGTGTGTGTGTGTGTGTGTGTGTGTGTGTGTGCGTTTTTGTCTATGAGTGTGTCTTTGTCTATGAGAGTGTATACATATGTATGCATATGTTTGTGTGTGTGTATTTGTCTGTGAGAGAGTGTGTACATATATATATATATATATATATATATATATATATATATGGGGGGGAATAAATAAATGTATGTGATTATTCGATGAATAGGTTATATCCGACAAAATGTTGAAAACTTCCATAGACAATGGGGAAAACACTGATTGATTCACTAGGTATTTATCCACGGAAATTCCATAGACTGTGAGCGCACATCATCAGCAAGATAGAGAAATGAAACGAAATATATGTTTTTATTGGTTATGTTTGGTATGTGTTTGGGGTTGTCTGCGGATGGATGGCCTTGTGTTTGGTTTAGATGTCATATATCTATCACATGCTATCTACATTTCAAGGTGGGTAGACGTTAGTGCAAGGTTGTGGTTAAAGTTGTTCCCCGTATGAGTGGTATTTGCGTCCTGTGTGAGTGCCTTGGCGTGTCTATAGGAGGTTATTTGTAATCATCTATGTTTATGCCCAAACGTAAAAGATGTTTATATGAGAATATACAAATGTATCGGAAGGCGTA
>OY735208.1:59564476-59566976 GCA_963457665.1 Thysanoteuthis rhombus | reverse complement strand
TGATACTTGATGATAGTCATGAGACATTCGATTTTCCCATCATCTGCTTTCACTTTTCACATAGAACTAATTGATCTATATGCAGAAAATAATGTGAATGATTACATATGTAAACCCAGGTGTTACCAAACGTTGATCACAGACATTTACTTAAATTAATTCAAAACCTAGATCCTGTATATTCAAAAGGATATATTGCGAAGAGAATGCGAGTATAATCCTTTATGCTGTTTTGAATGATACAAAATCTAACCTACGTTTTTTGAGCTTACTCTGGTATACATTGTATCCAGTCTTTAAAAAAGTGTGGCATATGTTGTTTTGGCTTCTTTTTGAAAAAAAGTTATCTTTATACCTGATTTACAACGCACAACGTTTCTGCTATTTACATTTTTCTGGGGAGACTCTTGGTAATAGACGTTTCTGCAAACAATTAAGACTACTTCTGAATGATTATCACATGTCATAAACTGAAATAAATAGCTATCCAGATTGCATTATAGGTGATAATTCTCTGTTTAGTCCTTTGCTCTATTTGTGCATTCTATGATAATTTAGGGATAAAAAGAGTCTTGAACTATGAATGCATTCGATAAACATGTTTTTGTTTGATAAACAGCTCTAACTTCCATGTTTTTCAGGGTTTAACCAAGAAAGAAAAATACGGGAAAATATTAGTACTCCTATTTTTAAACAGCAGGCAGCTTATGATCAATTTTCGAGGAATATTTCAAGAAATTATGTTATGATAATCGATCAAGTAATTCCTTATACGTTTAGACTAAAGATCGACACATATTAATACTTTTACTAGTATCACTACTGCTATAACTGATGATGATGATGTTAATGATGTATATATGTATGTATGTGAAAGACCTGTCCGTACTTTTTTCTCCTCTCTCCATAACTCAGACTGTCATAACACGCAAGGTGGTGGCCATGCTGAAATATCTGGTTGAAATCGGGCTGGTGACTCACATAAACTGGGATCAAAGCCAACAGCATCATCATGATAACAGAAAGCTGATTCTGGAGGAATGTTGGTCACCAGAACTGTAACTAGAGGAGAACAGGAAAGGGGGGCTAGCATAGAAAGGGGAAATGTCGGGGGTTATATCGACCAAACAGACCTTAAGCCCAATACTGAGGAAAGCCCAATGGACTCTGGAGATAGTAGAGTGATTGGGGTCGGACGTGATGATAGTAAAAGATTTATCATGATCCATGACAATATGAACAATGAAGAAGAAGAGAAATATTTTGATGAAATTTTGGAATTATTGGAAGAAAACGATTCATCTGAGTGACAGAATTTACGGAAAATCGGTTCATCAAAACCGACAGCCTGAAGCTCAATCGGTTGATAACTAATTGTTTAGATAAAAACCAGGAGTATATCTGAAACAAACAAGTTCATCAAATGTGGTACTTTAGCTACAAACTGGTATTTTGTAGTCAAAGAACAAAAAAAAACGGGGGTGGGGAATGTTTACCATTCTGACCGAACCTGCCAGTGCACCTAAATCCATGTTCATACAAAGAATCTAAATAAGATGTATTCTAATTCTCAAAGGAGAATTACAACTATATAGATCACTGCATTGATAGGGTATGCAATGATCCAAAGGAAATTACCATGCGTTTTCAGAGGATTCGCGTTCATTTAATCTTCGACAATAACTACCAGTGATAATAGCAGTCATCTGATTATAAAACAAACAAATTCAACTTTTCTGTAAATCAATGTATGAGTAAACAATCTTTTGATCGATTGTTTCATCGTTATCAAACCTTGTACACTATGTTTTCAAAACTTGCATCCAAACATTACCATATGAACCTCTTGTCTTAATTTTTCTTGACAGAGCATAAATATCCTTAATCAAAACTAAAATCTGGGTGAATTGGTTGTAAAGACCTTGGCATGATGACCCTTTGATTCAATTTCCTTCATTTTTCAACCTGATAAATGAATTCCATCTTGATTGTTGAATTTTCTAAAGAAAAATTATAAGGGTATAGTTTTATTTAAACTTATAAAATAATATTTGAATACATTTCATTTCATTTTCAGCTATTCAGGAGCTTAATCAGTTTATTTTAAAAGTGTTAAAAAAGCCTACCCGTGATAAGATTGTTTGCAAAAACCAATAGTTTTGTGTGCTTTTTATAATGTCGATTGATTTATGATACGCTTAGAGGAAATGTCTATGAAAAAAATTGTTATAATGAGCTATGGGATTCGCCCCAGAAACATAGGAGGAAATAACAATTTCTTTAATCTGAAATCTTTATAATCGGACTGGGAAGATTTCGAAAAATATCTACAAGAAAACAAGTTACTATCTTTGTGTTAAGAGATAAATAATCGATATTTGTATTTTTCAGACTGATACTCCATATGGGGATATCGACTTAGAGCTAAGCCTTTAAGAAGATTGTCTGTTATGTTCTGGGTGTTCGTCTCCAACAGGGACAAAGGAAGAGGTGACAGATT
>OY735208.1:59519476-59559476 GCA_963457665.1 Thysanoteuthis rhombus | reverse complement strand
GTTTTCATTACAAGTCTGGATGATTAATTTCACAGAATGTGAACTAGCACTATTAGTGCCGTGTTAAGCTGTGGTATTAGTTTAATGAAATAGGAAGAACCCATTAAAATCTAATCAATATTGCAGATTGGGATCAGAAGATGAAAAGGACGATATTCAAATGTGATTCCTAACTTTGAAAATAATGCGCCAAATCACGCAAGCGATCCCGATTAGGGATTGAAACGACGAATCTCCTTCGACCCGAATTGTCCAGGTTAATTGGAGATTTTAATCAACATGCCTTCAACATTATAAAAAAGATTACTGGCATGCGAGCTGGCAAATGGTTATTTTTCTTCCCAAGCAATTAGTGGCACGTAATACTGTCAAAGGATGATGGGGAAAAAAAGTTGAAAAAAAAAAAAAAAGAAAAAAAGGGAAAGCCGGAGAAGAAAGGAAAACAAGAAATTAATTCATACAAAAAGCACGGAAATATACGGGAAGACATACGTACATAGGTATTGGCCTGTGTACTCGTATAAACACAGACGTTTTATCGATGATTCCAGGGGTTATGAGCCGGAAAAGCATACACTATGTTTCCGACATATTCTAAATGTTTACTTACAGTTTACCTTGAAAACTACTCTATGAACAAAAGTTAGCAGGACATGTTTGTCCTGGAGTAACTCAAAGACACAAACATACACATACACACAATATATATGTATATATATATATATATCCAGTTGATGTTAAAAATACGTTCACATTTTCATGATGATCAATTCACAGCTTTGGAGTAGTGAACGTGTAAGCAAGAGAATGTGAGACTAGCGTTCAAACCTGAAATAGATTGATTATGTCCCGGAAGCTGTACATACCAAACCAACAATTACAAGTGCATAAAATCCGATAAAATAGAGAGAAAAATGTGAAATCAGACGGGAATAGGGATGAAAACTATGTTTCATCATCATCATCATCATCATCATCATCATCTTGATCAGTATTTCAACGTCCATTGTTGGACATAGACCTTCCCAAAGATTTGCCACACTTCTCTATCATGGGTGTCACGGAGCCAATACTTTCTGAACTTGTCTAGTTCGTCTCTCCATCCAATATTCTGTTGGCCTCGGTTGCGCATGTGATCTCCGAGGATCCATGTTGTGAGTCATGATGTCGATCGGTTGTCCGCCGTTCTTGCAAAAGGGCCAGCCAACGGCCATTTGAGATTTTTAATGGATTCTATAATATCCCTGACTCTTGTCTTTTCTCGGGTGTACTGTGCTGTCTTGTGGTCTTTCCATGTGAGGCTCAACATAATTATTTCATGTGCACTTTGCATGATTCTCAATTTGTGGATCCGTTTCTTGGTTAGGTGAAAACCATTTTTAAAAGAAGATAAAAATCTGTTTGATATCTGAGGCCACTGTAAGTATTGGTCGTCATTTTTGAGTTCTGGTAAAATACTGACATTAGAATATTAAATTGGGTGGCAGATAAACGGGCCTCACTTAGAATGCTAACCCAGCAAAACCCCTTAACTCTATCAATACCAGGTGGAAAATAAGGTCAAGTGCAAAATAGAAATTTAAAAAAGATAACATATGACGAAGAGGACCAGGCTGTGAAAAATTAGAGACAAAAATGAAATACGTTTTAAGAATGTTTGCGATGTACTTGGTTTCTGTTAATTCCTATCGGCTATCAACTACATGGATGCATATATCTAATTGATAATTGGAGACAATTTAACAATATCCTAGTGTTGCTATAAAGGGAATTTTCAAAATATTCCTTATTATCTCTTGCTTTGCATCTGAAGGTTGATATTGTCTGGACTGCTTAGAGTTTAAACCTCTGATAAGAATCAATGATAGTCCGAAATAGGCAGGGAGCTTTGCCCAAACGTCGGAAAAACTGCGATCAATCATTCTACACCTGTCAGTTCATAAGCAGTATAGATGCATTTTTTTCCCTATTTCCTTTGTAACATCGATCATTTAAGTGTCTGTCAGAGTAACAGACAAGATGCGGGCCGACCTTGCGGTTGCCACGAAGCGAAACAAGTTAGACGTCATTTTGAAAGGTCTCTACAATTTCTTCGGATAGGTTTGACCACGAAAGTTTTGAAGCGAACAACAGAAGCGGTCACTCAGGAAAATGCTCCAATGCTTTTTTCAAACGCTTCTGTTCCGGGAAACAGTATTACAGAATATTCCCGTTATCAAGGAATTCGTGGGGACAACTGTTCAGAAATGGCTATTATACCGTGTGGATCAAAATAAAGCATACATATTAGAGAATTTAGCGTAGTAATGGGAAAAATTGACGATAAAATTATGTACTTTTTAATTTTTTCGACAAAAAGTATCATCTCCAACGGTATTATTGTGAGTATATAAAACAACATACCATGAGAATGCGCATGTCAATGAAGGGTATCGTTAGAAAATGTGCCATTACAAGAACAGTTAACTGTATAACTTTTTCACCGAAGAATTAGCAACCTCTTCAAACTTTTTTAATACGTATACTTTCTACAGAGAGTGTTACCAAATCTATTCTATAGCGACATATATCGGGAAAATCAATAAGAACTTTTCCATAGTTCTAAAGTAACCTATTTATTTTTTCGTAGATTACATATGCAGACACACAGACTCATACATTCACACACACACGAACACACACACACACACATGTATGTACGTATGTAGGCATGATTTTTATTTCATGATGGGTCTCAAAGAATTCACATGACGATGGAGCCAAGTAAGGAAAGAACGACGTTTCTAAAAGTGACGTCAAAAATATTAGATAACTTGAAAAAGTTGGAAAGATCTACGAAACAATCAAAAAGTAACGATGAACAATATAAGATCTTTAAGGATATATATATATATATATATATATATATATATATATATATATATATATATATATATATATATATATATATATATATATATATATATATTACAGTAATTTATTCCACCACAGCAACTACAAAGTTAAAATATGTACGTATCTTCCATTCGTATCTCAGTACGTAGCAATGTATAGCTATCAGGGTGAAATTCAGAAGCAATTTCCAACCATGCTGTTTACGTATTGGATTGAAATTAATCACATTCAAAGTCATTCAAAACTTTTCAAACATCAGTTTGTATAGAATTTACATAATTTCGTTCTGATTTGAAATTATTTTCCTGATTTATTATCTTAATATCTAAGTCGAAATGTTTACATTCACAATTCCATCGATATTTGCACCTCTTAGACGTATTATATTCGTTTAGATTTTCAAATTTCGCCCAACATTTATCCTGGGTGCGAATATATAAATCGTAATTACAATGATGATACTAAAGGATATGTTGCGAAAAGAGAAACACGAAAAATTAAATAAGAATCAAAATATCGTCACGTACAACTCAGTTAGCATAAACCTATACATAGATAAATAAATAAATAAATAAACAAATATACACGTGTGTGTGTATGTGTGTGTGTGTGTGTTTAGCCGTGTGTATGAATGTGTGCGAGTGTGAAATTAGATACGACATAATATACATATACGTATATATCGCAGATTTTTCTTTAAACATTGGTCAATACTTCTCGAATATTATTTCATATTTCGATAGAGACAGAGCGATACTAATACATCCCATAGGTTGTTTTTCTCTTTCAAATGGCAGGAAATATCTATTTTTTTGAGTATTGGGACGTCACAAATATTTATAAACTTCTGCCAAATCCTGCCCAAGGATGTTATTTATGCATTTGGATCATCGAACTTACGATAATTGCTATCTATTTAGTGCAGCAAGCTTGTTGATCATTTAGTATAGTTGATTCTCTTCAATATTACCTCACTTAGTTGCTTGACAGAAGACAATATGTGCAAAAAAACACATCTGGAAAAAAATTCAGTATGCTAGAAAATAGTTCAACAAATTTAGTTTGCTGAACATTGTTCCATACCCGGCCCTCCAGACGTAATTTAATTGTCTGAGACCAAGATGAAATGTTCCATATTCACATCATTTGTTTCCATGACTTATAAAAGTGTGTCTTTAGCATTGGTAATGAAGTATATACAAGGTGTACGTGTGTAAGAGACTGTATGTGTTTATATATGTCTGTATGTATACGTGTATGCATGTATGACTGACTGAAAACGAGAGAGAGAGAGAGCATTAGAGATAGAAATATTTGATGTATTCATGATTGACGCTTATGTCAACACTCCGTTCCCCTATCATCTCTATTAGAAAACATGTCTCAGAGTTGAATACCTGACATGTCATTTTTATTATTTCCTCGGCCATGTTTTCTACACACTGAACTGTCCACACTATTACATTGTCCATAGATTATGATTCAAGCACATATGCAACATCGCTACACACTTTATTTATCTATCTACCGTCACACGCACAATTTACATACATAAATACATACATACACACACACACACACACACATACACATATACAAACACACACACACACACACATATATATATATATATGAGGGGAAGGGAGGAAAAGATGGTCAGACAGAATGTAGGTATTTTTGACAATGTTGAAAGTGGGGAAAAAAATGAAAGTGAGATCAAGTGTTACACCTCAGAGATTTTTATTATCTTGTTGAACCAATGAAATGCACCAAGTCTGTTCACATGGCAATAAATATGAATCACTTTTTTCTTATATATATATATATATATATATATATATATATATATATATATGATTGAATATTATTCTGATATTTACCTCTATTTGTAACTGATTCTTGTGATGATGAGAGGCAATTGTACTTTTGTTTCACTAGAATCATAACGATATACCTATGTTTCTCCCTCTATCAAGACATCATTCATGTATTAATTTATGAATATAATAGTGTGTGGGTGTATTCAGTTCACTATCCATGATATACCTGGAATTATGACCTTGTTCTTTGAATTCTTTTTTTTTTCACGTTTTTAGTCATTCATTTTTCATTGATTCATTTTGAAGACTTTTTTTTCGGATCAAAAAGGAAATGCAACTCCATTAAAACAGATTTAAATACAATGATACTGACGGATGGACTTATTTCACAGTGCTTCACTGGTGAGGAATAAGATCTTTCTTGAGGCTTGCCTATTCCGTGCATTGTAATTGTTCCGGGCACGTTCAGGAAACGAGAGTTTATAATGTGGAAAACTCTGCAGATTTCTATGAATCTAGATGGATCGAAAGCTAAAATGCAAGAAAATAACAAAAAAATAAAAAACCAGAAAGATAGAAAGGGGGAACATTAATAGATGCTATGGTCGCAAACGAGGTTGATCGCTTAAAAGATGAAAGATTGCATTACGAAATAGAAATGAAATAAACATGAGGGGAAACAGTGAGCCGCAAGTTATGAATCAATTGGTTTCGATTGGAAAAATGTAGAATAAAATGGGGAATCAAAACGGAGAGAAAAAATGATGACAATGATGATTATGAAAGGAGGATGGAAGTGAGGGATTATCTCCTGGGGTCGATGGGGAGTGAGTTTTCTAATGATTATACTCAAGAATATATCATGGGAAAGGAAGAATGAAAAAATGAATCATAAAGTAAACAATTCGTATATGTAATTCTGTATTTATAAACATATATATATATATATATATATATATATATATATATATATATATGTATATATATATATGTATTTATGTGTGTGTATTTGTATGACAACATGTATACAAATGTTCATATAAATAAACATATTCATACATAGATAGATAAAGTAGCCGCTTAAAAATAGTGTCACTCTTCCCATTTAGATTAACAGTCGCCGGTAATGCAAAGGCAAATAACTATTTCAACTCTTAATTCCAACTTTTTTGTTCATCCACATTCTACGTCTACTCTATTTTTAATGCAACAAAATGTTATTGGTAAATTGATGTATGAATCAAAAGATCAATTATAAATCGTGTTATCTTAAATTGAATATTTTATTTGGGATGAATTCCCGTTATTACACGATGTCTATGTAACTTTATGCATTTTAAAGAAACAAATAGATCGGATAAAGACTGAGAAGAAACGAAATATATTTCAAATGCATACATTCATGTATAAACTCACGTACGAACAAGCAAACACACACACAGGTGTATGAAGCAATACCAAAACACAATTTGTAATTGGAATCAGTCTGCACTTTCAATAATTATGTTGAATTCATATTTCAGCTACATTTCAACCAAGGTTATCTACATCTCTAATCAATGTTCAGATCATCAAATCTTTTTCGTTCATATATTCAAGTGGATACAATTTCGATTCATTTCAAATGAATTTAAACTTGGATCGGAAAAGTGTCGTATATCTTATATGATCGCCCCAAATTCACCTTTGTATACAAGAGCAGAGAATCAAAACAAGTAAAGAAAAAAAAAAGCAGAAGAGAAATATCATCTTAAGGAAAGGTACGGTTGTCAGCCAATCCTTATGTCTGCATGGAAGTGAGAAGTAACTAAGAAACTGTGAATATCTATCTATCTACCGTCACACACACAATATACATACACACAAACAAACACACACACACACATACACATTAGCACACACACACACATACACATTAACACACACACACACACACACACACACACACACACACATATATATATATATACATACATACATACATACATATATATATATATATATAACTACCTGAGCGGATCGATTGTGGTGTGTGCAGGAAGGCATATTTGTTTAAAAGTCCAAAAAAAACGTGCATAGATATTTTAAACATTTTGATATGTTATTTACCATCATGTACAGTTTCCTTGGCGTCCTATATTGCTTGATAATCATTCACAGATACCCCATGTTCTAGATCAGGATTTAGGGAATAGCATGGCTGAATGAGAAGGAAAAAGTGGAAACATATTTACAATATTTTCTCTATGTATTCACTGATATAAGTGTAATATAATATGCCAAAGGGATTTCATCGCAAGATAAATGTTGAAATCAATCTGCTGAACCAATCAGGCACTTACTCGAATCCAATAGATTTTTTTCTATTAATTCAACAATAAGAGTATACAAAAACGATGTGAAAGTTTAAGCTGATTCAAGAAAGAGCGTAATATTTGTGAGTGTGTTCATGTAAGTGTGTATATTTGTGTGAGAGCTGAAAATTGATGCAGAACAAATCATACAGTAGAAATAGCTTACGGAAGGGTATGGAAAAATCGAAAAGTAATAACAATGAAAAGAATTGAGTGCACAAGATTGAAAGGAATGAAGAAAATCTCAATTTCAAACACCAGGTTGTGTGTGAAATATATTTCTCCAGTTATTTTGAACGTTTCGACGATTCATACTGGTTTCCTCAGAGAAAGTGATGGAGATCAAATGAAGCTGCTAGTTGCATCGAGTCCAAGTCTGGTCGTCGGTGGCTTTAGTGATTATTAATAAAACCAAAAAGATTTTAAGTGTTGAGAAAACTAAGGCAGAGATTGACTTTTGATTGTTGGGTGGATAGTATGTTGTTACAGGGAAAATGTCAAATAACACCATGGCTTGTATGAATCTCAAATGGATTAAAAGGCTAATCACATCAAATGGATCTAACTATTTACCGACAAATTTGAAAAGAAAATAACGATACTCGCCAGCACCATGAAAAGCCTGGACATACACATTCCCACGATCTCATCCAATATTATCAAAGACTTGATTATCAAACCAAGAAACGTGTATGAGGCAACAGGCAAATGCAATCCCTTGTCAAGATTGCCAAAGAGCAGACATCAATGCAACATCCCGGTCACAGAGAAAAAAAAGTCTACAACAACTGAATAGCACCCACAATAGAAGACCATTCGAACGTACTAACAACACATCAAGTAAATTAGGTCACAGCTTTGACTTATGGCGTTTGCAAATCACCAGTAATCAAGAGGGAAAAGAAGATAGAGAAAATGCACTGAATCTGTTGTCATCTTTCTGAGTAACACTATTGACCAAAAGTCGAGATTTTTTAACGTACTCCTCTTACTAGCAAAATTTATAATCAAACAATGCAAATTGCCAATAAATCAGTGAAAACCAGCCAAAAGCGTCACTGTTCCCCACCCACTGAAAGTGAAAAAACTTGTTTTAGCAAACACACACACACACACGCTGTTACCTACAATCTCTTATCTTTAACTTGCAAACACATACTTCAAAACATTACACATATTCTTAATCTCCTGGAATCATTCCCTTAATCTGATGCTTTCATAAAAATCCCTAGTAACAATATTCAATCTATATTTATCTACTGAGAAATGACCTTTTTCAAACATCATCTCAAACGTGAACTTATCATCTATGTGACACTACCTGACATCGATCACACATGTATCTTGTATCATCTGGAAATCAACAACCATTTTCTGACCGTTTTTCGTCATCAGTCAGCACATCACATTATTATTATTATTCGGCTGGCAAGTGTCAGTACCAGTGCTTCAGGATCTGCCGGGGAACAGATACTACACTTAAAAAGGCCAGAAAAAAGGGTGGGTGCTATCTATTTATTTTACTGACCCAGCACAGCAAAATGTGACACAAGGTCGATGCATCACGGGAAAATAGGAGACTGTCGGAAAAGCCGCGTGGCTTTGGTTTGCTAAGCAACCAAAGCAACTTCCACGACGAAAGCTCCAGGCACAAGCCCTACCTGTTCCGTTAAGTGCAATGGAACAGTGCTGTTCCCTGTTGCCATATTCCCTGCAGCTAGGCCGAGTATTAGAAAGGGAATCCGAAGGTTCCTGATACGCAAATACAGATCCAGATGTACATGATACGGCAGCAACTTCAATATTGAAATTTCCTTCTGCCCAGGAAAAAAGGGCGTTTATTTTCATCTGCAAACTGAATAAGAATATCATTCCCCACGCCAAAATGTCTTGAGTGCTTAAATAATTTTTAATTGGGAAAAATTGAGAGAAGAGGCATATAACTCTCATTCAAATTCTTATGCTTAAAGCAAATGTTAAAATATGCATTGCCGTAAATGTTACCGTGGAAAATTGAAAAGATTGACATGTTCGTACTATTTGACTATTTTAGTCAAACAGTGACAGATTTGAAGTCAATCGTAAGCTGCGCCAGAACGATTTGGCAGGTCACGTGGTTATCTGTCAAAATTGCTGGATCGGGTTGGGTCTGATTGTTGATCTGTCATAGGTAAATTGACAGTTTGTCTTGCTTTCGATTTGCATCTATCTTGGTCTTCTGTATAATTTGTTGGCTTTAGTTTGCACATATTGGCTCGGCATACTTATTTCGCCTGTCGCGATATATGATGACACGCACGCATAAAAGTCTAGACGCTCACAGGCACACATGAACACAAACACAAACATATGTATGTATTGTGATGGGAGAGAAAATATGTTTTTTAAGTACAATAATGAAAACAGTATCAATATATATATATATATATATATATATATATATATATATATATATATATATATATATATATATATATATATATATATATATATCCATTTGTTTGCCTTTCTATAAACATCGTCCGTGAAATTATATATTTGAGTGTATGTGATTGTTAGGACACTGTGTGAGGGTTTGTGTGTACACGTGGACAAAAAGGAAAGCACATTATTTTTTAATGGATATATGAAGAGTAAATCCCCAATACAACCAATAATTTATCTTCTTCTATCCCTCTGACTATATGTTTAGAATATTTTTCCATTTGCCAGATTAGTTCTTATCGAAAAACAATGAAAAAAATTGATGTAAATTGAAAGAAATTGAATAATTAGCATAGTTTTTTTTTTACTGAAGGTTTACCAGATACCAATGCAGCATGTGATTAATAAAAGATATTCCGATAAGTGGTGATCAATGGATATGTTGCCTTGTCGGCTTTGTTGTATCGCGGAAAAGTTAGAATTTTCAAAATGGATGCAAGCACACACCAGTGAATGATTAAGCAAACTTACACCAAAATTTAAAAAAATGATTATTTGCCCATGCTAAGTTGCGATTGCAAGATTGAACATATTTTGATCACATTGTATACTCCAACGAACTTTACAAAAGCCAAAGCAAATTCAAAGTCATTAACACTAGTAGAATTACCTATATATTCGTCTTTATAGGGCATCACACAAACACGTGCGCACGCACGCGCACAAACAGACACACTGATGTAAATGCATATATATCAGCTGATAATCTTAGTACACAATTTTTCGAGCAAAAAAAAGAGCACACAGTTCTTCAAAGTTCAACAGCTACTAGTTTCTTGTCTGTTCTATTACTATTCTCGAGATTCTATTTCATATCATTAGGATGAAACCCTTTTTGATATTTAGATTAGAGTACATTCCCAAAAGTTGTTATGAAAAATGTGTGAGGAATTTTATAGGAAATCTCATATTGAAAGTGTGTTGACACCTAACTTCCAAATAAACTAGGAAAGTATCATATCTTAAGACACTTTCCATCATCATGTATTGATAGACCATTTTCTCATACAGTAATTAATCAAGAAAAAGAAAATGAATCATCTGCAGTTTCATATGTTCAAACTTCTCAGGAAGTACTAAGAAAGATCAAACATTTCCACTTATATTCAAACAGGTAATCAATCTGGCCTTTCTATCGAATCACTCAAAATAATCTCGGGTGAAATGTTGCGTTGGTTTCAATGCATTTTGGTACACAAGTGCAATTGAAACCATAATTAGTAGTAATATTTCACATTTCATTCCTTTCAAAATAGTGATTGATGATAGTCTACGTTAAGAACAAATATATTTTTTTTTTATCTTCACGTTCGTTACTTGGGATAAAATCTTGTATTAAAAATTATCCCCGTCAAAAACATTACGTATCATATAGACTTAGATATTGATCATTCACTAGAGAGGAAGAAAAACAATATATATATATATATATATATATATATATATATATATATATATATATATATATATATATATATATATATATATATATATATATATATATATATTGATGGATAGATAGATAGATAGATAGATAGATAGATAGATATGAAATAAACGCACATCGATATACATGTATATAGACAGAGAGAGACAGTAGAAGGAAAAAAGAGAAAGACAGAGACTGACTAAGACGGAGACAAATTAGATTAAGTGATGACTTTAAGGACTTCCTTCATTTGCCAAGCCCCGAAGCAATTTTTTCATCTTATTAATAACTTTACTTTTAATCCGATTACTGTCGGCAGGATTCTAATGTGTTTGATCTATGATGTAGGTTTCAGAGAATGTTTCATGTGAAAGTGCAGCAATTCCCTGGAGTGGAAAAGAGCAATCTTGTATTTGGCTTTCTAACATAGCAGGGGTGAAATCAATCATACACTCTGTGAACACACACACACACACACACACACACAAACACACAAACACACACATATATATATATATATATATATATATATATATATATATATATATGTATATATATATATATATATACATGTATATATATATATATATATATATATATATATATAGAGAGAGAGAGAGAGAGAGAGAGAGAGAGAGAGATGTATAGGGAAGGTAGGAGAGTTACAAAAAAAAGACAGAGACACTTTGTGATAGTGTTGGTTCAAATTTCTTCATTGTGATAATACATTATCCTGAATGTAAATCTAACGATAAAGAACTTATCTTATTTTTCTAAGATATCATCTCCCGATGGACGCATCAAATCACCAGTCATATCACATGTTAAACTGAGAAATTATAAATAAGACTGCATCCGTATAAATGTCGATTAAGTATCATCCTCCATTGGCCATCAATTCAGTGATGACTTAACAACCTTATCCATGTCTTAGTAAGATATGTGTCTTGATGCATACTAACATCAATTCATTGATATAATCCAATGTCTTCACTTTTTCTCAATTCAGATAAATTTGAGATTCTGTTATTTGTTATGGTGTTTTGAAGTTTACTGTGAATTTCAGAAACCCTAATGTAGTATCTAAGTTTTAGTCGAACACATGGATTTAACAGCAAAAACTAATCTAGAACATTTGAGAAAAATAATTTTGTATGCAACGGACATTTGTATATGTAAAAACGTATTTAGCATATCTTAGTTCCGAAAATTTCCTTTAAACCATTGGCAGCGCAGTTATAAAATGAGTAGAAGATTTTTAAATGGTTAATTACAAATTGTAGATTTTCTTTCACCTCGAGAAAAAAAGATTCGCACGTTGTATATATATATATATATATATATATATATATATATATATGTGTGTGTGTGTGTGTGTGTATGTGTGTGTGTGTGTGCGCGCAAATGAAAGAGAGATGCATATATGAATGCAAATATTTACATCTGGTTTTACTCAATACAGTCACTTGATCAACGTCTTTTGACAGTATGCTCTGTTAGGGGTGACCAATTAGAACATAAGTAAAAGAAGATGATCAATGTGTAATCCACCCTCTTTTCTGTGCAATAAAAAAAAATTAAACAAAACTAATGTGAATTCTCATTGCAACCTGAACCCTGTTTCAAGAGACGGATGATAAAAAGGTAGCGTTTCAGCCGGAATTTTCAATCCTTTAGCCTCACTGCACGCATAACTAATCAGCTGGACAAACTTACAGCCGGGGAAAAATCTCTGATGACAGTTTTGAAGGCAGTTTTCATCGACTACTTTTAATATCTTTGCATGAGTGTTCGTGTGTGTGTGTGTGTGTGTGTGTTTGTGTACGTGTGTGTGTTTTCTATTTATTTAACTGCTGCCCCACCACAGCGGAATTTGACACAAGGTCGGGCTCAACGTGGGGAAAATAAGAGACATCCCTCCAAAAATGGCTCCAGCCGACACTGCTTCAGTTACCAAGTGCTCTGTAGAAGCTAGACAACCTCTGCCACGAAAGTGTCCACCAGGGGGACCTGCTCCTTCAAGTGCAAATGAGCAGTGCTGCCACGAGGTAACGGATTCCCCGCAGCTGGGCTGAGTAATAATGGGAGAGCCAAAGGACAAGTCAAAAGGTTCCCTGATGCGCCTAGCAGTGCGTGGCCTCAATAAACCCTCATTGGCTAACACTTTCATTGGCACACTCGGTCTTTGACTCACACCCCTGTCCGGCTCAATTGGCAGGCAAGTGTCAGTACCGACTCCTCAGTCTATGCCGTAGAACAGATACTACATTTTGACCCTGAAGAACAGACCAATAAGAGGGTCATATTTAATCACTATCCCACCACAGCAATATGTGACACAAGGTCGGGCTTAACGTGGGAAAAAATAGGGAACCCTTCCAAAAATGGCTCCAGCCAACGCAGTTACTGTTGAAAAGCTTATTGTATTGGCTAGACAACGTCACCGAAAGCATCCATCAGGGGACCTGCTCCTTTAAGTGCAATGGAGCAGTGCTGCCCTGGGGAAACATAGACCCTGCAGCTGGGCCAAGTAATAATTGGAGAGCCTAAGGATGAGTCCAAAGGCTCCCTAATGCGCCTAGTAAACGCAGCCTCAGTCAAACCTCATTAGCCAGCGGTTGCAACGGCGAGCTTGGTCTTTGACGCACTCCCCCTCCGGCTGAATTGGCAGACAGGTGTCAGTACCAACTCCTCGGTCTCTGCCGAGGAACAAATACTACACTTTGATCCTGAAGAACAGGCCAAAAAAAGGTAGGGTGCGTATTCTATTTATGTGCTGTCCTACCACAGCAGAATTCGACACAAGGTCGGGCTTAACATCGGGAAAATAGGAGAAACCCTTCCAAAAATGGCTCCAGCCGACGCGGCAACGGTTGAAAAGCATATCGTAATGGCTAGACAACCTCTGCCACGGAAGCGTCCACTGGGGGACTGGCTCCTTTAGCTGCTGCGAAGCCGTGGTGCTCTGGGGAAACTGAGACCCTCCAGCTTGGCCAAGTAATAATGTGAGAGCCCAAGGACGAGTCGAAAGGCTCCCAAATGCGTGTAGCAAGCACAGCCCCAGTAATACTCTATTGGCTAACGCTTGCACCGGCGTACTAGGTCTTTGACACACACTCCCTCTCCAGCCCATTCGACAGGCAAGTGTCAGTACCGACTCCTCGGTCTATGCAGTGCAACAGATACTATACTTTGATCCTGAAGAACAGGCCAGAAAAGGGGGGCCTGTGCTGCGTGCGTTTGTGCGTGTGTGTTTTTGTGTATGTGACTGTGTACAATCATTGATTATCATCCACACTTGAGTGCGTGCATACACACATTTAGATAGCTGTAATCGTAAACAAGCATGTATGTACTTATTTTGAGTCGAGAAATGCGTCTATTTGTCTGTATATACTCCCCTACAATTAAAACTAATTGATAAGATTCCTTTAAATTTCTATGGCTGTGGATTTGATCCCCGGGGTGTGTTGTTAACGAACTAATTTTTGACCCCCAACCCCAGATTATTCATCGAAAGTGAAATGCTTTCGATTACGTAATAAAATGATAATTTCATCATTTTTTCCCAAGTCATGGGAGATAAAAATCTGACGGAAGAGAATACATTTTTCTCCTTTTTTTTTTTTTTCAATTCAATCCTTGGAGATAGAAACGCATTTTTTTTTTTAGAAATATTATTAACATATCTCATATCTAATTGTTCATTGGTTGTATGTGGATAACTTGAGTACAGTTAAGGTACAACTCAGAAGTTGGGGATAAGAGGTTCCGTTCCTAAATAAAGACAAACAATTCGTTTTCAACTTCGAAGGTCGAAATCAATAAGGAACTTTCATTTTTCACTTTAAAGGTCAAAGTCTTTGTGAAATTTCTTTTTTCATATTCTTTTTTAGCGATCAAAAATGCAAAATACGATTTTCCTACCCTTTTTTTCTTGAAAACGGAAGTTTCCTTCTTTTCAGGGATCAAAATGGAGGAGTCGAATTTCAAAAGGTTTTTTGGGGGGTCTGATGGGGGTAGAGTTCTTACACGGTCGAGATCGAATTGAATTATTTTTTGTTTCAAGGGCTAAAATGGGAGAGGGGGAAATTTGTTTACTTTTAGAAGCCTGAATTGGAGGAAAGATTTTTCTTCCTTGTTTTTCCCTCTGCTTTTGAAGATCAGAGCTGATTGCAAAACTTTCTTGTTAAAGAGATCTTTTTTCAATATAGGGGCTGAACATGAAAGTGTATCTTTTTTTTTAAATGGAGGGGTCAAGATCATGATGGCAGAATGATTATCACTTTTGAAGATAAAAATCCGAAGATTTTTTCCCACTTTTAGGGGTCAAAACAATTGGGGCGTTTTTTCAGGGGGGTATTCAGAGGTTGTAATCTCGAAGGGAGATTTTTTTCCCGCTTTTAGGGGTCAAAATCAAGGGAAAAATTTTCTCTACTTTGAGTGGATGAGATATTGGGAAAAGTCTTTTTTACTTTTTTTCATTATCCCCCTTCTTAACAACATTCATTTTTTTCTTACATTACTCCCCTTTACCCCATCATCACCACCCATATTTTCAACATTATACTTCTCTTATTCTGCCACAAAATTGACAAAATGTGTAGTCATAGTGAATTTAACAAAATATATAACTCAGGTTAGATTTAGAATCAGTTAAATTTAAACATACTCCACAATAGCTGAAACTGAAACATTTTTTTCTTACGCTTGATAATTTGATAAACCACGTTATATTGAAGTGTATTAAAGTATATACTGATATATTCAAATGGAAACTGTTATGTCTTGGTATCTCTTTAACACCGGTATACTATCTATGCCAAAACCTTTCCCGTTGGCTCTACTTATCACTTTCACACATTTACGAGCAGAATCTTACAATACACACTGTGTCACCACCAAAGGACACACCAAATCTATTCGTTCGATTTTGGCGACTTGTTACAAATCGATACGAGACAGGATGAGCTTTCTTGACCTACTCCTGCCAAAATGGAAGCCATAAAAAGAACTGGTGAGGATCCTGACAGAAACAGAGTATAGGTCCGGCGTGATGCCAGTTAATAAATAAACGCCCGCGCGGTAGGAAATCACCAACAATACCCGTTGGACGGACAGTCCCTGAAACGGAACCAATCGCAGATCCGAGGTCACTTCAACTATGCATTGCTGTCTGGCTGGTGAAAGCAAGTTTCAAGGGTTAACACCTGCTTAGCAATTCTCTTGAAATGAATTCTCAATAGCTTCCTTGAAAAAAATTCCCTTAGAATCGGTTATTTCTGGTTTATTCATTATCTTTGCCAGCAGGAGAGACACGTGTGAACAGCTGGGGATGATCAATATAAATTATATTCTATGAATGAATAAGTAACTGTTTGAAAAAAAATGCAACTGTTTGGTTTGGTATATTTAAAGCGTTTCATTAAATATTCATGTTCTCGATGATTTCATGACTTTTAAAAATCATAAACTATCAACAAATCCCCAAAACGTGTCAAATTCCTATGTTTTCACCTTGCAGACTTCCGTAATTCTTCATTATTTTTTATCCTTTCTTTTGTCCTTTTCACCGATTAATTAACGAATTCACCATCCAAACACCAACAATTCTTTAAATGATACGTGAAGAATGATTTTTCTCGGATGAAAGGGAATATTTTTTCAGACAACTCCAATCTTTAGAGAAGATACCAAAAATTTAAATGAATATTGGATAATTTCTTCTGGGTGAATCAAGTTGAACTTACCTTTGAAATAAAGTAGAATTCCGATTCTTTCATTAACTCTCTAAAGATTAAAATAAAAAACACTTTTCATTTCATCGAATGATCTTTTATAAGAGGTGTCTCTGTTGGTTGTAAAACTTTACCCGTCAAGGATGACATGGTTTCTCAAAGTATGGATCGCACAAATGAACCTACACGTAATTTATCAGGCAATTTTTCCTTTTATTCGAAGTATTGCAATCTCATGTTTTTTTCAAATCTTAACACAACAAAAAAACGTTTCAAATGATGATCAAACATTAAGTTTTACAAGTTTCCATGACGTAATCATCATTGGCATGTCACAAAATGATATTTTTTTATCGCAGTGAAAAGTTAAGAAAGCACTGAGGATCACAATGAGAATCCAATACCCATATTCACTTTGGAGACTGTGAGGTCAACTCAGCATCTTACTGCAACTTGTGAACCATCAGTACATCAAAGCTAAGTTAGGATGTGGTTATGACAAATTTTTCAATGAAATTTGAGGCCAGTTTTTTTTAGATTTATCAATGCAGCACTTATGAATCGAAAAGGCTACCAAAAAAATCTGAGTTCGAATCTTGCCAAAAACTTATTTCTGATCATTGATGCTGTTTCAAACCCATGTATGAACGATTGGTTGGTTATGGTAATAAATGAATGGAAAAATTGTGCAATATCTAAAAAATGATGATATGTATTTTCCAGAGTGTTCATACCGTTAGAATATCCGTAGCTTTTTAAGGGCTATGGTAAACTATTTGAGTTTTGATCACTTGTATGCCTACTATTACACGGTCATCTCGTTGTTAAAGATCAAAATGTTCGTTAAATTGACATTTTTCATATATGATTATTCGTCTGTGTAGGTGCGTATGTGCAGGGAGTCGGTTTATATATATATATATATATATATATATATATATATATATATATATATATATATATATATATATATATATATATATATATATATATATATATATGTGTGTGTGTGTATTTGTGTGTGTGTGTGTGTGTGCGTGTGCGTACCATTATATACGATGTTCTTTGAGCCAGCATAATCAAATTTTCAATATAAGTAAACAGAAAGGTAGCCTGATGATGAAGCCTAAAGGGGATCATGATTGATTGAAAACTAATAGGAGATATCAACAAAAAAAAAATAAAAAATATGGAAAGAGCACTTAAGAGTGAGAAACAGATGTAAAGGAAATAATCGTCTATCGAAAGAGTAGAAAAGAACAGAAGAATAGCCCGAATCGGCATAATATTTAAAGGAGAGCGGTATAGCTAAATATGATATTTACTAATCTCTAATTTGTGAGGGACTCAGGGCTATATCTAGAAAAAAAAAAAGGAATAAAGATTCTGTATTGGTTTAATCCAGGAGTTCTCAAAATGAAAAAAAACACACCCTCGGGAGTAGGTAACAGAAAATGATGAGTTATTCTATGTTTGTGGAAACAATGTTGTTTTGAAGTAATGGCAATCAAATAGCCGCAATTCGTGTGTCTTGGACCTGGCATACGATTGGCAACACTACGTGAATGGGAGAAAAACATTCCGTAAAATGAAAATTTAAAAAATGATTCGAAGATATTCGACTCCCTTGTACGCTCGTGATGTGCCTATTATGTAAACCAAATTCTGTGTGAGTGTACGATGCAGTCGTTTACCTCAGACACTGTGCCTAAAATTGAGTTACCTTTTGAAAGAATCAAGATCAACAATCTCATCGAGGAGGTAACATTGAATTAGAAGAAATAACTAGCAAATACTCCATGCATATCGTTTTATTTTTTATGGCTTACTTATATTTTACACTATTTTTTTCAATTTTTTTTCCACTTTTTCAACACTACCGGACAAATCGAATAGATATGAAGGAAGGAAAGAAAAAACATTCGAGTAACTCTAATTCGTTCTTTTCAAAATGGTTTTGGTATTTCTTGGAAATAATATCTGATATTATCGTCAGATCAAAAAAACAACTGGTGGCACTAATTTAATTACGCATCTAGCCAAATCTAACCAGTGCCTTTTAACAAAATCTACCGTTTTCTGGCACAAGGCTACAGATGTCGGGTAGTCAGTGGTCATATAATCAAAGGATATTTGAAAATTGGTGTTTGATATGATTCAGCACACCATTGCTCTCTGGTAAGCACCCAACAAAATAAATGGATACGTCTAAAAGATTGAAAAAATATCCATGGCTAAATCCCACTTCAAAAAAATAAATGATTGCTATAAACTCGTGGGAATTTCGTTACTGTGTATATTCATAAATGAGCTGGGTTTTTTTTGTTTTTGTTTTTTTTCGTTTTACTCAATATATTTATTGGCTTAGATGCTTTGCACTTTTAAGGCCTTTTTGTAATTGTTGATATCGTTGGTAAATCAAACACATGCACTTATTTTCTCATTTTCTTTCTGGGTAAATAAACCATTATTGTCTAAATGATTGGCCATGAACTTATGGAGATTTTCTTCCTGTTTCATGAGCAAATAACAACTGTTTCTGAGTAGAAGATTAGGATGTCTTAATGTTAAGGCTTCCAAATGTCAAGATCGTACCGTGTGTTACCGATATAACGTTGTACAATGGGTCACTCTTTGTTAAGGAGTGAATTCCTCTTGGTTATAGGGATTTTTTCTCTGAGGATATCGAAAGGAAATAATGAACGAAATCATGACGTTTCAAAGAATTTATTTTGAGAAAAAAAACAAACAAACAGAAGAATAAGTAATATACATTAGCTGCAATTACATTTTGATTGGAATTCCTTTCGACTCACCAGACGTGCAGTTAAGGTAAGAATTGACAACGGTGAGTAAAAATTACTTATGTAAAATAATCTATATGTAGATGAGACGATAAATTGTGTAGGTGTAGGGATCGGCAGCAAGACAAATTAATTTCATTTGATGAAAGGTCCTTTAAATTTATAGAAGGGCACATTTCTATTGACTGTACAATATAGCAGAACCCATGAGTAATTTATTTACGGGTCAAAGGCTCTAGACAAAATATTATTCATACAGAGGTGCTGCAACGTATGGACGGCTTCATATTTCCTCTTTCCTATCGAATTCAACAAGGAAAGATGGAAAAGAATACCAATATAACAATGGAAATGCAAATGAAAACATACGCTTGATAAAGCAAGATGGAGAAGAATAAAAAGCAGAATCTACACCATAGAAGGAAAAGATATCAAGGAGGAAAGAAAACAGTGAAAGAATAAATGTAAACTTACTACTTTTTGCAGGGCTGTATAACGTTTGATACTTATATAAGAAAGGATATATTAGTACAGACTCAAACAGATGAAAGCCACCCATCCAGTCGTGATGAAAATAATCTTATGAAAAAAAAAACTTCATCTGGAAATAAACATAAGTGAACACAAACGCACAATTACCAATATGAAGTACAAAAATCAAAATAGATTAACACATGAAACTGCAAAATAGTGGCGCCTTTGTTTGAATGCAATAGTGGCCTTTTGAATTGTTTCTACTTGAATGAAAGTCACAAAACCAACAACTTAATTTTGTTTGTTTTCAATTAGAAATTTCCAGCAAATCTCCATAAGATGTTTTTTGGTCACGATTATATATCAATTGTAAAAAAATATACCTTTTAATGGCGAAATGGAAGAATATTTTCAATTTTTCCCAGCTCAATACACGGAGATACAAATGTAATGTAGACTGAGTAGCAAACACATTGAAGCCATTCCCCTGTTCAACATTGATATCCGACGTCTTTCTGTTCATTATTTCACAATTGTTCAACGCTGCCATCCTCCTTTTAAAATTACTCCCTTTTCAACTATAGTCCCCTAGTATAATAACATTAGCCCTTTTTTTTTTTGACACTACGCCAACATTTCAATATAATACCTCTCCTTTTAATCTTCTTAAAATTTTAACATCAGCCCCGTCTTTTCTTTAGATCAACCCTGTTTCTTTTTAGCGATCAATGCTTTTTTTTGTTTTTGCATCAACACCTGTTTTTAACTTGCTCCAATACCCCCCTTTTTTGATAATATTGATCACTGTTTCATATCAATCCAACCCATTTTATCATGTTGGCATCTACTTATTTTAACATCCCTCCTTTTCCTGTAAAAAAGACGTCTTGAATCAATTTTAAGAACAAATTCAATTAATGGATATCTGATTTTCATTGATCTATCATTTTGTTTTCGTGCCGGCAATTTCACACCACCAGTTAGTTAAAATAAGATACCATATGATCAATAAATGACGTATCAAGACTTTTTCGGTTTTTTTTCTTACAATGTCCCCAAAGAGTCATTTGTTATCAAAAGCTAAAATGGTTAAATTCAGCTGAAATTTCCCATTTGCAGCTTGATCTACTTCTACAATCTCATGTATATTCGTTCATATCCAACTCATCAAAAAAGCAACGATTTACTAGAACTCCAGAACAATGTACTAATACAAAATATACACTCACTTTATTCAATTTTTTTTTCTCAAAATCAGATTTCTGGGTGAACTGTCCTCACCCCATTTTCCACCCAATGTTCAGCAAGTAATCATCGTATAAAATCCTTTTGAAATCAAACGTAGCCGATATAAAAGAAACAAGTTGTGGTTCTTGTTTCTTCATGAGAATTGATTGAATATTTATCAGTGTCATTTCTTTCTCAATGTTACAGAAGATATGAGCGGGAACATTATCTTACTCAATCGTTTTATTTCTTTTGAAATCAATAAATCGTAGTAAAACGTAGGAAAATATCAATACAGGGGTTCTAATCATATCATACCATATTCTGAGTGATTATTTCCTGTGCAAAAAAGATAAAATAAAATGAAAAATAACAAACTTAGTTTTGTCTTCTTACTTGACATTGAAAAGAGCTTTTTTGGACAAGAAGTGTGATTGTTTTATCACGTCCCCGAAACAAAATGAACCATAACTCAATCCAGAGCAGCTTGTACAATCTAAAAATAAATGACAGCTACCGGTGCGAAGAGGATATTTTAATCTATATTTGTTGGCATTCAAATAGTATTCTTCCAAATAGCAGACATCTTGGAAAACTATTCTAACGTGTTATCACACAGTGAGCAAGTAACCGGTGCCATTGACAGATATTTCCTAGATATTGAAATATTCCTTTGAGAATTCACCGAATAAAAAGCTGAAACGTATTTTTATCGCGGTTTGTACAATGTAGGTGGAAGTTGAAAAAAACATCATAAAAATGTCTGCTAGAATGTATGTAGGAATTATCAATTATAGATGAATATTCATTCATTTTTTCTTTTTAAAAAACATTAAAAAAAACTAGTAATCTCTTTCAAGAAGTACCATTGTCTTATTTCCACGTATTATATAGGTTGGGGATACATATGCATCAGTAAATGGCTGGAGATCGGGGTAAAAGATGTGTAATGTTGTTAGATTTACGGCTGCTAAAAGTATCAAACTTACGATTATCGTGACAGAGGGATTAAAGAAAGCAGCCGATGCGAAGTGTATTTTATATGTTCTTATATTTTTCACTTTTTTGAGAATATTTGAGTCATCCCATTGAAGCGTCACTATGATTTTTTTTTCGCTTGAATAATAGGGTGCTATAAAACATCTTTAAGTACATTTCGTAGTGAGGGAACACGGGGGCTAGTTGGGCACCAGGGTAGATTAGATCGCATGCTTTCTAGCACTCGATGGTGCCAATGTTTGCCTCATTTTGAGCTGGAGAAATATTATCACTATTTCTTAGATAGTTCTTTTTACTCAAATACATTTTTTACCAACCTCTATCTGGTTGAACATGTTTTATTTCCCAATGATATCAATTTATTCATCAAATCTGTACCTATTCGAAAGATAACTCATTAATTGCGCCAACTGTATCCCGTGTTGGGTTGCCCTCTTCAAATGTTCAAATGATAATATAATACACTTAACAAATATTTTCAACTCGAACGACCAAGCCAAAGTAAGTATCTACCCAATGATAACTTATGCATTTCCATATGAATTATTTTTTTGGAAGTAGCATCAAATCGAGAGCAAAATGTACCGAATAGCCAAGATTTACCCTGATGCAACTATTTTTCCCAAATTTAATTATACTTCCATTTGTTGACTAGCCTGGATACTAAAAAGAATGTCCACGAAGAAAAGGAACAACTGTTTTCTATGCTTTTGCATGATGAAAATGTGATATTCAGAATACCTAATTTGTAAACACAAACTGAAGATTTTAAAAAATGTTCCCAAATACAAACTGATGCAGACAAACATTTTGATTTAATAGTGCATTCAGTGAGATTTGTGGACATCGTTGATTTGAAAAGAATCTGTGCTATGATTTTTATACTTTCATCACTTAAAATGGACATCTTACATTTGTAAATCGACAGTGTCCATCAATATCACTATGCCACAAATTGTAAGGTCTTAATGAATAAAAGTGATCTATAAATTGTGCTTGGAGATGTTTGATTATGCAATTTTGGTCAACAGTTTAGACATTATTTTTTTAATCAGTAGTCTTTGCATTTGACAATAGTAAATATTTTCTGATTTGTCCAAATGGATAGAGAGATTGATAGATATATAGTTATAACAACTGATACATATATCAATTGTAACATTGTTCGTTTGGAGGCAGATAAGTAGGTAGGTGTATATACATATATATATATATATGTATATATATATATATATATATATATATATATATATATATATATACATATATATATATATATATATATATACATATATATATATATATATATATATACTGATAGATTACAATATATAAGCAGATGCATATGAGTGTTATCATTTAAGGACATGTTCTACAGCGTGTATCAATGATATGATTAAAAAAACACGATCTTTATTAAGTATCTCTGCATATAATAAAATGAAATAGAAAAAACATTACTTGACAAGTTGATATCACTCATATATTCAGCCTGATCATTTCTCGTCATTTGTGGGAAAATAATTGTACATAGAACAAAAATTTGTCGTCCATGCCACAGTATTCTCCCTTTCTGCATTGTGGTGGAACTGGAAAAAAATAAAATTCAATTATATGATGATGAATCAATTTAGTTGAAGTATTTCCATCGTGACATACTTCATAGAAGAGATCCATTGAGAAGAGAAATACACAACAGTGTGAGCAAGTCTACAGCTTCAACCATTGAACATAACATGCAATCCCGTATAGTTAGTATTAAAATTCTCGTCTCTAGTACAGGGAACACTTCATTTCTGCATTTATTTGATAACACTCGTCATTACACGTAATTATGTGCGCTCGTTTTCAATGTTCATGAAACGATGTTTGTGTTTTGATAGCATTTTGAAGAGACGCCAATTACCGTTACTAACGATACTTTATGTAACATGAAAGACGTCCTAGTGCCTCCTCAACATCTCCAAATCTAGTGGCAATTGCAATGAACATATCACCAACTGTTAGCGTTTTATAATCACGCTAAAATCGCACATTAGTTTCACACATTGATTTTGTCGATCGATTTCTTGTAACACTTATTAGTTGACTCTGCAGTGTCGCATGTGCTTTTATTAAGCGTTAGTTTACTTGCACCTGGTAATACAATCAGGAAGTGATTTAGATTACCAATAATCGTAAATACATTTCAACAGATTACTCCTCATATATATATATATATATATATATATATAGACACACACATACATACATATATATGTATATACATATATATAAACATATATATATATATATATATATATATATATATATATATATATATATATATGTATTTATAAATATATACGGGTTTACCATATAAAATACACATATCACTTCTTTCATTCATGAATCAAATGGAAATAATTACATTGCTAATTTTGAATGTACATACACGTGCACACATACACCAGGTACTGTGTTGATGTTTCGGGGGATTTGATCTGTCAGAATGATCCTTTCATCCGTCAAGCCATCTTGTCTTTTTTATGGATCCCCAACCTTTTCAAGTCAATTTCAACTTCTCTGAATACAATTACTAGTACACACTTCATCCAATGAACAATTGCTTGAAATAATTAGCTTTTTTTGTGCATAATCTGATTGCTTATCAAACATCATTTGAAAGTTCAATTGAATATACGAAAAAAAAAAAACTCTGCCATCGTAAGTGATGTACACATCAATGTAATCTCTGTTCTAAATCTAAGACATTTTACAAAATAATCACAGAGAAAATATAAAACTTGGTTTTCTCAATTTTTCTTCATCATAAAAACCTAGGAATCGTGCTAAAATACAAAAAAAGTTTCCCCTACTGCACACTATGCTAGTAATTGGAACCTTCTAGAGAGCAATGCTTATCATGTTTGTTTCAAAGATACTAATGTTCAATACTTATTGTTCAACCGTTTCGTCTATTTGGTTATGGCTGTCAAGAAATACCGGGTGCTGTACTAAAAACTGGGGATTAATCCCTGGCCAACTCATTCCAAGACATGCATCTCAGTCATTGGAACATGGGACCTTGACAGACCGTTGGCACTGAAATTAAGAACAATTCAACATGCTCCAAAGAAAACAACTCACCGAGAGAGATCACAAAAGAGACTTGTATATAAAAGAAAAAACAGGAATGAGAGATGAATGGAATTCATGAGAAAACTCAAATGGCAATGAGTTTGTCATGATACATAAGTGGTAGAGAAATACTGGACATCATAACCAACAAGATGGAATCCTTGAGATCATATGCAAGACTGTAACCGAGAGAAAATGAAATTGCATAACGAACAAAATAGTACTTGCCAAACTACTCCAAAGATACAGAAGTCTGGTAAATCTTGGGGGAGTCAAACGTAACAAGGCTCGTGTGCTATTTCCATAGTAGTTTACCTCAGTGGTAAGTGTATTGATACATTGAAGCAGCAACCTTATCCTACTACAGCCCAGTTTTCTTTGATTGCTTATTTTATTTGCGTTGACCAGGTGTCACATCACCTGTGTAATGGCAGGCAACCGTTTCAAAGTGGTTTAAACATAAGATGAGGCAATTATCAAGATTCTCTATTTCTCTCACTCCCTCTGACTTTCTTTTCTCTCCCTCTCTCTCTCTCTCTCTCTCTCTCTCTCTATCTATCTATCTATCTATCTATATATATATATATATATATATATATATATATATATATATATATATATATATATATATAACATGAACTGTAAAGAGTGAGACAACCTCGGGAGTAAAGTGTTTTGAAGTCATGTTTATTTATCCGTAGATATTTTTTTTCCTGTTCTTAATGGTCCAGGCATGTTTTGGGAGGTATTCCCATCTTGAGTGGTGTGTGCTGTGTGAGTATATGCTTTTAGGGGTTGAATGTTTGATTTGAACCTGAATTCACCATCAGGAGCTCTGCTTTTTGAGTAAAAACATTCTATCCGGGCTGGTGTAGGTATTCTGCTGTGTGAGAGAAAGTCCAGTCAGGATGAAATCTATGGTTAAGCAGCAGCGGTTAGTCTTGGAGAGGACAAGATGTGTCAGGGGAGCGAATCATAGTATCGGACACTAATTATTAAATAAATTTTTCTGTAACATTTTTAATGTGTCACTTCAGTCACCTAATTTCCCAATGCTGTCACTCCAATTTACGTAAATTTCCTCAGTGTCTTTCCTATATATTCGGTGTTATAGTAGAATATACGATGTGTCTCTCGTATGGATTATCAGTTGTTTAGAATGTAACCATTTTGGAATTTCATTGGGTTTCATATGAATTGTATATTGATATAATTTCATATTGCATATTTATTTGGAAAAGGGGGATATCTTTTATACGTACAATAAACAGATTCTCAGCTGGGATGGATCAGTAAGTGTGACAAAAAATATGACGCTGTTTTCGTGTAATTTTTATTGCATGTTCACACAGATGAATGCATGCATACAATCACACACACACACACACACACACACACATATATATATATATATATATATATATATATATATATATCATATGGGTCAGACATCGACAGAGGTAAGGTTCAAGTCTTGTATTATTGAAACATTCCCCTATTAACAGTTTAGCACACTTTAAGTGAGGTAACTCGCTCATTGGAAGCTTATATAATGCTCTTCTATTTGAATAGATCATTTTAGTAGATGGGAAAGTTATGCTGAATAAATATAATGCTTAAATAGAGGTAGTATATTGGACTCCTGACATTATGTGAAGGTTTCAATCCTACCTCGTAGTACTGGATGGGATAATGGATAGTCTGTATCCATACTGAAGAATTGTGATACAGCTATATGTGGATGAAATGGATAAAATACATATTTTTCCTAGATTCACAACACTGAATCTTCGTTCATCATAAATGCACACTGGAATGATATAAGAGAGTCTCAGATAATTTTTTCCTATTTTTACATTTTTTATTAGTTATGAACTTTTTTATGACATCATTGATAATTATAAACAATACTTACCTGCTACATTTTATGTTCACAGAAATGATGACTCCAAGAATATACATCAAGTCTTCCTTTATGGTTCTTTCTCAATTAAATCGTGCAGCCTTATGAGAATACAGTTTTGTTTTTGTTTTTTGGTTTTTAAATAAAGATCTATCGAAGAAAACAATATCAAGTTTCATTTTTAGTAATTTGAAGAGATTGATTGGTGTCTATTCCCTGCAGACAGCACCTGCGTCACTTTTTGAAGTGTCTTTCTCAAATATTCAAATAAAAAGATAGCTGTAATGATGATGACAACCATAATAGCATGGATATTTGCGATAATAATGACAATTAAAATGTAATTGCTATAATTATAGTCATGATAATTAGAATGCTAATGACAATGAGACGATTTAATAATAATTATCGACACGTTCTGATTATATTGAGAAAAAATTGAATTACAATAAACCTGTTCACGTCTATAATGAAAGAAAATGGAACAAAAAATAGAACAAAATAATAACTTAGTACAAAGAAGAGAAGCTACGTCAGAATATCAGTTGAATAGCTCTATGGGCGTGTATGTCAGTGAGTGAACTCTGATTCAGAAGTCCTATTGAGTTTAAGATTTTTTAATGTGTTGAACAATGAAAATTCACGCTGAGTCAATATTCAAATATGCATTTGTATGGTAATAAGTGACCGGACAGAGCCAGGGTAATGAAAGATGGATGGCGCTCGTAACAAAGAAAGGCAGCTCATCCCAATGGGGAGGAAAATTAGAGAGAGAGAGAGAGAGAGAGAGAGAGAGAGAGAGAGAGAGAGAGAAAGAGAAAGAGAGAGACAGACAGAGAGACAGAGAGACAGACAGACAGACAGAGAGACACAGAGAGACACAGAGAGAGACGATGAATGTGTGTTTGTAATGATAGAAATATATAGAGTGAGCCAAGGCAGACATATTCTCTCTTTCACACTACGTCATACTATTCTTTTTTTGAAAAAGAAATATTCTAAGAAAGTAAGAAAAAGTACAAAAAACACATCTCCTCACCAGTATGGTTGCTAGTGAATGCAAGCGTTATCATACTAACATCCACCGGGTATGTACCCTTAAAATAAGACACACACACACACACACACACACACACACATATATATATATATATATATATATATATATATATATATATATATATATATATATATATATATATATATATATATAATGATACTAAAAATAGTCCTGATATCTAACTGATATATTGCTCAGACTTCTTATCTACCTTCATATCACATTTCAGAGCCAAATATTCGGTATCAAATTTGCTTTCCATGGGAACCAAGCATTTCAAACTATAAGTAGCCTTCCCTTGCTACTGAAGATGGGAACTTTTCCCGGAATATGCAAAATTTACTAATTAATTTTTTGAATCATCCGATCAACTGATAGTATATACATAGATGAGTGCATATGTGCATATGTGTGTGTGTGCGTGTGTGTGTGTGTGTGTCCGTGTGCAGGTAATTCTGCAGGTGCTTACGACATTTGGTCAATCAAATAAAAAAAAGCTGACAGCAAATATATTGATGTTAAAAAGAAAAAGAAAAAAAGAAAATGGAGAAAGGGGAAAGACAAATTTGGAAGATAAAAAATGTGTACATTAATGTAAATAAATCCGGGAAAGCAAAATATTTTGGAAATTCAGATATTTTCTCTCGAGCTTAATTAAGTTGTTTACAGTAGAATTTTGAAAATACGTTTCTGAAGATAATAGGATTATGATATGCTCACGATTACAGTTACACCCCTCACACACACACATATGCACACACACACTCATAGATATATTCATCAATATGATCATTATATGATTTTATGATAATTATATTCGTATGTAATCATGTCTATGAATTTTTAAAATATATATATATATGTATATATATATATATATATACATATATATATATATATATATATATATATATATATATATATATATATATAAATATATATATATGTGTGTGCATATGTACATCTATATGATTATATATGTGTGTGTGTGTGTGTGTGTGCGTATTGATGTGTAAATCTGTGGGTCGGTGCGCTTATATAATCATGCATATAAAACTATGAAGATCAACATGTTTCGATTAATTTCATAGGCTCCAAAACGGTAGAACGATCGAAGTGGAACATGTGCAAGACGGAATATTTGATAGTTACCAATGGCCCTTTGTCAATGCTTAACTCAATTAAGAATCAGGTCAATTTAGGTATTTTAAAATTTGAGAGACATTGCACTTCCCAACATTCTGTGAATTTGTATTCATAGTTAACTTGACCCAATGACGAATATTGGATTGTGAGCGCTGACTTTTGGTGATCTTTGGTGGACATTTGAAGGTCAATTTGGCATTCTCCATTAGATTTGTTTTGCTAATTTCGAATTTAACAGAGATGACTGCACCCAACGGCTCAGCATCTTCGTAAAAGGGTAACTTGACTCCAGAATAAACATATAAAGAGTGACAATGACCTCAGGTAACGTATTTGGTGTATGGACGGTGACAGAACTTTCAAATTAAAGGAAACATCCTACGGCATGCAATTTTGTGTAATTGAGGAATTTGACCCATGAACATGAATTAGATGTCAGTAAATTTTACTTGCTGCTGAAATTCTATTGATGATCAAGTCAATTTTGGCATTTTCGAATTTGACAGAGTTGTATTAAACTTTTGGCCTGTAAATTTGCGAACTAAGATAATCGAGGATGAAAGTAAGGTGTCATTGTCACTTTCCTTGAGTTCTGGAGATCAATTTTGGGATTAAGTCAATTTATACAGTTTTCTCTTTCACAGGAAAAAAAATCGATTTTTGCATTTTTGAACCACCTGAAAGTTGGGATCCAAACTTATCAATCAATCATTGATTATCCCTTCCCTGGGGTGATTGGACACTTCAGTTGATTAGTGTGTGTGTGTGTATATATATATATATATATATATATATATATATATATATATATATATATATTATGCATATTCAAGTGAGGAAATATTTCATCATATAAATTGAGATACACACGTGTTGACATATACATACACACGCACGCACACATATGTTCACCCATAAAATACACACACACACACATATATATATTTATATATACATATGTATATATATATATATACATATATATATATATATATATATATATATATATATATATATATATATATATATATATATATACATATACATATATATATATATATATATATATATATTATGCATATTCAAGTGAGGAAATATTTCATCATATAAATTGAGATACACACGTGTTGACATATACATACACACGCACGCACACATATGTTCACCCATAAAATACACACGCACACACATATATATATATCTATATATACATATGCATATATATATATATATATATATATATATATATATATATATACATATATATATATATATATATATATATATATATATATATATATTTATATATATATATATTCTAAACAAGCAATACCACAATTCTCTGCATATTTATAAGACTTAATTTTCAAATCGGATTCGTATAATTTTTTTCAGGAAAGGAATTTGTTGAATAATGAATATAGAAAACTCATAATGGTTGTTTGAACTTTAATACAATGAATGATCCGAAAAAGTACACCCACAAGTCATAGGAAACATGCTAGCAGTTGGGCGGAATAATTTACCAATACTATGAAAAATCGATATTAGATTAGATTTTTTTCCTCAGATGAAAATAATGGAATATGCACTCTAAGTCAAGTAATTCTTGCTAGCCTAACGATTATAAGTTCTTCTCATCCTCTCTCTAGAACAGAGCATTGAAGATTGGAGACACTTCTGTGTGTTGTTGATAGCCTCTCGTTGTGTTGTAAAATTAAGTATAATTGTATTTACCTTCTAAACAATACTTTCCCTGTTGGACTGTTGACATCATATATTTGGCTTGGCGAACAAAACATGGATAATATGCTACAAAAATAACAAATTTTAAAGGGTATGTGGACCAATGCAAAATATTTCAAGAGCTCCCATTTAAAACCATATATATATATATATATATATATATATATATATATATATATATATATATATATATATATATATATATATATAAACGTTGTTTTCTTCTTAGTTTCCCAAATAATGACGGATTTCAAGAAAAGAGACTTTTCTTTTCTTGCACACAAAGATACATTATTATGTTTGATTATACTTTATATTAGGTGCAGAGGAGTGATCCATGATGGACACGAAGCATTTATCCAGATCCTTATGCATCAGAAATATAATAAGATAATCACCATGTTGTCGGTTTAATTAGTTCCGACATTTTTTTCTTGGAATGGACATGTCTGAGATTGGTGCTGAGAACAGGAATTTATTGTTACGTTTTGCATTAAAAACATCAGTATTTTCTTTCCCCATTACACAAAAGAAAAATTCACTTTTATCGAATGGTAAGATTTTCCTGGAGTAAACAAATGATAACCACTGAATGAATATCACATAGTGGTGACAGCCAGGTTGATAAAGTTTGCTTTCTTCAAGAAAGGCAAGGATTATTGAAAAATATCATGGGAGTCGATTTTCCCTCGTACTTCATTGTGCTCTCCAACGGTTGATGGCCAAATGAAAAGATTTGTGTTGTTCAATAGAGCACTTCCACGAATATATCTATTACCAAAGGAGAAGCAACGAGTGATTTATGTTCGACGCTCTTTCTGACTTCATAAAAGGATCGCTGTGTCAGCACTGCAAGAGACGATTACAAATATTTACTAGCAGTGTAAATGGTACACATTAAAAACAGCTATGGTTAGTCACACTAAAAAAAACCTTCACAAAGCAGAATTCTTCTGGTAGTGTACTGTGTTGGGGATAATCAATGTAAAGACTAGAGAAATGGATGGGCATTAAACTGACCACTCCTCTTGCCCTTTCTTTGGCAGTGAAGACAAGCAGAATGGAATTATGGGGTCAATTTAGCATGGACTTCATTGCAAATCGAACCTCTTGCTAAAAAGCTATTTATTTTAGAATAAAGAAATATTGGTTTTGTAGACTTAAACAGAGAATGTTCAGATTTTCAGCCTTTCAGCTCTATTGGTGCGACTTGTACGCATGATAAATGCTTAGCCAGCCAGCTGGATCAACTTGAAAATGAAGAAACCTATGTTCACAGTGGCGGTTCTCAACAAACATAAAATACGTAAACCCCCACACCCTGATATATATATATATATATATATATATATATATATATATATATATATATATATATATATATATATATATATATATATATATAGTGGTGTTTGAATGCTTTCCATTTAATTGCTTACAATACTGCTGTAATCGTAAAATTGATTGGTAGCAGCTCAAAGTAATCAACACCCATGTAATCTCACCAGAGATTTTCAAAAACTTTATTTGGATTGAAATCCATTTTGGTTGTGCTTTAACCTATTTGTCTTAACGAGTCCATTTTCTGTGCTGCTTTATATAATTATACAACATCAATTCTTTCTCGGCTGCAACTAATCCTAAAAGAGGCCTAATCCATATCATTGGTATGTAATTGAATCTAAGTATCGACTGTTGTTTCAAAAGAGGCTTTGTCAAATAATGGGGGACCCATTGACTAAGTTTGGACACCTCTCCCAATGACTACTAATGGCACTGAACTATTGGACGAGATTGATTCTGTTTTCAAAGTAATGAATAAAATGTGACAAAAATATAACTATCCGTCGAGTTTTTATGGAACAACCGTAGCCATCACAGATGTCAAAGGATATTTATAGTTTTAATGAGCGCATGTGTTTTTGGCTCTGTGTGTGTGTTCAAAGGCTTTTGGCTATAACTTACTGTCTACAACCTTGAAAATTTGCATCAGTGCTCCCATGAGTTCTCTCTAGAAAAATGTTTTTGAGCCCTTCGTATTGGCTGTTTTTTCAATAACATCTCGATTTTGCAGAATTTCGAGATTCGTTGTTGCTTCCTTTGCTATAATTTAAGGGTGATCATGTGGAAAACACCAAGTATATCCAAAATATTTCAACCATATTTACTCTCCAATTGATTCTAATTTTAACACTACAGTTGTTAAGTTATGTGATGGCAAGTTGTATTACGTGCAAAAATCAATGGCAGAGTTTATTTTCTTTTAATATTCATAATAATCACGATTTCGGGGGATATCTTTCATTTCTGGTGATGAGCATCGTGATTCTGATATTCAAATTTTGCGTTATAACGATGATACCATCTTCCAAACGGATATCTTCGAGTCTGAAGACTTAACAACTAAGCTATCCACATGCATGACTGCAATTTGTTTTGATTCGGTCCATCGAACATTATAGATGTTAACGCAAACCAGTTTAATGGGATTTTATCTCAGAAGCTATTTGCTTTAATTAACATCACCCGCTCAAAATACATAATTAGATTTATGTAAAATCCAGTTTTGAAGTTTGATTCTGATATCCAGATCTTATTCCCTGCACGTCTTTGATAATTTGAATCATAAAACTCGTCCAAAAGTCATATCATTTTATGACTTCATATAAAATATTTCTCATTCATCTGAAAATACTGTTTCTCAATAAAAATATTGAATTTATGTAAAACTCAGTTTTGAAGTTTGAATCTGATGTTTGGATCTTATTCCCTCACGTCTTTGATGATTCATTTCATAGAGTTAGTCCAAAAGGCTTTACATTTAACGAGTATTTGAAATCATCCATCGTTAACCTAGAGTTAGAAAGTATACTTTCAACAGGAAGGACGTCAAGCGATTTAAGAACTCTCATCTAGTTATTCTGGATGTTTTTTTTTTTTTTACTGTTAACGTATTGGAACAATAGAGATGATTGTAGTGTAGGATGAGTTGCTTGAGGTCTGGATTTGAGGAATTACATGATACCGATGAAAGTAAAGACTTTCAACAGAGACTGAGAGGGTAAGATAAGTTGTTACACACTTTTCTATACCAGTTCACTAAAGGGAACACGCTGGGCAACATTTCCGCTTTTTCCTTGTATCGTAAGAGCGAATACATGGTGTGAGACGAAATTTCCAAACGTGTGCATGGTCTGTATCTATAGTCCATAACGGAAACGTTGGATAAATCATGATCTGCTAATCTCTTATCGATCGAGGTAGTTATATGAGTGCATCAAATGGTTTTATGAAGATGGAATATACATTATATCTGAATATTCATCCGATATAAAATGATATAGAGAACTTAACAGTACACAGTATGGAGAAAGTTATTGGATGAAACGTCCTATGTTTCACACTGGTTAGTGATTGTAAGCGACATAGCATTTTTAACCGTTATCTTGTTGTTCACATAGTCAATTACACAAATTCAAACTAATACGAGATCTAATTTTCGAGTAACTGCTCACCTAACATCGGTTATTCGTTAAGAGGAGACTGTTCTGAGTGCACAACTCTTCTTCTGTGTTTGGATTTGATTCAAGGAGATCGCTTATGTTATTGACGACTGAAATAGACATTGCTGGGTCACCGGATTCTATCTGATGTCTGAAGAAAATATCTTCGATTTGGATAAAATGGAAAAAATCGAAGATGATTACAGCTTGAACAGGCAGAATTACGTTGAAGAGAAACATTTAGTAAGGGTTAAATGAAAGATAATTTGCTTCTTCAATGAGTTCCCCTATGATTGCTAAGGTAACCATAGGAAAAAATGATGACCATAAAATACGTTATTCAACAAAACATATAGAAAAAAAAACACACACTCACACACACATATATATATACATATACATACACACATACATACGCACATATGTATATATATATATATATATATATATATATATAATTATGTATGTGTGTGTGGAGTGAATAAGCGCTTGCTCCTCTATCAGTTTCGTTGCATGTGCATAGAAATGTGATTTTAAGAGTAATGAAAGACGATGATGTATTAGTCTAGAATGGGAAACTTTTAGGTAAATCAATCACAACTTTCAGGAACACAAAATCCCATTAGACTTTTAAAAAGTTATCGACAAACAATGCATCCTGCCAATTACCATCAATGAAACTGAATCAAACTCAGAACCTTGTAACGTGCACAGGAGAGAAACAATCCCAACATCAAATGGAGAATACAAAAAACAGTACACCGTATTGAAAGCTGTTATGGATATTATATATTACATTAATATATATATATATATATATATATATATATATATATATATATATATATATATATATATATATATATACATATATACATATATATATATATACATATATATATATATATATATATATATATATATATATATATATATATATATATATATATATGTTATACTCCAATAGCAATGGGCTAGTCATATTGCAGGAATTCGAGACAACTGATGGACATAGCAGTTCTCTGCGAGAGGTTCAGACGCTATTTGCTCAGCGATGCGCGTGATATAAAGATTTAGTGAACCTTATGGAAATTTTCTGTTCATGATGTTGATGTAGATTGACTATTCTTTTTCTATTTTGTCAATATTTGGTGCCTGGATACTCTCCAAACGGACCTCAGTAATCTTAAAACCAAGGACTCAGGATATGCAGTTGTCGGGGGTTTCAAAATGATGTCTATTAGTCAGCAGAATATGAAAATAATCATTCTTTCACTTCCAAGGGCAGAAAATCAAAGAATTTGAAAAAAATCAACACATTAAATGTAATATACAAAAAGGGTTACCTCAGATTTCTACAGAAAAGTTCTTAAAATAAGAGAGACTGACGAAATAGATTGATCTGAAAAGCAAAAATGATCAAATAAAATGGAGTTATTGACTGCAAATAAACAGCTTTTAGTGCAAGTTATAATGGTGATACGATTGCACTGATTATAAGATGTGCATAACAAGTATATTTCCTATGAATAGGTGAAGTATTAAGCACAACGAGTAAAAAGGCAGCACTAACTCGAACAAAACATTGCACCATCAGGATAATTGAAGTTGATGAAAGTTAAAAGGGGTTATGAATTAAGGTTAATATGTAACATTGCAGGTATATTCACCTGAAAGCATACATCCATAGTATGAAATGTGTATAAGTAACACTAATCACAAATAGTAATTTTATTGTGATGAAAATGAATAAATAATGTTGCTCCGCCTTCAAAAAATATGCCACCAGCTCTCGTCTGACGATTCAAAGTAATTATATAGTGGAACAAAACACAAAAGGTGTGCGATACACAGAAAGAAAGACACACAATCTAGAAGGATTTACAATTAAACACTGATTATATTTGAGAAAATATTTTAAAATCAATTCAGTCAATTATTTCAAGATACTTATTAATGCAATTTATGCAAGCTTCCCGGGGGGTTTTGTTTAATGCAAAATTATATATTATATATTTTGGATGAATCTCTTTTGTTTGAATCATCAGCTGTTTATCAGGTAACTGTTTCGGGTATTCAAAAACAAAACTGCTTTTCTAACATAGCCCTAGGTGGTGCTGATCAACATAAGCTATTGTTTCAATATCCAACGTTGTTCTATCATTTCTAAAGTCATATCATAATGCGTGTTGTCATTTTATGTAGGGTGTTATCATAATTCATTGTTTACAGATGTCACCTTATTCTAAACATCATCATTATTATTATTATTACTATTATTATTACTATTATTACTAATATCATTATTATTATTATTATTATTATTATTATTATTATTATTATTATTATTATTATTATTCAAAGCTCTTATTTTCACTAGTCACCCAGATGAAGTTTGTACGTAGGATGCATTGGGGAGGAAATCTCTGACCAAGCAATCAAAAGAATTAATAAAACAACTCAGTGCTGGAGTGGTGCTCATTTGCCTGAAAATTTTGAAATACAGAAAAACTCGTTGTTAGCCAGGATTTCAAGGGGATTGGTCCTACAGCCCAACGTACTTTAAAAAAGCCCTACAGAATATCTGCCTTGAGGACCACACTGGAAAGCAAATAAAGTTGAGTGGTTTTAGTATTGCTTCAACCCCTTTCCTCTTGTTTTTATGACCACAAAGCTGCATGTGTCGATAAAAGACGCCAAAAAACTTGTAATGTTTTTGTTTTTTTGTTTTTGTGATAATCATTATGTTATCGTCCGTCGTCAGACAAAGAGTTCATCGAAAATTCGCCAGAATCGCCCAACGTCTAAATCATTGGGATTGCACTTCCTGTATATATCTAGTCCATCACGCAATCTTTCTTTCTGTCTCCTTCAGCCTCGCTCTTGATCTCTGGGAATCCATTTTGTGAGACATGATGACGTGATTGTCTGACATTCTTGCGACATATCTAAACCAATGCCATTTGAATTTTGTTATATTTCTTATGATGTCTCGGCCGACCTTTGCTGAACTGTGATGTCTTATGATCTTTCTATTTGAGATTCAGCATGATCCTCGTATGTGCACATTGCGTGATTCTCAGTTTGAGGGTCCGTTTTTTGTTTAGGTTCAATGTTTCAGCTATGTATGAGACTAACAGTAGGATACATTTGTTGTATACCTTTCTTTTTCACATTAGTGGATTTTTCTCCTTGAAGTTGAGCTTACTCTACTAAAAATTTGCCAACTTTGTTTGATCCTTTGCTTTATTTCTCATGATGACTTTATAGAAACTCTCTCTCTCTCTCTCTCTCTCTCTCTCTCTCTCTCTCTCTCTCTCTCTCTCTCTCTCTCTCTCTCCTGGGGCAATGTAATGGTCTACTTTCTCCAGCTCTACACCTCTGATTTTGATCGTTGTGCCCCTGTCCAAAACGTGTGTGTTAAAATAGCAATATATTTGCTGAATTGCATTTATGTTGCTCGCTTCATTTAGTTCATTTATTATTATTCCGAAATCGTTAAGGTTCTTAGCAAGGAAGACTAAGTCGTTAGGAAATCTGAGAATACTTAGGAATCCACCATCTATCCTGATTCCTCAGCGTTTGTGGTCTAAGCTCAAAAAAATCACCTTGAGGCAGGCAGTGGAAAGTTCGGGTGAGCTAGTATCACCATGTACCACTCCCTTATTTATTTTAAAAGGCTCAGAATGTTTGCATTGCCTGATGGATGACTGGTTGTGTTGGTAGATCTGTTGCAGTCCTTTAACATATACGGTCGATAGCGCTGAAGAGGATATTCATTGAATGGAAGACATTGGTGATTGTGGATGTCAAGTAACTTCATTTGAAATTGGTTTGTTCTCTTGGTTTTTCATCAAGTGTTTTGCTTATCCAGAGTGTTTCTCGAGGTAGTTTAATAAGCTTATTTGCCTGTGGTTGTTGAGATCTTTTGGGTTTCTTTTCCTGTATAACAGCCTCATCATAGGTTGTCCCACTTTTCTTGGACCTAACTTGAGGCCTGCATTGAAAAGGATTGCTGGTTCTCTCGTGATGACTTCCCACGTATTTTTGAGAAGGCCGATGGTGATGTTTTCGGGTCCAGGGACCTTCCCTTTTTTTTTATTTGTTTGATGGCTTGTTTTCCTTCTTGCACGGTAATTTTTTGGGACCCTTCCAATCAGCTAGTATTAGCTTTTGTTTCCTCTTCATTTTTCTGCATCGTTTGTTTGGACGAAGAGAGGTATTTGTAAAAAATTTCCGAGCACTTAGGATTATTCCGTCCCCATTTGTTGTCAAATTTTCCATTTCCGTCAGGCACACTGGTTAGAAACCTTCATCTTGTTCTGAGCGATTTTCTAATTGTTTTGAATCACTGACTCTATTCATGAATGATCTCAATGCCTGCTGCTGTGTATTTCCTTGAGTATTATTTTCGTTTCTTTTGGATAGTTTTTTTATGAACTCTGCTGCCTCCATCTTTTCTTTTGGCCTTTATGATGGATTGAGTTGTCTGCATTTTTCTTTTCATGAGTTTCTTTTCATATAATAAGTTCTTACGTTGACTTGATTTAGGGCCCGCATATCTCTGACGGTTTCTCTCTTGCCTGCTAGGATGCAGTCGATTTCATATTTGTCTTGGGATGAAGGCTGGTCGAAATTTGTTTCTATTGGCCTTTTTCTTCTTAAATAAGATACCAAAATATGCTATAAACCAGAAAAAATTCTGAAAATAACATTTTTACAAAACTGAAAACAAAGGAGACACATCTCCAAGAACCCAAAAGTTAGGATGGATGGAAAAAACAAATCCAGTCAAGCTGTGTGAATTGACCACATTTTTTTGTAAATTTTAAAAACTGACCAATTTCCAAAAATAACTCTCCCCTCATTGATTGATAGCACATTCGAATCTGAACCCATATAGTGTCTTTACTACAGACTGTACTAAAGTTATTTAATGATAATAATAATAATAATAATAATAATAATAATAATAATAATAATAATAATAATAATAATAATTGTAATAATTGTAATAATAATAATAATAATTTATATTATAAAAACTGACCAATTTCGAAAGATAACTTTCCCCTCATTGATTGATAGCACATTCGAATCTGAACCCACATACGTATCTATATAACAGATTGTACAGAAACTATTTGTTGATAATAATAATAATAATAATGATAATAATAACGATAATAATAATAATAATAACAATAATAATAATAACAACAATAATAATAATAATAATAATAATAATAATAATAATAATAATAATAATAATAATAATAATAATAATAATAATAATAA
>OY735208.1:59474476-59514476 GCA_963457665.1 Thysanoteuthis rhombus | reverse complement strand
TATATATATATATATATATATATATATATATATATATATATATATGAACAAGTGTGACAATTTTGTCAGTTGCTTTCTGAATTTACTGATTCAAATTCTTCTTTTTAAGCTGATAACCACTGTAATGGAACAAACGCTATTGATATAAATTAACAGTACTTTAGCCAAACAAAATCTCCATACATAGTTGAATGGAAAAATGAAAAAAGGTCTCGTCCCATTTAAAAACTGTGATATCTCTCTAAAAAAAATAGACCTACTCCCTTCACACACACACACACACACACACACACACACACATATATATATATATATATATATATATTCATATATATATATATATATATATATATATATATATATATACATATATATATATATATATATATATATATATATATATCGGATATTTGAAATTAGTTTAGAGTATTGTGAAAAACGTACTGTCTACTAGAATCAATAGAACTATAATTTGGATTGGAAGACGAAATGCATAAAATAGAGTGAAATCTTGAACCTATTGGAGATAGTGACGTAATATTTTGGGTTTCTCCATGAGTTTCGTATAGGAGCTCATCTGACCTCTCCAGATTTTTTCTTTTAATTCCCAAAATCCGTATGATACGAAATAAAATGATCTGATATGAAATGACGTATTCTGATGTTGATCGTAAATCCACTGATCACTGCGTTCTTCAACATCAACCACCTCATGCATATGGGAAATTGCTGTTTGTAATTTTTCAAAAGTAGTAAACAGATCATTCAACAAAGAGTATTGGGTATAATATAATACGAGCTCTTATGGAATTTAAGAGTGACTGACCCTACAAAGCTTCACCGGGGAACATATGCTATGTTGTCTATTCCACAGTTATTAAAAATTATTTTCCAATGTCCAGAATAGATAAAGCCGGAGGGAAAATATCTTCACATTTTTAAAAGTTATTCAAGTATTAAATGAAGAGTGAGGTCTGTGCTAAATGTTGAACACACTCCGATGCTAGTAGACATACAAAAAGGGGAAAGTTACTTACAATAAAAAAGAATGAGGTGTACTTCTCAAAATATAGACAAGATGAAGAACGGGCAATGTTATCATATAGATAAGATCCTTAATAACATTTTTCCTAATTCTGTAAATGACCCCTCGAATAAGTACTGCAAATGAAACACCGATCTTATTATACTGCACATCTTTACGTCAAATTAATTTTTCCCCTCAGTGCTCGACAGTTTGTTTCTTAATCCATTCTTGCTATAGAAGAACGTGATTCACTTTCACAATTCCTTCTTATTTAATGCTTTCTCAGAGCTCGTGTCCGTTTAGCTGCATTTATACATGATATGAATTACAGCTCTTTTAATCTCATGCAGCAAATATGAACTTTGCTAATGTTCTTACCATTGAACTTACAAGTAGTTTGCACGGTCTTAGTTCTTCCACGAACATTCTGATACACTCGTGCATTCTCTACTCCTCCTTCTCCCGGTTCAAAATCAACCAACTCTAATCAGCACGAGAGTTTTAAAGTTTTTTCGATCCTGCCTTCCCCACCATATTATTGGCTTCCTTCTGTCTCATACTGATGGTTAGGCTACGTCTCTAAATTAGCAGATCATTTCTCCTTGTTTAAGAGTTAGAAAGAAGGTTTTTCTTGGTGATATGATTAAGCCTGTCTAGACCCACAATGTTCAGGAAAATTTATATTATCATGATTGATAAGCGATTGCACCATGTTTTTTCAATGAAATTCAAATAAGATATGCCATCACAATGTTGTCACACTTTCCTAAAAATCTTAAGACATTAGTAACTCATTTATTTGGATGGATTGAACTTCCGCTTGCAATCATTCGTATTTTTTTCCAAAACCAAGTATAACAATCCGAGACGAAAATGTAAAGTGTCCATGTTATCTTGATAATCCCATCATTTCACCATTCTATGACAAACCTTGAATATCTTTTTTCTATCGGGTGACTTTCTTCCAGATTTGCTCTTTTGTCTGCTGGAACTAAGACACCCATCATCGTACAGATTGTATCCTTTCAATTCCTCTGTGTGAAAATCTGATCTTTTTGTCTGGTTCCGTTGATTTCCGCAAACTTCAAAATCTCATAATTGCTTTGCAGATATATCCAAGGTCTGCATGGTTGAATCTAAGTTGCTGGCACTGTTCCTTGTTGATTTTTTCCTCGCACTCATGTTTGTACACTATCCGAGCTAATTTGAAGTATCCATACTTATATGGTTATTTAATTTAGTTCCTCTTCCGATCAAGCAAGATTGACATTTCTCTTGAAGCACAATTAATTTTGTGTAATGTACTTATTACATGATATTGTTCGGGGTTTTGTCTCTATCCCACGGTATACACAATGCAACCATGCTCGAGTCGTTTCGTCCACGCTTCTATTTTCCCCAAAAATGATTTTATTTTGCACCCGAGTTTGCTAAGTATGTATTCAATCATATCCCTACTCCATCGTGTATTGCCAGCAGGTGTTTCAACTTATAAACGATAGAATTACTATGCACCCTTTTTGTACCCTTGCTATTGTCTGATCATGAAATTCATCAATGTCATAGTAAAATTATTTTCACTCATTTGAGAAAAAATACAAACAGCAATATCTTACTCCATAATCCACGAATATAATTCACAAAGTTTTTTTCTCTTTTTTTTACTGCCCTTAGTTTCGAGCACAATATATCAGGTACCAAAAATTACGTCATTATCACATGACTTTTATATCTTTTGCAAAGTAATTATGTGTGAAAATCCCAGTGGGGGCTTACTTTAAGACTTGCCAAACAAAAAACAAAAAATTAAAGGTAACAGATATGAATAATACTGAAACATCTTAATAAATCAACAAAAACTTAATTTCTCTATCCCCAGTATTGCATAGCTATGATTTCATTACATCAATTCCCAAAGGAAAAATGATATAACAAATACTAATTGCAAAACAAGAAAAAAAGGAGTGTTCACAACTTATTATACCTATCTATTTGCAACCATGTACTAAATATGTATATGTATACACGCACACATACACATACATATATATGCACACACAAATACGAATACACATGTGTGTGTGTGCGTGTGTGTTTGTTCAAATATATATGTCCGCTTGTTTGTGTTTGTGTTTGTGCCCCTGTGTGTCTGTGTTTTTGACAGCGTCAACCCATCAAAGAAATAAGTTTTAAAAACATTCGTTGTTTTTGTCTCGAGGGAGAATGAAGTTGTTTGATTTTCTCTCCTTTCTTTTCACTAGTTATATTAACAATGATTGAATATAATTCGAGGACGTATCATAAAGAGGTAATTCGAATGTGCTACACGCAGTTGACGTGAGCCAACATTGCCCTTGTTGGACACAAGAGTTCACACTATTTCAAGAGAGTCTGTCATGTGTTCTGGATTGGCTGATGTATTTTTATGGGACATGTATTCTTCAAATTAGGTTTATTATCACTTGTAAACCAACTATCACCTTGATAGTGGAATTCTCGAAAAGTTTTGCCACACAATCAATGGAAATTATCATCCAGTACTTGATATATGAGGTGATTAGATAGAGGAATGGAAAAATACGTATCATAAGTAAGCATTCATAACAAGAAACAAGCAGCAAATATTATGTATCATCAATATTCGTGTGTGTGCATTAAATGTATTAAGATATTCATGATTATAGGAATATGAATATCTGTATATACATACATACGCATGAAAACATATCCATATATATATATATATATATATATATATATATGTATATATATATATATGAATAGATATATATACACACACACACGCACACACACACACACATATATATATATATATATATATATATATATATATATATATATATATATATATACATATATATATATATATTTCTGTGTGTGTGTGTATGGGTATATCACTACTTTTGTAAATAGCTTGTAAGCATTGTTGTGAGCCACAAATACGAGCGCCAATGGCATTGTCTGCACTCTACTGCGTAGTTATATATATATATATATATATATATATATATATATATATATATATATATATATATATATATATATATATATATATACAAATATATATACACACATGCATATACTTCGTAGTTATATATAAATATATATATATATATATAGATAGATAGATAGATAGATAGATATATAACTATGCAGTTCATATAAAGTTCATATTATATATATATATATATATATATATATATATATATATATATATATATATATATATATATATGTATGTATATATAATATGAGCTTTAAAGAGTGAGACAGACTGGGGATTAAAGTGTTTAGAGGTAAAGTATATTAAACTGTAGATGTTTCGTGATTTATTCCCATCTTCAGTGGTGCATGCTCTGTGAGCATGTGTTTTTAGGGTTTAAAGTTTTCATGCAGAACCTGAGTCCACTATCAGGAGCTTTGCCTTTGGGGTAAAATATTTTATAAAGGCTGCTGGAGGCTTCCTACCCTGTGAAAGAGAAAGTCCAGCAAGTGCTGAAGTCTATGGTTAAGCAGCAGCAATTGGTTTTGGAGAGGGCAAAGTATGTCAGGGTAGGATGGAAGTGATATGGAGGTTTTTTCTTTGGAGTGGGGTACGTTAGGGAAAGTGTAAATAGAGGGATGATGAGGTTGAGGAGTTACATAGGTATCAACCTTACAAGGTATCAAAAATGTGTTGATAAGTGATATGCCTGAGTGAGGCGGATTTTCCCAATGGGTCTTTGTGACTTCGAAGCTCCCCGTTTAGAATGTAACCGGGCGAAGGGGTTAGATGTGGGTGTGAGGATATTGTTAGTAGGAATTTTGGTAATCAGATATCTGTGTGATTAGGGTTAGTAAGTTTTGTGTTTAATCCATCAGGATTCAGAATTTTGAGTTTGTTGATCCACATATCCTCATGTTTCTCTAGAACTTTAGTGATGTCAATTAGAGTATGTTTTTCTATTTTTCCCATTATAGTTAAACTAGCGTCTGTGGCATAATTGTGGCTGGGTGTGCGAATATATATATATATATATATATATATATATATATATATATATATATATATATATATATATATATATATGTATGTATGCACACACGCACACATTTTTTTTTAAAGTTGGCCGTCGTTTCATTAGAGTCTAAGATCATTTCGATAAATAAAATTTTCAATTGAATAAAACCATAAATGAATATCCTGGACAATATTTCAGAAGAAAAGAACAGATAATTTACTTGCAAATTTTAGTGAAAACAAAATTAAAAGAAGAGAACATGAATATGAATGGAGAACGATCTGTTACTTAAATCTGGCATTAAGATGGAATGTTCCAGAACATTTTCTTTCTATTTCTTCCGTCAGTTGTAAGAATCAAACAATCGTAGTTTGCAAAGGACCAACCTGTTCTGTTGTATATAGAGGCTGGTTGATTTTGGAATCTAAAATAATTCCTGTTTTATGATTGTTCATGTATGTCTGTATGTTATGTGGGCCCCATTTGTAACATGTCCACTTTCCGTGGATTGGAAAGTAGGGTGTTTGCCGGGTTAGAAATTGCATTTTTCTCATGCTTTATCCTATAAATATCAATGGGCATGTAGTTCCTCAGCCATTATATGGATAATAACTGTGATTGAGAACTAAATATTACATTAAGTACTTCCAGTTTGTTTCCAGAACACAACAATCCCACAAATTCTCAGGAGAAACATATACAGTCAATACATCCGGAAAGGAAAACTAACTCTATGTTTCAACCTGGCATATGAAAAGGGGATTCCAAATCATAATTAAATCGGAATTCAACATGAAACAGTGAATTAAAAAAAATTAAAAACTGGTAACAAAAGATATTTTTTTTATTTTTTAAAATTTTTTTATATTTATTTAATTACTTCTGCCAACGAAGTCGGAAGAGTTGTAAGTATTTACTCGTGACTGTCTATACCTCTAATTCTCTATCCTTCAGTTTGTCCACACATTATCTTCCTAATTTCCACATTAATTTCATGGGAGGGTAAGGACTGTGCAACAGAATAAATGACCAAATTGGAAGACGTCCAAGAGGAATTCCCTCCCTTGCACCGTTCCTATATAATCTCACAATGCAGCATCGACACAAGTTGTAAACAAATTTCGATGACTGTTTGTACATCTTTGGGCATTTTGAAGAGTGATTGAAATTTAAGGTGTAATAGAGAATCCCATCTCTTGTACACCAAAGCTATAATTTCACACAGCACAATATCTCCAAAAGATAAAACCAAATTTTTTTTCAGGATATAAGGCCATCATTGATTGATTTGGGATCCGGGAAAAATAACAACCTCCCATCGATAGTAACTATTAGTGAACTGATTTCCAAAATTTCCAAACTGATTTCCGATCTAAGTTGAATTGGCCTTGGGATCCCTGAGTTATTCACAGTTGTACGTATCATCACTAAATTATGTCGACGATACTTGCATAGGCCATTGACAATCTCCTTCTTCTTATTTTTTTAATGCAAAATGTGGGTAACATTTTAGAAACGCTGAGCTTGAGAAGCAAATCAAACTATCCATAATAGCGATAAAATTTTAGTATAGAAATTGAGATAAACTGAGTGTGGGTTTGGTTTAATAGAGGTTATTGAGTAAAGTTGGAAAAAACGAAACTCCCCTGTGCATCCTCTGTTCAAATGCACTTTGTGTTGAAATAAAATCTTGATTATTGTTCCCTTTACTCTCAGAATTTACTGTTCTTCTTTACAGCAGTGAATGGAAGATTTGACATACCTGTTTAATAAATCTAACTTTCGGTATCTCGATTTACATAAACAGCTTTTTTTTAAAGGGTTCTTTAATCGAATAAAAGATGTCCCATTTTTTAGTGATTTTGCTTTATGCCTCATCGATTTTACGAATCAGTGCAAGTTTCCTCGCTATCAATGATGATGCCCCCCCCCGAAAATGATTATTACTAGTGATTAATTAGTGAAAGTTGTTGAGTGCTCTTAAATACCAAAATGATTTTTTCGAAGGTTGGCTCTCCCCACGTAGGTGTCTGGTGTCGCTAGTGTGGAAAACTTGGAATAAGATTTTATGCTCTACTGCTTAGCGTCAATTGATGACTCTATAGTGAACTCTTTTGTGGGCTCATCCGGAAAAAAAATTAAAAGAAGGCCATTCTAATTTAAAATCATACAATTTTGTACTTATCATGAATTTTGCATTTAAAATACTTTGGTTCGGTATTGCACTAGCAACACCAACCGAAAAAAAAAAACTATTTGTGACTAAAGCAGCAGCTGAATGGTTGCATCTGTTTTTTCAGTAATCTATCTACAAGATTAAACAAATAACAAAAAGATTTTACTGTTTAATACTATACTCTAATTTATTGCAACAAAAAAAATATATGGCTGGCAGCGAATCGAATTCTTAGATCTGAAGGTAAATTTGCTCACTGACTTCGAGGTATATTTCTGTTGTTCAGTAGATAAATAAAAAACTGTACTGTTTTTACGATAAATGTTTTTTTTTCTTGTTTTTTTCTGCACAATAATTAGATCAATCAACAAATTAATCGTCTTCTTATTTCGTAGGCAATATCCACGATTTCATCACTACCACGATTGGTTTGTGAGTATTTGTATGTATCTTCCATACTTCTGGCCCTATAGGAATTTCAAAGCTGACGCCTGAAATCTTTCCGACTTGTTGTCCGGGGTTACTTTGTCGGTCAGGGTTAGAGTTCCTCATATCCTGACCGCTTTCGAAAGGGGTGCATTCAAAATCGGGTAAATCCCTCTGAGACCAAAATGTTTTTCATAATATATGGTTATGCTATGTATCAATCGATTTTTTTTATTGCGTCAGACATCTTCACCGATCTGTCAGTGAAGCCAACTTTTCTGGAGCTTTCATATTACTCTTTGGCGTTTCTCTCAAAACAGCACATTCTCTCAGTTGTTCAATGACAGACGCAGCTGGGGTGAGATTTGGGCAGATCGACAATACCCACTGCAGACAAGAACGGATTTCCACGATCTCAGACAAATTCTACCATTTCAATGAATTGGAAGACCAACAGTGTACTGGAACCTCTCTTCAGTACATTCACTATTGCTCATGTTTGATTTAGCTGAGCTCTGAAAGGCATCGCCGAAGGCTAGTATTCTGCGATAGACAGCCTCCAGCTCAGACATTATTTATTTGTTGCGTTTTATCCTATAATTCCACTATCACTCTTTATTGGTTGTTGAATGGTCTCTTCAAATATCATATCTGCAGCAACAGCATATACTACAGAATTACCATTTATTAAAACAAAATGATCTTTGAAGTGTGAAGAGGACGACTTGAGGAGACTTGCCGTCATTCAGTCTACTGCAGTGACCATCGGGCAATCGTTGTGGACATGATGATGATCATCATCATGATCATGATGCACATATAGTATCATGTGTCATATGCCTTGATGTATATTATCAAACGCTTAATGCAGGAAAACCAGAAATTCACCATTTTCACTTTAGTATGCCTGCAAAAATTTGTTTAAAGTAGCCATCATTTTACCAGAAATTAAATTCAATTAAACACTTAAAACATGAAATAGATCTTGTGATAAATATCAATGAACGTAACTGTTTCAGTTATGTGATAATCAGGTTGGACTGAGAAAAAAATTTAAAATAATTAACAGCCCGTAATTTTCAATGAAACTGCCTAAAAATGAAAGAAGTACCATCTGAGCCAATGAACATCGGGAAAATAAAGAATTACACTAATTGTACTACATCCGTATTTATTAGTTCGTCTCAAATTATATTTACTAACCAGTAAATGCACTCGGAAACAAACTAATAACTTAAGGTGTGTCAAATCAAAGTATTTTTTCTATAATTTGTCTAAATGACATCAATTTTGGTTTGACTTTTGAACGTATTTTTGCAGTACTGACAAGGTCTGCTACCAAAATGTTCACCAAATTTTAGCCTCATGTGTGAACCAACGGTATTACATATATTTTGACGCTACCTTTAGTGAGCAATACCTTTGTTGACCTGAACCAGGAGGCCACCTTACTGCATTCAATTATACTTTGATTCATAGGAAACAGTTGGTATGAACATTCATCAGATATTCGGGGGATTGACACCATACCATATGGTTAGTGTGCTCGAAAATCCCCGACGCTTTTCTTATGAAAAATATGATTTGAATATACAGTTGAAAACTAGTTTTCGTTGGAAACTTCACACACACATAGTTAGATATATAATTCATACGAGTATCCAATTTATTGAGGTATAAATTCATTAAAACTGTGATATGAAGTAGAATAAAATGAATTATTTCTTCGTCACTGAAAATATTGGACAACCTTAAAGAATAATAATAGTAATAATTGTTAGGAAACTGATATGAAAACCTCATCATCATCACCATCTTAATAATGATAATAATAATAATAATAATAATAATAATAATAATAATAATAATAATAATAATAATAATAATAATAAAAATAATAATAATAATAATAATAATAATAATAATAATAATAACCAGTAGAAGAAGAAGAAGGATGATGATGATGATGATGATGATGATGTAGCTTTATCGATATCCAAAATAAATAAAAAAAACTATAATAAACGAAGACCGTTGTTTTTATTGTTGCTGTTGCTATTATTGTGCCTGTAGATGTTTTTATGGCAAGTTTTGCAGTTTCTTAGACTTCATTGAATCGATATTCGAAAAAGGCTTAAATGCAAGATATAACTGGAGAGATTCATAAAGCAAAGGCCCAAAATCTATCTAAATCATCAATGTGACGACGCAAATAGTGGCAGTATGGTGATTATTTTATATTTTTCCTCGCCAGTTCTCCGTAAATGTATCTTCACCTTTTGAAAATTCTTTCCGCATCATTTTCTTTTCCGATTTTACGGAAAGAAATTGAAAGCGAAACTGAAGATAATGAATTTGAACCAGACTTTACCAACGATTTTTGTGGGATTGGAAAGCGACAACCTTCTTTTTTTACAATTATTGAGGTTTATAATTTTGTAAAAGACTTTTCTAGAAATGACTGTAAAAATGGAAAATGATAATGTAGGAACTAGCAACAAAAAAAATATCACAGATAGTTTTAGAAGACTAATGGCCACTTGATTAGCTGACTCTGCACCAAGACATAATAAATATGAATATGATTAAAAAATTGATATTTTCTAATTTCACAACTTATTCAGACAGAAGGGTCTAGAAGTTTGTTTAGTGATCAATCTTTTTTTCTCTTAGTATCTATAATGGATGTGCCGTCAATGGAACGCAGTGTTTTGCTGTACCTCTTGGTTAAAAGTTATATGTATTGTTTGTTGTTTTTGAATTGACAGTTAAACTCTCAACAAAATCCCGGGATAGGTTTAGTAAGAGTGTAATATTTTGAGGGCTCAAAGAGATTATTGAATCAAAGAAAGAACCACTGATTTGAATATTGTCAAAAAGATAACAGATTGTTCCACCGAGATGATTTCCTTGTATCGGTAAATGTCATTGGGGGAAATATCAAAGATCTGTCCCAACCCCCCAAAAAGTCGGGAAATAAGCAACGTCATAGATTAGTGGGTGACTCTCGGGAACTCCACAGATGTCAAACAACAGCTTCCATGGGAATTCTCTATTCTGCTGCAAGAGATTGAAATGGTACCGGCTGATATATTATCCTTTTATATTCAATGATTCTGATACGGAATTGTTGAATTATCCGTTCAATATTTCCAGATTCCTTTCTACCAATTTACAATTAAAATTCTGAGAGACGTTATGTTGATTTAAGACACCACTGAATAAATTATTTATAAGAGTAGATTTAGAATAGTCATTTGCGTCGTAATGGGGGTTAATATTGAAATTATGTGATAGAGAATAATAATACAAAAAGAATTACAAAAGAATTTATCCCCAACTACGTAAGTTAATGAAAATAGAATGAACCAGAAAGAAAAAAGGGAGGATTTAATGACACGAAAAAGAAAAAAAAGTTATCATAGAAATAATAGAGTGCAACTTTGCCGAAGGGAAATGTTGAAAGTGATTCATCTGAGAATTAGAGGTAAAAGACGCAATCCTAGCCAGAAAAAAAACAAAAAAAAAACGAAAAAAAAAAAAAAAAAACAAAGGAAGGAAAAAAAAAAACTTTCATCGGCCACAACTTTGATTTACGGAAGTCAAAAATACAGTGTCACCGAATTTAGCTGCGTGTATTATTTACCCGCTTTCTTTTTCTTTTCTTTTATTTTCCCATCAATCTGAAGCAAAGTGTCACAGATATTTCCTTCGACGCCAATAGAACCAGTTAACTTGCAATAATCAACTTATTGATGAAGAGTCTTGTTTGTTTATGACCTATTCTGTGTCACGCTACACAATTCCTGTGGTATAGCTTTTGTCGTGTTTATGACGGTTTATGTTATTGAAATGTTTTATGATCAACTTGAATGGTTTGTGTTATAGTTTTGAGAATGACAGGCTGCATTTTTTTTTTTTTAAGTTAAGTCATTTTGTCCCTTCCTTCCTCCCTACCAAGCATTGTTTCTTTTCCTGTCTTTTATCGTTTTTTTGTTTGTTTTCTAATTTTTACCCACTCATTAGCTTTCTCTTTTAATAGATGATCAGATTTAAATCATTTTTTTTATTTGTTTTCTGTACACTCTGCTTAGCGATGATTGAACGGCATTCACATCCTCCATTGAGGCCAAGGCGGTATATTTCTCACCAGAGTAACAATGATATCGGCAAGTTCAAACTCAGGTCAGTACTGATCACGTTTACCTAGCATTAATTCCCCTTCCTCTCATCTTTTTCAGTTATGATAAAAGAACTGACTGTAATGTCTAGCTTTGGGGAAAGTAACCAGTAAATGAAGGGGACAAACCTCATTTCGAAACAGGGACATGAGCCCCCTTTAAGCGATTGGATGCCAACTTTGACTCCATTCCAGTTTGATCAAACTGATACCAAAAGTGTGAGGTCAAGAGGAGTCCTGTCAACTGGGCATCTAAAGGTCCCTAAACGCTTAGCTAAGGCTTGCGTCCTGGTGTGGACACTTTAGCGTTGTCACATCGTCCATCGAGAAATAAAGAGGTTTTCAAGTACTTTTTTTCTTTTATATAATGTCAATTCACTTCACATTCCCAAACGTCAACTTAAATTTGTGTGGACGAATTAGTGTAGCCAAATTATTACCAAACAGATTAATGAAGGCAGACAGGTTATTGATTTTATACAGAGGAAAAATAAGATAATTTGTACGAACGGATTACTGGCTTATGTTCACGTCATTATATTTGTTATGTTATGTGGTTCCAATTATTGTATATATGAGAAAAATGAAGAAACTCCAGTTTCAGTGTGTTATAAATGACTCTAGCATTTAAATATTAGGATGTATGCTTTTTTTAAAAATATTTTTCTCTCCATATTCAAAGCTTTTTCAGTGATCAATATCATTTGGATATTTCATAGATGAATATAGATACCTGACCTCTGATTGATTATTTTTCCATTTGGGCAATTACATTATTTATATCTAAGTATAGGTTTGTCTGCCTTAATTTTATTGCCTGATGCATTATTTCTCCTACGATTGCATCTCGACAAATTCGATGTCATCAAAAGTATTTTCGTTTGAAAGGATTGATTTTTACGTTTGAATTTTTCGATTGTATCAGAATTCTGGGAAGGCGCAACTGAACAGTCCCCTGTTTTCAAATGCTTTGAAATCCTGTGATTGCCATTATTGTTTCCTGTACTATTTGTAACTCATTTCTCTTTTCACATCGTCATCCAAGTTACTGAAAGGTTTCCAAACTATTTCATAACGTACACTCCAACTCCATTATTTTGCTGAAAAAAAGCATTATAATCGCTATGACTTGTCATATATGTTTTGTTTCGGGGTGCATAAATTACAAATGATTCTGCGTTCTATTTCCATTTTATAGATTTTATTTTATGCCTTTATCTGTTGTTAGGAATAGTTTAGAGTCGTTGCAATGTTGGTTGTTCCTATTTCTACAAATTGTAAGTTAAATAGCACGAAGTCAAACACGAACAATACGAATCATCATATTTCTTCAAGACAAATTATGAACATTTTATCATAATTTCCAAGCTATCATCTTTGAATTGACTCACTGTTATGGTCTTTATTGTTTGTATTCAACCACAATCTCTAACTCGACCAATATATTCACAGAAATCTTTTATGGGTGTCCTTTCAACTTCGATGTTCGATTATCATTACCATCATCATCAGCAGCAGCTTTTCAAACTCTATTGTTTGGACACAAAGCCTCCCCAAGATCTGCAAGTCTTTTTCTTTCCAAAGTGCTACCGTGCCAATAACTTCTGAACTTGTTCAAATCATCTCACTATCTTTTTCTTTGCCAGTGCACAATCTCTTCTGACATTTTCTCACCTTTCTGTAAATATTTTGTTAGTGATCTAAATTCCCTGTAATTTCTTCTTTCAGCCTGTTGTTGGATATATTTGCACCAGATATACCTGATAGTCATCGCTTGGGACCAACTGATTGGCGGTCTCCTCAAATAGCCTGCTATCATGTCAGCATTTCGCTGACTTAATCAGTACCGTTACCCGAACTGTCTCAGTTAGACTTCAAGTCTCTAGGATAAAACAAGTCCTTCCAAGTATATCTGCGATCGTTTCCAAGTCTCCTGTGATTATTGATAAGATTTTTCACTTAACATTTCACAATTTTTATGGTCTCCAGGGAAAATCAAGATATCTCGGTTTTCTTACATTTTCAGCTTCTGTTTGCAGCCCAGAGGAAAAGGTGGCATGCAAAACATTCTCTTTCATGCAAAATCGCCTTTTTTCTATTTTCGATGGGAAACCTTACCTAGCTGTAAATGCAATTGTTCTTTTGATGATGATGATTATTATTATTACTATTATTATTATTATTAGTAGTAGTAGTAGTTGTATCATCATCATTATTATTATTATTGTTAGTATTACGTGACCATATCAGACAAAAAGCATATCTGTTAAAGACTTTGAATGGTGGTAGTACAAGGACCTTGATATTCAGCTCACAAAATTGTGGCAACTTGAAACCGTTACAGTATCTGTTGTTATGAGAGCCTACGAGGTCAGGAAAAAAGGATGTCCAAGAATATCTAGGTAGGATACAAGGGAAACCAAGCATCTATGAGACATAGAAGATAATGTCCTAACAGATATCGTTTGTGAAACACTGCCCACGTAAATATTCCATCAGTTATACAACTATGGATTATTTGTTGTGTGGCTTCCTGTGTTGACCCCTTTTGGTCATGATGATGATGATGATGGTGATGATGATTGTGCCGACTAAGTCATGATATTGTTGCCTGTTCCGAGTTTCAAGCAGAAATTCGGTTTGCAACGAACATTATTAGACGGACCATATCAAAATGAAAAATTGAATGGACCCAAACAAAGATCAAATGTCATCTCTGAGAAAGGGGTGAGACTAAGAACCACATGCCATGTCGAATTGGTCGACCATCCCAGAAAGTATAAAAATCGGGCACAATAGAATAGCAACACTTGTATATTGGGAACTTAGCAAACGAACGGGATCAACTATGCAGAAGAGTGGTATCAGCAAAAACCGGAGACAACCCCAGAGAATGGAAGTCACAAATTGCTCTTGGACTTTGACATCCAAACTCACCAGCCAATTCAAGTTGAAAAACTGGACCTGTAGAACCAGGACAAAGAAAGGAAAACTTGCCAATCAGTAGACATGGCTGTGTCAGCAGATCACAGGCTAAATAGGAAAAAGAATGAAATGCAGGGAAAATACCTTGACCTGGCAAAGGAATTGAATAAAGTATGGAACATGAACAAAACAGGAGTGTAGTTAATAGTACCTACACTTAGAAAAGTTCTTGAGACACTGAGAGCAAGACTGAGAGACTTGAGGATAGTTGAGACTATACAGACCATAACATCACTGGGGACTGTACATGTACTGAGGAAAGACCTAAACATACGTGATATATGACCTCGAGCTGTGAGAGATAATGGCGTAGTGACATTTTTCGACGAAGATTCATTCTGACAGCACCGCAGCAAAACATTCGGGATGGAACATGAAATGCACGTAGGGATTCAAAATCAGACTGTTATCCTTTTTTCCTTCTCCTGATCACAAATACAATGATTGTCTTTGTTTGAAGACAAAACACAATCATAAATCATAGAGGGGGAGAGGAAGAGAGGGGTGAACAGAAAAAGAGAAGTTAATCGATGCTTTTACTGCAAGCGACCAGGGGCGGTTGGCCCGTCAACCGTCATATTTTTTGAACGAACTCTTGTGTACTACTAATCTGGTTCTTTGGTACTGTAGTGACCTGACTTTGGTAAGCAAAAGCCTTCTTCACTCTCTTTTATTCCTGCCGTAAGAATACTAAACACCGTCCCTTTTCTATCAACCCTTTTCCACTTTCTCTCTCTAAATGATTTTTAATTAACTGTGACTGGCTATCTATCCGCAGGGGTTCCAAGCAACCCCGCTTTATCTTCTCAATAAATCTACTTAAGATGCTCGAATAGTTCTTTTGGCGTCTGAACAGGTTTACACTGTAACTTATCTTTGACCAAGTATGTATGTCTACTTCACGTATACCAACACCATACAATATAGTATTCGAAAAAAAAGAGTATGAAATTAATTATTTGATTAGAGAGTCGCCTGTATTGTAACAGATATTAGCAATGGCCAAATAGAGAGGTGAAGGAAAGGGGAAAAATGGTGGCGGGCAGTTCAAATTATAGCGCTGCTGTGATTGGTGAGGGAGATATGAGAGAAGTGCTGGAGATCTCAGGATACTTACTGTCATGAAACCTTCAACGATAACCACCAGGAAACTGGTGTTAAACAGTAAACAATAACCCTCCTGTGGATTGTGAGAGTTTGAAGAGGACGGCTTGAGACTTGCTGTCACAGTTTCATACGAATGCCTTCAGGGTAATTATGTACCCATCATCTCCTTCCTACCAGGCCATCGTGACAGGGTGAGGGCGATCACTCCCATACCCTCAACCTGCTTGGGGGAAACTATGTCAAACAATGAAGTTTGCCGTGAAAATATATACCAAAATCTTTACAAGTAATCAATTAGAGCAAAAGAAAGAAACAAAGCAAACGAAACTGGTCAATTTCTCAGACAAAAATACATAAATGATAAAGGTATATGTCAAATAATGATCATGCTGTTCAGAATGAGTATGTTACGCACATACAAACATACAATGCCTAATATTGTCAGTGAAGTCAATAATGCTACACAATCCACTTTGGTAAATAATTGTCCTTTTTTTTCCTTCCTGTGGTAATATATGAGTTTATAATAGAGGACTTTAGCCCAAAGGATGTGCGAATATAAGATCATATTTTGTCCTAACTCAATAACAATCGTTTTGGTACAGTTGAAGAATAAGCTTGAAGACTGAATTCAGGCCATTCAATGGATCATCATAATCCACAACCACTTGAATGAGTGTTTAAACTTCGGAAAATTGTTCTTCATGATATGATGGGAGCCGACCGCAGGGCTTAAATTGACAAGTAAGGTTATCTCCCTTAGCTCGGGGGACAAACATCCAGTTGCTTTGTCACAGATAGGTGATTGGTTGGAAAATTTGAACATTTTACGAGAATATACAGTGGTTCTCACTATAGCTAAGAGGAGGCAGATTTCTAACAGGTGGGAGCGTTCCAGTATTTTTATTTTTCAAATGGGCCCAATTTCACGAATAGCAAAAATGCAGCGTTCCATCATGATACTGAACAATTCACTGGACTTCCACTTCTTCCATCGTGTACAGAAATAGAATTTAAATCTTAAAACTCACGAAAAGGTTCAAACTACCATACCTTTATTCTTTTATTTAGAATAAATGACTCTAGAGATTATGTTTATGATCTGTTTGAAGAGGATGACTGATAATGGAATAATCTACATTAATGAATAGATTATAGTTGAACATTAATCTCTGATGATTTCAAAACCTTAATCAAAATCTTATCGAATAAATTGATTTTTAAACTGACAGTTATAGCAATAATTCTTCTCATCTTGTTCTGTTGATTGATTTTGATGACATTTAATGTTCATACCCATGTGCTGCCCTCGTATAATGTTCATAGAAAAATGAATACATTTTGCCATTTATAATCTTTACTGGATTGGAAGAATGTGATATTAAATTCACTGATGCCAGCACAACTGAGTTTCAAGAAATGGTCATAGTTTCATTGTGTCAGCCATTCAAGATCAATCCAACGAGTTACTTGGCTGTTGACCAGCTATAAAGTACAGCAAAAATCGATTGGTCGTAAAAATAAATCAAAAAGCACTCTGAGATTTTTTTCTATTATTTTGTATTGATCATAATCAGTATTTATGACCGTAGCAATATTTTTAGCGTTGATAATTCGATGGTATTTTTGGAACTAGTGGCCATCTCGTTCGGACAAAATGTCCATTAATTTATATAACGGATGCAATAGAGTTTTGGACAGGTGATTTTGGGAGGGGTTTATTGAGTTTGTAATTCAGCAAAGATAATTTTGCTTCCATTGTTTAATACTTAGAAGACATTAAAGAATGCGAACAATCAGTGTCACTTTGGAAACCATCTCTTCAAATAAAAAAGAAATCGAGATTCATTTTAGCGGAAAAACTCTCGTTTTTTACATAGAGCATTCTAGGAACAGAGAACGCCTGTTTTTACTGTTCAATCAGAAACCATTTTTACATTATGAAAGTGGGGTAGAAGATACGGCAGACCAATTAGAAATGTTGCATGCAAACTGGAGAGAAATATGTAAGCAAGTATTTTACCTTTTAATCTACCCTCACGATGGACGGTTCAGAATATAAGAAAAACAAATGAGCTTTGGAAAGTGTTTGTCGTTACATAGTATGATAATTAGTGCCGTATATATATTATCACATTTTGAGAACGCATTTGTTTTACAAAATCGATATTCTGGTTTTATTGTGATATTGTGAATATATATATATATATCTATGTATATATATATATATATATATATATATATATATATATATATATATATATATATATATATATATATATATATATACTCATTTCAACATGTGAGTAAGCAATGTTATCATCGAATATATGCATACATATGTCTGTGAAAGTTTTGTATGCTTGTGTGTATATATGTGTGTGTGTGCGTGCCTGTTGTTTGTGGGTGTGTGTGCGTGTATACACGTAAAATTTAAAATCAAACCTAGACACACATATCCACAAGCATACATGCTCGAGTGGTGAGTGTGTGTGAACGTCCTAGCACAGTGGTCACATTTGTCTGTCTATACACAATAACGATGCATACATTTGCATCCATCGGAAATATCTTTGCATGTACATGCGCGTGTAACTACACAAATATACACACAAATGCTCACATATGTGTGTATAGTATATGTGTGTGTGGGTGCGTTTTTGCATTTTTATCTCCTACTGTGTTTGTGTTTGAGTGTACGCATGTGTGTGAATGTTTGTCTGTGTGTTCGTGTGGGTAAACTTACGCACTTTGCGTACTTGGATAATCAAATAACCACTCGAACAGAGACGACGACCTGTCTGCAGCACAAAGAAAATTATTCCACTGATAACAAGAGAAAAAAGTACATTCAGTGTCCTTTGAAGATTTCTATCATGCCAAGGACGATACAAAAGGAAGGAAAACGCAGAACCAACTGATCTGATGAGAACAATTGTTGGTTACTCCACACATAATACTATTCTTCTTGTGCAGGTTTCACGTGAAATATTCGAACTAAATTTCATTGAAATCTGAAGCTGATAAGCGAGAGCCATAGATGGGAAGGAACCAGAGAGTCTGTCATTTATTTTTAATAGAGAAAAGGTTGTTGTACTGCCCCACAAAAAAATATTAAGTATGCAACAAAAACAACTTCTTTCACAATTTTGCTCATTTTTTTTTCTTTGTATTCACCTAGTGTCCCGCTTATACGCGGTTTCGGTTTATTCATCAATGTTCTCAAAGCGCAAGAATGGTCATGTAGATAATACAAATGTACCTAAATGAAGCAATATCAATGTTGCCAATACAGGCATTGTTTTTTTTGTTTTTGTTTTTTCTCGAATTCGGGAATCCAACATTATCGATTTAGCTGGGTTTTTTGTTTTTTTGTAATATTCCGAATCTGTAAGTGATTTTCGGATTGAAAAAACCTCAGAAAGAAATTACATCTAAATTGAAAACAAACAGCCGAACGCTCTCAATCGAATAAGGACAAATTCTCATGCTGACGCTGCTAAAATACGGTAATAACGAAGCTGCAATCCATCACGTGATTTATGATTCAATATATAAATCCTCTCCCAATTTTTAGTTATTATTGTTTATCACTTGTTTTGCCTAATTCATAAACTAAACATAGTGTGTATAATATTCTCTACTATTCATGATTCAAACATCCGTTGGGGGATCTTGGAACTTATTCATCATGGACGATGAATTTAATTTTCTGAAGGAAGAAAAAAATTGGAAGAAAAACTGCTGTTGAATATTCTATACTAATATTTATTCGTTTAATTTTACAGTAACGAGCTGTTGAGTATGTAAATGTGTTTTTATACTTCGCATAGTATTGACTTGTATCTTTGATACACTGAACAGTGTTAAGTTGATCTTCGTGAAAAAATATATGATAATTTCGCAATGAAACAGCACATCATATGATGAACTATATATATTTTTTTTAAAGTTTGTTGATCGGCACCGATAGACACTTCATCTCAAAGGTGATACGTTTGCTGATACACATATCCCGTACAAACAATTTCAAACAATGGACTCTTCAAAGTATTGAAAGAATCCATGATATATTGAAATGTTTAAGAGTTGATTTGCCCAGGTTAAAAAGATTGAAGTATTTAAAGTCAAAGAGCCCATAGTTTTGGCATCGTTGAAACTAAATTAGTCATAAAATGTGTAATATCTAGGTCAAGGAGTAATAGTTACAGACAGAGATACATGAGAATACCCACTGTCCATCATTTATTTATATCTTACCACTCTGTGGTCACTACCCAAATTTACTTTGATGATATGACTCTTGTGTCTAGCCAATGCCTTTCTTGAGGTCGTGATTAGGGTTTGTCTCTGTCCATTTTATATTGACTTCTTTCTTGGAAAAAAGTGTAAATGATTTTGAATCTAAAAAATACGAAAATTTCGGTGTATTGGGCTCAAATCGTCGTGGAAGTTGTATTTCTTCTCTTTGATGGACGGTGAAGTGGTTTTTTACCGTGTGCCCCTTTGAAAGTTATACCGTGACACTGGATACAGGCTCTGAGATAGCTTTGAATTCTTCGAAGTAACATTTGAGATGTTTATGAATAAGGAGACAAAATGTATTTTCCTTTCTCCTTTATGTGGCAATACAGAAAAACCAGGCTTTTTGGTTCGATTAGTTTTCCCTGGGTTTTCTTCCTTTTTTTTTTTTTTTTTTTTTTTTGCCAATACCAGTTGTGTCAAATTTAATTTTTTTTAGATTTCTGATCACTAAATTACACCTGAATATTTTCTAGTACTACAGCCCTTTTATCACCAAACCTCCAACGTGTAATTAGGCATATAAGCATATACATGTAAGAGGTCTGTATTATTTCTGTCATCATCATTATCATCATAATAATCTGTCTGCCCTTGGACATGGACCCCTCCAAAGATTCACAAAACTTCTGTATCATGGGCGTCTCAGGGACCAATTCAATCATATTTTGTCCTGATCAACTAGTTATTTATTATTCTGCCAGCCTCCATTCCACATTAGATCTTTGGAAGTCTCTATTGTGAATCTTGATGTCCAGCTGTTGTCAGCAATTCTTGCAACGTGACCACTCCATTGCAGTTTGAGTTCGCAAATGGATTTCATGGTGTCGTGGGGTCATGTTGTATGGTTCTCAGTTCGAGAATCAAACTTTAGGTTACGTTCCATGTTTAAGCTCCATAGGTGACTATTAGGAGGAAGCAGTGATTGTATTTCCATCTTTGGGGAACTAATAGGATATTCTTGTCCGTGTGGTTTCTGCTTGGTATATTGAAATCTTAACATTCTAAGGTGATGATTTGCTTGATGTCGTCTTCTTTTGAAGATTTTATGGAGATCAGTTGTCCTATGTTGATGCAATAGTCTATCTTCTTGACCTTTGCATATTCAGTTTAGATCGTTGCGTGTTTATTTACAACGATTGTTGTACATGACCACTGTTTGGAAACCTGAAACACTTCAACAACTACAGACCAATAAATCTTCTCAACTGTATCTAGAAACTTTTCACCAAAGTTATCACCAACTGAATCACTAAATGCAGGACGAAAACTAACCACTCACAGTAATATTTATCGATTCCAAGAAACCGTTTGACTCAGTGGAAATACCCAACTTCATTGATGCTATCACTCCACAAAGTTCAGACCTTATATATATCAGAGTATTGCAACCTATATATCGTCATAGCATCTCCTCTATCAGGCTATGTAAAGATTAAGAGCCTTTTCAGCTCAAAATGTGGCAAGATAAGCTCCTCTAAACTCTCACAGCCGAGAGTGGCGGCTAATATCTGAGCAACCACATATTTGCAGACGACATCAACAGCTTTTAACTAATTCTTGATGATTTGGAAGAAAAAAAAGCAAGAAAGTTTTTTTTAAAACTTTTTGAACTTCAGTTAAACAAATGTCATGTGCAAAAATCGCGTCAGATATGATCACACAATCATCTAATTAAAAATCACAGAGCTGGAAAAATTCGACAGGAACATTTTGCTAAGAAAACGATTCTCCATGAAAAAAAAAAAGATATCGAACAGAAAACTCCGGGTTTAGAGAGTCCCGGGCAAATCAGACTCAACCTTTGAGAACAAGATGAACCCATTAGTCCTAAAACGAGGAATATACAACGAATATATCCTCCCAATAAACATGGAATCGAACCCAGAGACTGACCTGCGAACAGACTAACAACGTGCACATGAGAGAACCATGATCAACTTCACATTGAGTGATCACAAGATAATGCTATATATCAGAGGAAAAGCAGGAGTCCAAGACATTATAGAATCCATTGGAAGGCTCAAATAGCGATGGACAGGTTTTGCAGACAACCAATAGTCATCACGACTCACAACATGGATTCCAACAGATCACTTGCCAAACTGAAGATGGTATAATACAAGATCAAGTAACAAACTAGACAAATTCAGAAAGTATTGGCCCAGCAACGCCAAAAATAGAGAGGTCTGGCAAATCCTTCAGTTAGTGTATGCCCAACAACGGACTTGGAAAAACGGATGATGATGATATCAAACCAGTTAGCTGTATTTACACTGTAGCTGCTTTATGAATTTTCTGTACGGCCCTGATATATTTGATACATAAATGCTACTATTCACTACCCAGATTCCCCCAGTGGATCAGACGATAATCTATGTTTAGGGTTTATAGCCAACCATTCGTGGAGAATCGTTATTTTATGATAAGTGACAATGTCAGTTACCAGAACATTCAGGAGACATTTGCAGTTTAGGTAATATCTGATAAGAAAAATGCAGGCATATCCAAGTCAGCATTATGAAAACGAACTAAGAAAAAGTCAACAAAGATGATACAAAGACATTAGCACAAAAATGCAGGTTTTCAAGGGGACGCCGATGCGATTAGAATACATATTGTGTGTCTCGCTCAGCAATATTTTTTTTTTCGTTTTAGGTAAGTCGAACGTTAAGCACAATGTGATGCTGCTTTGAAGAAAAAAACAGAACATATTCGTGTACGTTGCAGTAGCTTATTTTTTAAATATATTTTTAAAGATAATACACTGAAATAAAAAATCAAAGAAACCTTGTTTGGTATAAAACGTGAGTTTATCAGACTATACAAACAAACATTTTAAATGATGTATCTATTTAGGATTGTGTTAGTTCTTAGGCTTAATCTTACAAGTGGTGTAGAACAAGCAACTCCGAGTATTTCTCCGTTTTAATTATGTCAATAAAAATGTGTGCACATTTGAAAAAAAAATCTGTGACCATTGTACAATAGTTAGGAAAAAAAATTCTGGATCTCCATCATAATTGAATCCTAAATAGCACCTCCAAGCCCAATAAGAAAAGGCACTGTAATGATTACTCTTCCGTCGGAACCTTACATCTACTAAAGATAGGAATAAGTTACACCCCTTTCTCAAAGGAAAAAAAATCATTTTCCTCTACCGATGTTTATCATGGAAAAAGTTTATTTGAATATGACTGAAACAAAATTTTCATAAAAAAAAAACTATTGAAATGTATTGAGTCATTTCCTGACAAGCAGCTATGATAGTTAATATTTGCATAGATATTTCTTAAAACTCGAATCACATGAATAATCTTGATACTAAAAAAATTCCATACAGTACCTAGATAGAGAAGCGCATGATTACATTGCTTCATTTAATGAGATTTATAAGGCCAGTGTCTGCCAGTTAAGACTTAAAGAATAATGATGGTTGCTGATGTCAGTTTTTCCCCCTATTTTTTAACTGTCAAGCATGCACAAAACATACTTACGGAAAACTGCATTTACATACATACATACATATATATATATATATATATATATATGTGTGTGTGTGTGTGTGTGTGTGTGCGTGTGTGTGTGCGTGCGTGTGTGTGTGCGTGTGCATGTGTGTGTGTGTGTGTGTGTGTGAGTGCGTGTGTGTGCATGTGTGCATGTGCGTGTGCGTACGTGTGTTATCTGCATTTGTTTATTTATTCCAGTGTGGAAATTTGTTTACATATATAAATATACATGCATGAAGGCATGTATGTGTATTCGTATATATATACATGGGGTGCGTGTATAATTTTGTAACCTAATGACAAATTTTTTTTTTTTTACAAATGTATTTCGATATAACCTCTTCTGTCATCAATGCACCTAACTGAACATTACTGAACATTATACTGTAAGAATACAGATCAAAACAATTCATCTAAAAGCCTTGTCAGACTGAGGTCACTGGGATTCATTCGAATGCGACTTTTCATAAATTGATTGTGTTTTTTTCCTATCTTCCAATCTGTTTCTGTCATCAATTTCACAACTTCCTGACTCTCACATCTGAATTCCCTCGCTATTTCTACTAGCTTGAACACGACAAATGTGTTGTACTTTCAGTTTTATATCTTTTCTACCCAGTTGGACAAAAATGATGAACAATTGATGTTGCATTACTTTCAGTTAAGTATGGTGGTGTAAAGTGTATTGGACTTTTCGTCGAATAACGTTCTGCTGACACAAAGTTAGCCCAAAAGCATTTGTCATTCAGAGACTTTGTCGGAGTAATATCAACTGGTAAGTTATAAGCGTATTGGATAATCAAACTTAAGCGTGAAGGATGCTATATGTTTGGCAAATTTCATTTTTCGACAACGATTATAGTGTATCGGTCAAAAAATCAACATTCGGTGAAAGAATACTTGAATACTTTATTTGCTAATTTATCAAATGACTGACAACTACGATTATTGATATATTGATCAAATATGAAAGTGACCAAATGTGACTGAACTTGAACTTTGACTCCCAAAAAGTCTCATTGTACCTTAAAATCATAGAACATTTGTCTTGACTCAGAAAAGAATTGAAGACTAAACTTTTAGATTTTAATAACTCACATGTCGACTTTTTTTTAACTATTATTAAATGGAATTCATTTTCAATCAATGCGTTTAACCTTGATAATTTTACAGTTTTGAATATGAATATTCAGAGGCCCCAAAAAGATACCCGATGAGAAATCAGTCGGCAAAAGATTATTCCAACAAAAAGATTTCCAGTAAAAAGCCCCCATGAAGAAGCTGTTATTACCAAGCTCTATCTCGGAGAAACCTTGTTTGGCAAAACGTACAGACAAGAAGAAGGAAGGTTTGACTTAAACTTATACTCGATGTCTTCGTTAATAAGTTTCTGTGAATTTACGATTGTGACTCATTCAGAGGTAATGAGTGGTTTAATCGTTCTACATTTTATTTTTACCATCCAATAAACTTTAGTAATGGATTAAGTAGCAGATCTGGTTGTGACATTCACAGTGTACAGTTTCATTTCAGCAGTATACTCACATAATAAATTGAATCACACACCTAGTGTCATATTTTTCATGCTTTTGGATTCTGAGAATATGACTTCTTAAAAAACATGCATAGAAGGACTCCCTTTATTTCTAAGAAAATTATGAATATGTTGTGTTATTTATATATGTCTATATATTTATATAGAGAGAGACAGATGAAAAAATATTTAGTGAAATAAAGTACGATTCGACCTTAATACAGGTTGATAAATAATCGAACTACTCAGTGTCGTCTAATACATTAAGCATCCAGTTTGTCGAATTATATTCTTAAAAATGTTCCATGTTTTCTCAAAACATAAGGCTGTATTCGTCGCAAATTATATAATATATCAATATATATATATATATATATATATATCATTGCAACACTATGTGTATGTAGACTAGTTTTTGAAGCATACTTCTTAGCATTTTTGTGTCTGTTCTTTTGATTTTTACTCTCATATTGAATTCTAGTTATGTTTTCGAAGTCTAATATTGTTAAAAGCTGAAAATTGAATTTGCTCTAATCACGATAAAATCAGCAACTGAGTAAAACTTTTTACAATGAGTACATTATGTATCTTTCTTCCTTGAAAAATAGTTTATTAGAAAATCAATATAATTAAATTAGACAGGACGATAGCCTATACATGTTAATGCTTCTCTCGATGAATATACAAATAAACAGTCATGTCCATTGTAAAAATGGACGAGTTACCATGATGCGAAAAATCATTATAGAAAAGAATGAGTTTAAAATACATTGAAGTGACGTTCAATGGCCGTTGTAGTATTTTCATAACTTGTCCAATTTCCACACCTTTCTTCTTTGTCGATCACAATCTTACATGTGTTTTCCTAGGAGTCAACGTTATGAGCCGGGATGTTCAACGGTCGAATATGCTTGCATCGTAGCCAGCCATTTGCCATTTGTGTTTTTTGATAATTTTTTGTTTGTTTGTTTGTTTTCTTTTTATGATATTCATAAAATATCTTTGACTTCCTACCAGGTTGTATGAACCAGCACTGATCACAAAATCAAAAGGAAACTACTTTTGGTATTGCTCTGAAAGGTAGTAAAGAAATCGTTTCACAATCTGATGGGAAGCACACAGAGACAATTATGTGTAAGCCGGACACCTGCAGTTTGTTAAAATGAATGCAATTACAATTGCATTTGGAAATAACGGAAATCGTCAGACAGAATACAATAGACTCTCGTTGATACTGCACGGTCAGGGATCGAAAATGCCGATATGAAAATGTCGTTATGACACCTGGATTTTAAAGTGTATCAATAAATGGTACAGCGTATATCACTACCCATAACCCTTTACTGTTCAATATTTGATATAGGGGTTAGGATATTCCATACGATGAATGAATCTAGTGGCAATGGTCTAGGAAGATTTTTTCAGGAGTGAAATTAATACGCGTGTGTCATAAAATAGAGCTGTTAAAATGTGTGTCCATACAACATGAGGATAGTATGATAACTTGTTTTCAATGATTCTTGGAAAATTACTTTTAATCCATGAGTAAATAAATATATATATGATGTAAAACGTTATTAGGCTCAAAAAATATAGTTACTGTATCAACCATGTTTTGGAAAAAAAATGTGAAGTGATATTTTTCTCATCGTAAGTGAGACACATATTTTAATATTTTCATTCTCTCGAGCAGTGCAATAAAGTTCATATGCAAATATCGAATACGAAGCCCCTCGAAACTTCTTTCAAATATTAGAGACAATATTTTTATAACTTTGTCAACAATTCTGATTAAAATCTGAAGCTGCTATCGGAGTTGGCGTATATACCATCAGGGCTTCAATGATTACTTTGCCAATATAAGACATAGAAAAGTTAACGTTATTTATTCTGAAAATATCAATATGCATCAAAATTGTTTTTGAAAAAAGAACCCAAGGCAGAAATAGCTACTTTTGGGAATTACTAAACTTCTATACTATTTTCGAGGCTGGTTTGATTGTTCTCGAAAGCCAATCTATTTATTGGAGAGAAACTATTCGTTTCCGGGGAAGAAATTGATCGAGGTCAAATAATTAAAATAAAAACTACTGAATGCCATCATATGACAGGAAAAATACTTTTTTCCGATCCATGATCACAGAAATTAAGGAAAAAGACTAATCTCTGCGGTTGGTAGCCATTTTGGAATATAATTTGCCCAATTCATTCATTTTATTCCCGATGTTGTTTTACACGTGTCGATGGTAGTCATTCCAAATAATATCCAAATCGTAATAAATTCTTTGCATCCTGGTATCTGCTCGCTGTAATGATTCTGTGGAAGATGAAATATTTCTTGTGAATTTGTCATAGAAATCTTTGTTCGTGTGTACCGACTTCTCTCTGTTGAGAATAGAAGAAATTGTCAACGAGTCGATAGGCAAGGTGGGTTTCTTCAGTTTTGGGGATGGCTATGTACAAAGCAGACTACTTTAAGCCGCACTAACGGAGCTACAAGACTGAATATTTTCACACCTACCCCAATTATATAATGAAAACGTCGTTGTTTTGGGTTTTTTTGTTTTTTTTCTTGTTTATATGCATACCTCCGAAAAGGGTTAGCTAAGTTAACATGTTAGATTATTGTGAACTGATCCTTTTGTTTGATTTTGGCAGAACTAAGGTTTTCATGAATTCCAGTAATAATTTATTCATTGATCACTTTTTTTTATTATGCATTTGATCAGCCTGAACATTGAATCCTGCCAAAGAGTGTTGGATGCTTGATGTTTTCTATTGAATGGCCTAAACAACCTCTGTGTTTACAGTTTATACAGTAACTATGCTGTGACTGTGATCGTTTAGAATAATTTTTGACAGACGTTTTGTAACGGCACATTTCTTTTCATATTCATCTGAAACTATTATTTAACTATAACCTTGCAAATACAGCACACGAATATTGTGGTGCATCATTTTGAACATTAGAAATGGAAAAACCCTGAAATAATGTTGTCTCTACCAATTGGCCCAAAAATCTTTTTTCCGAAGGGATACAATTTTCTTATGGTTGAATCTACACTTGCCCGTTGAAATTATCTTTCAAGAATTAATTAAAAAAAAAAAAAATGATAATCACAAACAACCATTCATTGTATTTGCCAAACCAACGTGGGACACTACACTCTGAAAGGATAATAAATATCATTGTTGTCTATATTTTTGTCTTTTATTTACCAATACACCTCGAATAGAATTCACCAGTTGAAATAGGGGTACTGTTTGAACGGCATTTTTGAATACTCTTGGTTGCCAAAATATCGATAGTCTGACACATTATTGGAATTACCATTCATGCAATAAACATACAATCAGTTCTTAAACAGACACTTATTCCACAGTGGCGATCGTGATTGTGTCCATTTGATTCTACCATATGATTTGTTTGTTCATTGTTAAATGAAATTTGGCTGATTACGCACCTAGCACGTTCCAGTTTGTATCATTTGTTAGTTATTTGTTTCGAATGACATCGAAACTATGGAGAGCTAATTACTGTTCTTTAAAGTTAGTTGTCTTTTCAATGTTATTTAATTAAACTTATTTTATTTAATTCTTTTGTTCTACCTTTACTTTCTTCTGTCTATTGATTTCTTTTCTTTTTGACTTTTCATCTCTTGTTAACCTGTTTTATTTGACTATAGCATATACAATGCAAACAGAACGGATATGAATGAATAAGTTTTTTGTAAGATATCAATTAGCAATTAAAATAGAGCACGAATCAATATGGTAACTCTTCAAATATTCATGGGAATAAGATTTACAGCACCGCAGAATACAAAAAAAAAAAAAAACTGCATGCGAAGGTAAGGTATATGAGGGCATTTCCTCGTTTCTACATCACTCCCTATCCCTTCTCTTTTGCCTTAATATCTCCCTCCCATTCTCTCAGTCTCTCTTTGAGAAACACAAATCAAGTCATCGGCACACTTGTTGACGTAGAGCAGGCTTTTTTCTGTCGTGATAAATCATGGAACAGTACCGATGTCACCTTTCCAGGGAGTAATAAACCTTTGCCTAATTGGGGAGAGATCTCTAAGGAATTGAATTGGAAAATAAACCAGTTTCATTGAAAAATATCTATGAATAATTGAATAGAAAAAATGACCTTTGTCATATTGAGCAAAGATCTAAAAGGAATTAAAATGAAAAATAGTCCATATGCCAAATTGCATGATATAAAGAAATGAAATTGAAAAAAATCAACCATGCCTTTTTGAGCATAGATCTGTCCAAAGATGAATTTAAAATTTGGCCTTTACCTTATTGAACTATTGTATATAATTAATTGAATTAAAAAAACATTGTCCTTTGCATTATTAAATAAAGATCTATAAGGATTTAACTGAAAGTTGGACTTTTGGTTTATCGAAAAAGATTTATAAAGAAATGGATTGAGAAATAGACGTTTACCTCATTGAGCTGAAGTATATAATGAATAGAAAAAAATAATAGCCTCGCTTTTTTGAGCTACGGTCTTAGAGGAATTGAGCAGAGAATATAACGATGAACAGGGGTAATGGTTGAATATCTGAGCTCTATTTATAAAGTTTATTAAAGCTTATTGATCAACCAGTTCGTTTAAACACTTTGTTGTCAGGACTGAACCCGGTTGTCGACCAAGGAAGGCAATGCTCAAATATCCTAGCTGTACGTGCAAATGGCAAACGTTATTGTTCGACGTTAGTCTCTTTATCAAATGAGTAAAGTGTCGAGAGAAAATTCGATGAACATAACAACGTGTTTCATAGCTTTTAAGAAATGGCGATAACCATTTTTTCACCTTCTCCTAAAGTGCCATCCAATTTTCCGAGTTCAGAACAAAAGAAAAAAAAGGAAAAAAAAAAAGATTTATTACCTACTTGGCGACGCGAAAAACAAGTCAAACATTTTGCCAGAAAAGAAAATTATATTTTGCCAAGTCCAAGACCCATTGGCTCGTCAAAGTTATTGACTATTTGACCTTACAAGCGCCATATATTTACATTTTATTTTTATATTTTACTGCTTTTTTTCTTTTACTTTTTTCTTTGTTTTTTTTTTCTTCTGGTTATCTTTGCTTATTTCTTTATATCTCAACTGATACATATATATATATATATATATATATATATATATATATATATATATATATGTGTGTGTGTGTGTGTGTGTGTGTGTGTGTGTGTCTGTGTGTATGTGTGTATGTCTGTGTGTCTGTGTGTATGTGTGTGTGTGCATGTTTTGATTTTTCTTGATTTCTAGTTTTATTCTTATTTTTCTCAATGTCAAGTTCCACATACAATTTAGATTACGTTTTATTTTTGTGTTTCTGTCTTTCATTCTGTCTCTCTTTCTTCTTTTCATCCTCTCTTTCTCGTTTTTTTTCTATTCCCTCGTCTTTTTTATCATCCTCCTTCTGTTCCAGCTGCTTTCCCTTCGTTTTTTCCTGTTTTCGCACGGCTCTCATCTTTTTTGCTCTACCACAAACAGTTTTCTTTCTTTCCCTTTCTTTCCTTTCCTATTTGTCTCTTTCTCAACATGTTTTCTCTCTTTGTTTTCTCTTCTCTCTTTCCCCAGGTCCTTTATCTGTCTTTCTTTCTTTCTGTTTTTCTTTCTTTCTTTCTTTCTTTCTTTCTTTCTTTCCTTCTTTCTTTCTTTCTTTTTCCCCCACTCCTTTTGTCTCACTGATCTTTCCAATTCACCTTTCCCCCCAGTTTGCTCATTTTTTCTCCTATCCTATTTTACAATTTTTTGTCCTTCCATTGTCTTTTATTATTTTTGTCCTGTTTTTTCCTAAATTTTCAATCATCAGCACCCAAAACAGATTGGTTTAAATAATGTTGCTTGGTTTTGATTATTTATTCCCAATTATATTCTTACGTATCCAAGTACGTATGTCCATAAATACACGGATCCATTAATCAGGAATTTACCCAGTGAGAAAAGATAATTGCTTTTGATTTCACCAGAGTAATTTCCAGTGTAGGTGCATGGTAATTACTCAGTTTGTGTCCTGCATTCACTCGTTTTTTGTTTTTTTATTGTTTATCATTTCAGACTATTTTCAAGATCACTGAAAAACAAATTGGAAGGTTAGAAATTTATCTATTTGTCTTCCATTCTCCTAATCTTGCACAAGTTTCGAATAAGTAACCTAATATCGCCCTGGCCAAATTCACCAAGTCAAAAACAAATAATGGTGTTGAATGTTAGTCCCACTTCTTTTCTCGCAATGCTGTATTTCCATGAAATTTCGTCCTTGTCTAACATTTTAGTATCCTTCCTGAATCTCCCCGTTGGCCATAAGTGACTGAGTGCTTTCTTTTACTTTAACCTTTTTTCTTAGCTCAACTGTATCTCGATTTTCTTCACTAACCCTCTTACTTTTAATCCTTTTTTCCCTTTCTTTGCCAAATCTTTTTTTTCTTCCTCTTTCTTTTTTCTCAGTTTTTACCCTCTCCACTGTGCTACTGTCTTATTTTTCTCCATTTCTTTCTTCTGTCATTGTCAATGGGTTATATCTTCTCTATGCCGTGAGTTCTCTTCTCTGTTTGCGTCAATATCAACGACGAATTAACTAATAAATAAGAAAAAAACTCGTGTTCATTAAAATGTTTTTGTTTTACTTGATTCATTTAACTTTATAAACAAGACTTGATGACGTTATCGCGTGTTCTCATCACCGTATTATTTTCAAGAAATCTTCTGCTCTAAGTAATACGAGGACATACATATCAATTGTAATTACCAAATCACTCTCAATGGGAGTTCATGTACGCAAATAGAGAATTAATTGAAATGGCTGCATTTGAAAAAATGGAAGAAGATCAAAATTAGGTTGATTGGATTAATTAGTAATGCAGAATACTTGAAAACACAAGCAGCAAAATGAGGTTTTTCAAAAGTAGATACTTTAATTAATAACTGCAAACACATATATTGGAGTGCGTCAGCGTTGACAGTATATATGACAATATATATATATATACACATATATATATATATATATATATATATATATATATATATATATATATATATATATATATATATATGTATATATATATATATATATTCTGACAGTATTAGATTTGAATGGTACTGTTAGTAGTGTATTTGATTCATTTTACACGTTGTAAGTACTGTCACACACGTGCACACACGCACACACACACACACACACACACACACACACACACACACATATATATATATATATATATACATAGTCAGAGAGAGAGGAGGAAGAAGGATTTGTTTTAATGCAATTACCGACGATGTTCCTAATTATTTTTTTTCAATTAATTAGTAAAATTATGTTATCGTGTCAATTCATTATAACATAGTATTCATTTTTTAAGACTTTAGTTATTGGAAATCCTTTGTTTAATAAAACACGAACTAAATGTAAATTAACACTTTTGTATATTATGGAAGACTACTTTTGTTTTGTGACTACTTTAGAGCCAATTGGTTTTTTTTTTTTCATATTTATACAAGTTTACTAGACTTTTCCATCAGGAAATAAGAATAATAATATAATATCTTTTCTCCCACAAAAGTATCTACTTACTTAATATTACCGGAAAATAGCCTACGCAAGGAAGTGTTGTCTCAAAACCTCCCAAATTACATTGAGATCTCATCCAATTTTCACTGCATCTTTCCAAAATTTTAAAACAGTCTGCAATTACTGGGATCTCCATAAGTTGATTTGTTTTGTTCCTTTCCACATCGTCCATAGTCTGGAATCTCATTTGGAAAAGTCAAACACTGCAAAGGATGAAGTGTCGATGCTGAATGGTCAAAGGCAACCAGGTGATAAAATCTTTGCCCATGAACCCTTTTTTTTAAAAACGGAGTAGCTTGTTTAATTCTTTTGAAGATGACTGTAATATTTCACACAAATTCAACTGACAGCATTTCACTGATGACTGAATAAACAAAACTGAAAAGTTCATTAGCCTAGCACACACAGTAAGTACTCTGATTGGTTATCAAATCACATAAGGGCTACGGAAAGGGTTCCCGAAATAATCAAAATGGCAGGAAACTTTGTTATCATTTTACATTTATCTCTGCCTATTTTACGCTGCACAGATATATCCTGGTGATAAACTGTGCACTCTTTTCTATCTATGCACGAAGAAAAAAAAAAAAGGAGAGAGAAAATCGTTTTTGTTTTCTCTTTTAACACAGTAGAATGTGTTAGCTCTTCCTGTGTGCAAAACACTAATGTCCGTAGTCTGGAAAACAACATATTCCTTTATTATCACAATTTCCTATCGTGTCCTTTTTTTCATTTAGTATATAACATATTTTCTATTGTAGTACTTCATAAAAATCTATTGGTCTTTGCCCTTTATCTATTTCAAATGTAATGTATTTGTTATATCAGCGTTTTTTTCTATTGAATGCCCTTCCCTGCAAACATACCAATCAAACATCAAAGCTTCCTAATCATTTGGCCAAAGCAACGACTCAAAATAGATATCGATAAGGCAATCGTATAATTGCATCGATATCTTCTAGTAAGCCAGGGCTGTTTGATTATATGTGTTTAGCTGCGTCTCAGTTTTCCCATTACATTTTTAGTTTTACGCTGATGTGTGAGCAGCGTAGCAGTAAACGGCAGTTGCAATGGATTACTGAGCCGTGTTCAACTCTGGTTGGGTTTGAGTAAGTTCACTTTATACAGATGCGTTTAAGAAAGATATGTATAAAACTCTCGTCTTATACTTAAGCATGAAATAGGAGAATAGACTTGGCACTCATACCCTGGGAATGCAAACAGTCTTGGTAAAGACGACTAAGATTCCAAACCAAGGAGCAGTGACACTTTGAGGCTGTTGAGTGCCAACACCTCCTTTGATCAGCCCCTGGAGCCAAGCTTATGCCAGACATATCGCAGTTTCTCTTTTAGACTACATAAGCAGAACCAATAGGGGGATTCTGTCAACTGGCATTCAATGAAGTTCATAGATTTTGACCAGGCTACCGTACTGGGGCTGTCATGACTTTGAACTCCGTATGCAAATACGTGTGCTTCAATTCCAAATAGCGTAAAGCAGAGGAACAATTAAATTTAATTTGTAAGAGGAAAACACTCAGATCATTTTTGCAACTTCAATTTTCACCTTTCGTGGAACTTTAGCTATAATTGACGTGAACAATAATAATTGCAGGAAAGCATGTCAAAGACTGAAAAAAGCATAGTTGCAAAATACCTTTGTTACGTACAAAGAACTGATTGGTAAAATTGTAAGGGTGAGCAATCAGGCGTACAGTTGTATTTCATGCCTTCTATGTGTTCTATCTTTCAGTATGAATTAAGGTGAACAGATTGATATCTTCACAACTGATAGCGGGGACAGGGACTGTAGTAATGTAATTTTTTTTTTGTTGAATAGCGTATCCTAGAAGCAAAAATTCGAAAAGCAAGATATAGTTACTTTTTCACCACTGGTAAATTCTTTTTTTTTTGTTTTTACTTTTCACACTACTCGACTATTTTTACGTGAATTATTATCTTTGCCAACAAATGAAATATCGTTCCTATGTCAGGAGATATAATTGAAGCTTAACCGAATAATCTTGCAATTATTAGCATAGTACAAGTTTGAGGAAATATTGACAGTTAATATCCATGGGATGCGTTGGCAATAAGTAAAAAAAGAATTATCGGTTGCCACGAATTAAGCTACTGAAAGAATAAGGTTATTATATGCTCAACTATCTGTATCATCCAACAAAAGTTATCTTTAGTCATTCTATGATTTATAGTGTTATCAACGACTTCAAACAGGCGGGTTCACTTTGTCTGTTTTTGCCTTGGTACTGGTTGTTCTAATACTTGGTTAGATATCGTGCATCATTAAATATCAAACGCGCTCATCAACATTCTTTCGAAATATGGCCTGCCTGTTTGAAATCTTGCAATCTTCCTAAGTATTATATTCGTTTGGCGTATGATTTCCTATTCCCACAGAATTATTCAACTATTCGCTCAGATCAATCTTCTCCCTTTTTATTGGAGTCTGCGAGGCCTTTCCAGGGTCCCTTTGATCGTATTGAGGAACAATCTCAATATTCCTAATGTTAGCGAATTACAAGCAAGGCTTTATTGTAGATATTTCGACTGTCTTCTAAACTTATCCTATAGATGGCTGGAGACGGGTTTTATTTCACCAGCTGCAACCACGTTCTCTCCCCGGGTATGAATGATTGTTATTCTCAAAGTTATCGTTGTAAATGTTGATGATACTCTCGATTTTACGAGGTTTGTCCACGAGGTGACAAGCCATTTTCAATATCTCGAAAACCAGCTGAGCCGCATTGATGTGAATTGGCAACAACTCTCCTGTGAGATTACACAGTCGCCAGGAGATGCCATTGAGTAGCATCTCGGCTATTACATTTACAGTGACAATTACGACAACATACCTCCTCGAGGTTTCTTTCCATAAAACATCCCATGATCAGGGCGTGTAAATCATCTCACAGTCAAGATTTCGCTTCTTATGACTTCTTGTTTTTCCCACTGAGGAAGGGAAGGGAGTTCAAAGCATAGGTGAAATTAGAAAGAATGCAAAGAATCCTGATTACAAAACGGATTTGGGGTCTGGAAAATCTTTAAAAAATCATGTGGGGTCCAACATGCTCCCCTTGTCTAAGGCACCATTGCCATAAGTAAGCTATTGTCTATTTTCTGTTCACCCTTTGATGGCTAGTTTATTTCTGGTCAGGATTTGTAACAATAAGTTTTTTAATATCGTAGTCAATATTTCCTTCTTTGATGCTATATTATTATATCCAGGAAAGATATTGTTCCTTACTGATCGCTAAATTCATATTTCATTTGAGTTACTACTTAAGACCGTACAATAATGACTGCGCTAAAACCTGGGCAAAACCTAACAATATATGTATACTATTATATTGCAGATATTTTAGAGTATATGTTGTGTGTTTTATTTACAATTTATACTTCACATAATCTGAGTGAATCTCAACTATCAAACCAGGTACCTATTTAGCTGCGAACACTACATCATCATCATCATCATCATCATCATCATTTTTTTTAACGTCCGTTGTAGGACATAGACCTTCCCAAAGATCTATCACATTTCTCTATCAGGGCATCCTGGGGCCAGTATTTTCTAAATTTGTCAAATTCATCTCTCCATCTTATATTCTGTTGGCTTCGATTTCACATGTGATCTCTGGGGATTCATGTTGTGAATTTTGATGTCCATAGGTTTCAAATAGATCATACGATGTCTTGGACTCCAGTTTCCATCCTGATATACTGTGCCGTTTTGTGATTTCGCCATGTGAAGTTGAGCATGATTTCCTCGTGTGTGCGTTACATGCTTCTCAGTTTGCCTGTCTGTTGGTTAAGTTCCATGTTTCAGCTTCTTAAGTGACTATCAAAGGGATAAATTTGTAGTACAGTCTCCTTCCCATTATTATTGGGATCGTCTTGTTTTTGAAGGTTGAGCTTGCTCTGCCAAAAGCTTGTCATCTTCGGATGATTCTTTGCTTGATTTCTTCTTTCTTTGTGGGTTTCATAGAGATTTGCTGTCCCCAACACCAGTAGTGGTTTAATATTATTGATGTCATAGAATTCAAACACTATCTGGTGTCTCCAGTGGAGAGAAAGCGACAGCAAGACACTTTTTTTTTTTTGTAAATATTCCTGTTCATTTCTCCAAAGTGTTTGTAAGAAAGAAAAATCATCTCTCTCTGACTCCGAATGTCTTCAAGTCTTTAGCTATAATTTTGAATTTTTATAGACATACGATGAACAATCTTCACCATTATATCCATCTTACGTTTCATAGTCCTTTAGTTTGTTTGGGGACTGTTGAAACATCTGGAGTCACTCTTCGACAGTACTTTGTTAACAATGGCGGAATCAAGTGAATTCTTTGACCCTAACACCCCTGAGAAACATTCAAATTTATACCAATTTCAATCCCATATAAGATGAGTTCCTGAAAATGTATTGATTAATGTTATGATTGAATTGTTCAAATGGAAAATCCTAGCAGTATTTAGTTAGTTATCAAACATCACTCCCCTTGCACCTAAATCAAAGCAATGATGTCCTGTAGCACTAAACCACCGAGTACACACACACACACACGCACGCACACACACACACACACACACACACACATATATATATATATATATATATATATATATATATATATATATATATATATATATAATCTACTTGTTGGTCGTTTGAATACAGAACGCCGGCCAATTAAACTCGCATTAGTGTCAACACCTTCTGCTTTTTATTGCTATCATACATCTGTGAGGTTGAATCGATATCTTTGGCATATTTCCCAGTCAACCATTGTTCTTTTCAGCTCATATCTATTCCCTCATACTCACTTTCAGATCGTTTATTATTATCTCTCAAATGGTAAATCGTTTTATCACCAATTCAAAATAAGTGACAATAAAATTTTGTTGTTGAAGGGTATAACTAAGGGGTATCCTGTCTACTGTTATTTCCGCATATTCTCATTAGATGATTCCTGGTATTCGCTGAACTGACATGCCCAATCAGATTCTAAAAACCATTCCCGCTGTTGAGATTGGTTTGTACACTCTCTTCCGCTTGTTTCAATGATAATATATTATACAATACTAAAATATTTTCAGATGTGAATTAAAGTAACGATCCATTCGTGGATAACAACCTGTATATAATTACAAAAAATACTATTAAACAATGTAAGTGAAACAATAAAATGGTAACATTCTACTCAATGGAAACTTTGAAAAAAATCTTTTACACAGAAAATTAGACTTCTTCGATTCGAAAAAAAAAGGAGAACTTTCCCAATAGAAACCTTTGATCATATTTGCGTTTCAATTATTGTCCGAGGAAATTACAGCTATCTATTAGAAAAAATATACTTAATACCACTAGTAAACCCTGCAGTACGTTTTATTTAATGTTCAAGAAGCTCCCTGATCAGCACCAATGATACACGCATCCATGCTCCAACCCGTCAGTTTCATACTTTCATCGTATCAAGATATAGACTGACTGTCAGCCTGTTTATTTGTTTCGGGGCTACAGAGCTTGAAAAGTGAGTCACTGTTCCTTATCTCCTCCACAACGTTTCATATATTTTTCCCTGATTAGTTCTACCCAACAGTCAGCACTGTCTTTTGAATTCTCGTCAGAAGATGTGAAATAGAAGCTCGCTCGCTTCTCTTTCTCTCTCTCTCTGTGTCTCTGTCTCTGTCTGTCTGTCTCTCTCTCGCTCTCTTTCTTTCTCACTATCTATATATGTATATTTATGTACTCATGATGTACAACGTACAAATAACGTATTTTTAAAACTATGAATGCATTTTTTGTTTTATAAAACTTCATCACGTTTTCTACACAGTGAATATGCAAGTAGGCTTAGGCGACGTAAATTCAAAGGAAAATCAAAGACATCGACCACTGCAGTAATCAAACCTGCGTCCGACAGGGAACTGTCGTAATGCAACACCACTTTTAATATCCAAGCTATGTAGCCAGCTGGAAATTAGAATTTTGAAGTCCATGCAAGTTTTGATAATGAATGTAGAGGTCAGAAAGATTCTGGAAAACCAATAAAAAAAATATATTGATGACAGTAAATACCAGATGCATTCTTTATTTTTCTTCTCTGATCTCCTTCTGCCGGAATCTATGAGTCATTGCTTGCTGAGGAAGAATACATGGCCATTACTAAAGTACATAACTAAAGTACATCACTGACGTACATCACACGACAAATTCATTTTAATAGCGTGTCCTTGGGCCATTATTGTTCAGGTCTAATTGAACATCTGCCGGAATAAACAAGACAGGGAACTATCACCGTTTCCTCAAGTCTCTTGTCTGGAAGATAAATAGATTTTCTCTCTCCCCCCTTTCACCCTCTACCTGTCAGTCTGTCTATCTTTATTTCACTATATATATATATGTGTGTGAGTGCATGTGTGTGTGTGTACACTCATATATATGAATACTTATGTAGTCATATACATGTGTGTGTGTGTGTGAGAGAGAGAGAGAGAATGAGAGTATAGATCACATGTGCGACATCATTGGGTTTTTTTTAAACATATTCATCACATTTAGTGTGGTTTTCAATCATTTTTTTGAAATTTTCATTGTTTTTTTTTTTCAGGGCTACTTTTCAGACATACAAACATATATAGTTATATATATAGACTGTTTCAAAGGAGAAATGTGTACGACTATGTGGTTTCCATTATCCCAACAAGTGCCACGAAAAACAAAGAATATTCCTCACGCAACAAACATAATACTTCAACTGATAAGGATGGAGGGATTTGAATAAATCGTACAATTGTTATTTTGCATTATCCCAAAGTATGAACCACTTAAATGAAATACACTTCTGTTTTAAAAAGGCACATGCCCTGAACATTTGATGCACCAATACACACATATATGTACAAATGACCATCTATGATAAAAATAGATGAATAATTGATCATATATATATATATATATATATATATATATATATATATATATATATATATATATATATATATATATATATATATATATATTATTTATTTATATATACATGTATATAAGCAAACACACATAAGCACGCACACATACACACACACACACGTATATGTGTATATATATATATATATAT
>OY735208.1:59384476-59469476 GCA_963457665.1 Thysanoteuthis rhombus | reverse complement strand
TCGTCTTTTAGCATCCGTCGTTGGACAAAGACTTTCCCTCAGAATCGCCAGACTTCTCCATTATGGTTATCGCCGAGCCAGTGCTTTCTGGACCTGTATAGCTCGTAATCCCAACTCAAATTTTGCTGACCACAGTTTTGCATATGATCACCGGGGATCAATATGCTGCCGTGTCCATTGGTCAACTAGCATTCTTACAACCTGACCGGTTCGTCCCTATGAAATTTTCCTAATGGATCCTATCATATCCCTGTCTCCTGCTCTCCTCTAATATACTGTTCTGTCTTATAATCTGTTCGTGTGCACGTTTCATGTCTGTCAATTTGAAGATTAATCATCTGGCTAATTCCCGTGTTTCAGGAGGATGCATAATTTGTAGATCCCTTTTTTTTTCATCTGATGGGGCTATCTTATTTTTAAAGGTTGAATCATTGAGATTTGTTATCCGACGTAGATATTGTGGTTTATCTTTTTTAGCTTCACATTTTCTAATTTCATTGTTCTGTGTTTGTTTTTAACTTCTTCGTTTCACTGAAGTTCATCCATCATTCTTTCCTCTTCGTTCAGTTTGTCTAAAATGACTCTTATATCGTGAAGTTGTTCTGCGAGAAGGGCCGTGTTGCCAGCAAATCCAAGTTCACTTAGGTACCATCATTTATTCAGAGCTCCTTATTTTCCCAGTAGGCTCTGGAATTTCATCTCAATGCAGGCTGCAAGAGTTTAGGTAAGCTGGTATCTGATAGTTTTATTCCCTTGTTTAGTTGATAAAGCTATGTGTCTTCATGTAGCTTAATAAATGGACTGCTGTGTCGATATATACGTGGCAAGACACTGATATATATGGGTCTACGCCTTTTTGTATGATGGCAAATGACGTCGGAATGCCATCCTAAAATCAACAAATTCTACTGCAAGTGGCATTTCACACGATGTGCTTTTTCTTTCAATTGATCCACTGAGTGGGGATAGTCAGTGGCTGGGTAGTTCATTCAGTATCCAGCCTGTCCTTGGTTTGTAATCTCATTGTTAAAAAAGGTTTGTAGGTGCAGTTGAGTAAACTTATTGGCCATTAGTTGTTTAGATCTTTTGGGTTCCCTTCCCCATTAATAGTATCGTGATCACAGTGTTCCGATCTTCCTAGACTTCACTCTGTAATTAGAAGTTTATAACATCACTAGATTTCTGATGACAATTTTACCAACCTTTTGAGAGAGTTCATTGTGATGTTATCTGGTCCAGATATCGTTCCCCATTTTGTTTTTCATGGCTTTCCCACTTCCTACAGAATAACATCTTGGAACTTTTCAAAATGGCCACACGTAACATTTACAACCTGCTCATTCTTCTATATCCATCGCCTAGAGGATTAGAAATGTTTATACAATCGTTGTGCGCGTTCGACAATTTGGTGTTTCTTTGTTGTTAGGTCTCCATTCCCTTCAAACGCAAGTTATTTGCATTTTTCATGTGGTGATAGTTTTTTAATCGTTTTTAAGCCCTTACTTTTTCCGACAATACTTTGTTTTGTCTTATTTTGTCTTTTGTTTTTTTTAGTTTTTCGGCTGGTTTTCTTTCAAATGATCATTTTGATCTCTTCTGTTTTTATAGTTGTAGTTGTTGATTTTTTTGCATTTTCCCATGAAGAAGGCGTTTTTTTTTTTTGTTCTTTAGCCCGTTGATGATCTCTTCTGGTTCACCGAGAAGTTCAATCTTCCAGTTCATGCTTGAGGAACACGGTTTTGTGCAGAACATTCCCCTGTACTATTCTTTTGTTTCAATTTGAATTTTTCATCTCATAATTCTGTGATCGCTTCGACCATTAACTTGATCTGGGACCTTAATGTCTTTCACTGTGTTGCATTTGTCTACCGATATCCATAATGTAGGCTACATTAGGTTTTTTCTTCTATACAGTTTCTTTTTGAAAAAGATGCTGATGATTCTGATGCCTAAATCGTCTATTCTACCATTTTACGCGTTGTCTCCAAAGATTCCAACGCAGCTTTCACGTTCTTGTCCTACCTGAGCGTGGAAGTCCCCCATGATGATATCTAAGTATATTGGAGTATAAAGCTTGAGTGATCGTATTCCATATCTGCCTTTGTTGACCGTGAAGAGGGAGCAAAGACTTAAAACGTGTTCATTCAGTACCTCTTTGAGAGATGAACACTGACACTGGCTAAGCAGTTGCTGATAATTTTGATTCTTCAACATTGCCAACTCCGCAATGTTTTTGGTTGTTTATTTTTGTTTTTTTTTTACTTTTCCGTAACTACAAAGAAGATGTTCATTCTTTTTGCTTGTTTAATTCCTTTCCATGTTTAGTTGTTCTGTTAATACCAAAAAATCCTATGTGATATTTTCAAAATCATCTTCATGATTCCTTACATGCGTTCTTCCTCAGAGTTTTCTGGCGTTGTAAATGCCTCTGCATATTGCTGATAACTTTGTGACGTTTTTTGAGTTTTGTTTCCGTTTTTGTTGGGAAAGTTGCATTTTGAGCTCTCGAGTTCCGGCCAACGTGTCATGCAGCTAAGCTTTGTGGATCTACAAACCCAGCAGGAGTGTCTTTTTTTGTTTTTTATTTTGTTCTGTTTAGAATGTGTGTTTGTGTGTGTGTGTGTGTGTGTGTGTGTGTGTGTGAAAGTGAGTGTGTGTGTGTATGTGTGTGTGCGTGTGTTTGTGTGTGTGTGTTTAGATATTTCATCTTAAAGTGCATCATTCCCATCCAAAGCAAGTGATGTATGCAAGCCTTTTGGAACCGATAGTCCGGCAGGAACAGATCAAATGAACCATAAGGAGTACAAATTCATTTCCTATTGCGCTGTCCCATGGTGTTTCGGAAGGTTTGTAGTGGATTAGATACAACTGATTTCGATCAAAGTAACCCTAGAGCTTCATTGGCATTTCAGTCTAACTCACTAACTGAAAAACTGAATCCATTGATAATCAAAAGAGGGAAAAGAGGCCACAGTTTGAGCAAATGTACAAATATCAAGTTACTTCTTTTCATTTTTGGCGCCCTTTAATCCATGTATATTTTCTTTTAATTCACTATCAAGATATAATTTGATCACTTCATTGGAAAAATAACCACCTTCTCCACGAAATATCACCAGGATATCTTTGAGATGACATGTCTACAGACAAGGGGATAGACGTGACCCGAGCAAATTCTTATACCAACCTTAACCTTGTTGATCAATGTAATAATCGTTAGAAAAAAATGAATTTCCATAATATTTGCTATTTTTCAAATGTCATTCTTTATCAAAGATTGCAATCCCGAAAAACGGTAATAAGGAAAAATTTTGATATTTTACATAAGAACTTCGAAGGTTTTTGCAAAAGGGTTCAGTGCTCCTTATTTAAATTCAGAGACCGGAGATACAGTTGAGAACTAATTTACGCTGGAAACATTTGCACAAACCTTATAGAAGTCGAACTGCTTTACTTCGTCCGGCCATGATAAATCATTGGAGTTAATCGATTCTTTTAACTGGACACATATTTCTCTCTCTCTTTCTTTTGCAGTGTTGTTTATCCTGGCAAAACTGCCTCTAATGATGTATTGTGGGTTTTGTCATTAAGTGTAGGGCCAATCGATAATTCAGGCATCACTCTTCCGGAACATGTTGATAAAGTAAGGCCAAGAGATAAAATTAGAATATGCCTGGATAAACTTTGATAGAATCAGGACAGATTCGGTCTTTTGATTCTAAGACTTAAATCCAAACTACTACCGGAAGTCACAAAAAAGGAGTTTTAAACCTGTCTAGAGTAGAGGATTAGTTAGGAGCCAGACATATACAATGCCAGATTTTCTGTTAATTGTATGCATTTCATCATGAAAATATATCATCTTAGAGTGATCATAAGTATATGAATCCGGGTTTCTTTGAATACTAATAGAATGAAAGATAAAACAAAAGGTTTAACATCTTATTGAATAACCGTGTTATTTACTTAGAATCTGTTACCTGAACCACTACTTTTAGTATCAGTGGTTTTAACACCAAAGTACGAAGAGTCGTTAGTATGTAAATATCTGAAATGTTTCAGTCACGTATAGAAAGCGATATGCTTCTCTCATCTTGCAAAGTGTAAGCGATTCTACTACCATACATGGATTATATACGTGTTTTTTTGTTCGTTTTTTTTGTTGTTCTAATCATGACACTGCTCTTCGCTTGAAATATAATTGAGTTAAAGCCACAATATTATCTTATAGTTAATTACTTGTCCTATCGCTTTGTATCCATATCATGATCCATATTATTATTAAGCGTTTGAATTTAATTTACTTAGAGAGAGAAAGGATACGAATTGTATCCTGAGTTTTTGTATTGATTCGAGAAACGGCAATGGCTTAATGCTGACTGCTTGCTCGCAGTTCACATTTTGTAAATTCAAATCCTGCCTAATGTAATTTGCTGCATATTAAGAGACTTGGAGATATGAAAAACAAATAAAGACAATTTTGTCTTCTTGAAACTACTGAATATATAATAGAATTGAGGTTTCCAATTTCAGCTTGAAAAATACATTCAAGTTATTTGATCTCCTTAGAGATAACTGTATGTGCATAAGCGCCAAGATAACTCGACAACTGGCCATTGTACAAAGTTGATATTTGTCTAATATGTTGGCCTCTATAGCAAACATTGCTGTACCACTTTTGAAGCCGTTTTGGTCAGCAGTTATCAATAAGTGGGAGGTGTTCATTTTCAATGATAATCTTTACTGAAATGATTACACACCGTTGACCGTGAAAAATATCATTTTTATGATTTATCATTGTGACCGATTCTAGAGATAGAAGAGAAAGAGAGATGAGTTGGATCTTTTGAAATTTGTGCAGAACGAGATCAAATTTAAGCACAAATGATGTAGCGTGAACATCTTTCTAATTCTGTTCTGATTGTTAATACGATTAAACTACAATATCTCTGTTTTCATTGTTCCCATTGACGACAGTGTCTGGTTTTTTCGAGTTCAAACCTCCTGAAAATTTCCATGAAACTTGATGCACCCTTTGGAGGAGCATGCTTAAGTAGTATGGATGAACATTACACTAGCAATCAATCAAAAAGATATATCGTTGATGCAGTAGCTATTTCAAAGAATGGTAAAATATCAGTACTCTCAATTCATATATCGCTACATGATAGAATATTGTGTCCGTGGATGTATTTATTCGCATGAAGACGGCGAATTAAACAATGACCACAGTGTATACATATTTTGGGGACCATCAATGAAGAAGGTTTTTCTTTTTATCTTTAAGAAATTTAACTTCAATAAATCTATCACAAAAGATCAGAAATAGGCAAATTAGTCGGATAATTCAAAGAATGGATTCAAGTCGACAGTCCTTACGATTGCAGGAATGTATTGCCAAGAAAACATTCAAATTTGTTAAAAGTGTTGATGAATGATCACCTTACCCGAAGAAAGAGAAAGTTCTCGAAGAAAGATGGACAATGTTGGTTTTTCTAGTAAAAAAAAAGTGATAATAAGAGAGAGAGGAAAGATGCGATATTGGGAGTGGGCAAAGAAAGAGAAATAGTTTTTCAAATATTGTACGTCAGTCATGACGTAATAATTAATACGTCCGTTTTGAATGCAAAACGATTGTGTGTATAAAAAAATCAAGGTATCAGTGAATAGTAATCAGAATTATTTCACCCATGCAATACATATCAATGTGCATATGTGTTTTGTCGAGCCAATATCGTAGTAAATGAGGATTTTATTGTTTAGGGGACTTATTGAAATAGAGATCCATGGTCTGACGACATGATGATTAAATTTAAATCAAGTGACCTCAAATGAGACTATTTGTTCCATAGAAAAGAGGGATGGAATGCTTTGTGGATATTTTGTAAGGAGTTTGTTACGTTTTGATATGTCAGATGGTATTGAGCTGGCCTTTGAAAGACTCTTATATCAAAGTCAAATTGAGTCCCAAAATAATTTAATCGAAATAAAAACAAAGAATATAACAACCATGACCCTTTTATGGACTACTTTTAATCATTGTTTTTCACATTTATGACTACTTTAATCTTCTCTGCAGATTTTTGTAATTGTCTTTCTCCAACCAGCCTGATTAAGATAGGTAAGAAAAAATATTCTATCCTACTGGCTCCACCCACCCTGGAACCCATTACTATTGATGATATTCACTCATTCATCATCATCATCATCATCATCATCATCATCATCATCATCATCAGAAGCAACAACTACCTTTCAACGTCCGTAGTTGGATATATCACTCCTAGAATTCCTCACTTTTCGTGTCGCCGAGCCAATACTTTCCGAATTAGTCTTGTACGTTTCCCCATTTTGTATCCTGCCAGTTTTGGTTGCAGACGTCTTTTGGGGTAAAAAATCATGATGGCTATTCGTTGTCTATCATTCTTGCAACATTACCAGCCCATTTCCATTTGAGTTTTCTGATTAATTCAATGATGTCTCAGACTCTTGTTTTCTCTTTAATATATACTACTGCCTTGTGGTCTCTCCGTTTGACATTGAGCATGATTCCTCAATGTGCACGTTGCATACTTCTTTTTGCGGGCCAGTGTCTTGATTGAGATCCAGTTTCAACTCCATACGTGACTATCGGGAGGATGCATCGGTTGTATTCCCTTCTTTTTAGAATAATTGGGATCGTACTGTTTTCAAAGGCTGAGCTTGTTCAGTCAAAGGTTTGCAATCCCAAAGTGATTTTTTGCTTGATTTCTTTTTAGAATTTAATAGAGATTCAATGTCCTAGTTAGATTAGTGGTCTATTCTTTCCAGTTCTGCATTATTAATTTCAACCATTGTGTTCTTTTTTCCGACTTGGTTGTTGCAAGTGACATTTGTTTTTCTGAAGGTCATAAGTAAATCAATTTAATTTAGTTTCATCATTCTTTCATGTAGCATCGTGTAGATTCCTTGCAAAAACATTATATGGTCCGGGGACATTACCTTTCACCCATGAAGAAATTGGTGTGGTATGGTATTGGTGGGGTAGATTTTAGGAGAATACCTTATATTTCCAATATCCAAATAAATGATACTTCAACACCATTTCAAGGATACATTGACTCATCGACCGTAGAATAATGAACGATTTATATGTTAAACTGCTCTCTATGGCAAAATCAAACAAAAAAAAATATTCTACCAATAAACATGTTGCTGAATAATTAAAAAAATCGAATGATTTGAATTTAGATATTCTCTTTAATCAATTTTGTGATAATTTTGAAATTACCATGATTATTTGAAAACAAAATTTGAAGCCCAACAGGAATGAAACTCTTATAGCTAGATTCAAGGACAATTTTATACGTTTTCAATGACTAAAAGAATGAATAACATTTTCATTCATTCTTTTGAAATCAATCAATTTTCAATATTTTTACATCTTTTTTTGTTGGATAAAAACATATTGATAAAAAAAACTCTGCATTTTGAGTAGATTGCTCCTACTACAAGATATTCAAAGTGTGGGTTCGAATGCTCTTGAGTGCTCTGTTTTTAGCCTGAAGTACACTTCTATGTACTTGTGTGGGAAGGTATAGGGGTTCGAATGGCCAGTGCATGAGCAGTGTCTTTTTATTGACAACTCTGAACATGTTTCACTGGAACATAGCTCACGTACATGTAGGTAGTATCTGCAGCAATAATGCAATATTCTTTAGGCTTATCCTAATCTAAGGTTGACTCTTCAACCCTCACAAAATGAAGATAACAAAAATCATAGAAGAAAGATATACTGAAACATCTGAACACGGGAATAAAACTATCCCCTGGATTCTTTAGCTTTCATGAAAAACATTTAATCGGAGAAATCAATGGAACTTTCATTAGATATAAGGCGCAGATGGGTTTGAATCAAGCTTTGTTTGCTCATTCATTATTGTAAAGTGCATCTGGGGCCCCGTACCACATATTTTGGAGATATTTTGAGAAATGGCAACATTGTTTTAGGACAAAAAAACAAAAAAAACTGCCACCGTCGCCAACTGTGTTGTAAATAATGATCCATTTTGAAAATAATTGAAAATATATATATATATATATATATATATATATATATATATATATATATATATATATAGAGAGAGAGAGAGAGAGAGAGAGAGAGAGAGAGAGAGAGAGAGAGATACAACAGTTGATGTTTAAATTCAACGGGTTCTGCTAGTTACCAGTTATCATTTGACTAGCAGAAGTAGTAGAAAGAGATCTATTACTAATTTGATTTATATAAATTCTTACAACAACTGATGCAAAGCAACTTGGGAGCCTCAAACCTTCATTAGATATGACCCCAGGGGCAAGCATGGATCCGGGGCTTGAACTTCCGATCATGATTGGTCCAACTGACGCCTTTACGTTCCAATTGTGAGAAACCATAAACCAAAACTGTCACCATAGGATTTTTCTGTATTCAAGTTGGTGTAGCTGGTTAGCTAGCTATGTATGTATGTATATCCTACAGCTAGAGTACTGAAAATATGAAAAACATTTACCCTTGTTGAGTCCTGAAAGAACGCCCCCTCCTGGGAAATACGTCTTTTAACGGTAATTCAGTTTGCAATATAAGTTAATGCTAAATTTATCATTTAGTTGATATATTCTTTTTTGTTGAAGTTTGAAACTTGTCTACTGAGTATTGTTCATTCAAAGGTGAGTGAAATAACTGATTCATTGGTCACCATTTTTTCCAGGGCTTTGATTGATCATCCCACACACAATATGCAGCAAAAAAAATGTTGGTTACTTGACAGTTTTGATTTTATGACTCATCAGACCCGATGTATTATTTTAAGATATCTTTCCTGTTTTTTCAATTTTTTTTTTTATTGTCGTTTTTCTTCCAATTGCATTCTGTGGTTTACTGAAGCATGGAAATCACAACTCTTGCATTCTAAGTATCCCTATCAGAAATAAACCATCTATGTTACCCGTGGAAAATGTGATAGCCACAAATAAATGCAAACGTTTACTTTTTAATGATCGTATACATAGTTAATAAGTAAAACAATATTCAGATATTAGTATTTTATGATCAATAGTGTTTGATCAAGCCAAACTTAGAATATGTTTCAAAATTGTTTTATTGATGCCAACTCATTTTATCTCTACTCAATCACTGCAATACTTAACCTTTTTCATGCACTTTCAAAAATTTTTTTCATCGTACTTTTTGTACCAAACTCCTTCACACATTGTGCACGTTGTACATTAAAATTAAAGAGGAATAACTGTCAGTGATCTAGGAAATTAATAAAAACATAATCGTTATTGATATAAACGTAGTCGTTATGAGGTATATTTCTTTCATCATCAGTAACAATAACTTCTGTGTAATTATGAATAGTATTAGCATGATATTTACGAGACACAAAGGAGATGTGGATGTCAATGTTCCATGATTATTGTGAATATTTTGGATAGTTTAAGTTTATTGAAAAGACATGCAAAAACTCGTCAACATTTGTTGTAGGCGAAGAAAAATCTTTGAGGGACGGATCAATTCGGTAAATGGCATCGATTTATAAATTATATTATCACGTTTTCCTTTGTTACATTTGTATACTATTATCTAATGAATGTTTGCATCAGCTAAACACTTGGTTCTGAAAGCATACACGACCGAAATTGATAGTTTTAAACAAAGAACAACCAGTGTATTTTTCCGACGAAAACAGATTCTCCACCAACAATTCTGCCACGTCGTTGATTATCTTTTATTTTCAGTTGGACGAATGCTTGATAGAGAAAGGTTTAATCTGCAAGCAAAATATATAAGAAAAAAAATAAAACAATTCATGTTAACAGTTGATCAGAATTATGGTCAAAATCAAGTAAAACTCAGTAGTCGCTTTTGTTCCAGTGTAATAAGAACGATTCTCAAATTCATGGAAGTGATACTTGGTATTCACGTACGATTTGGAATCGTGACCCTCCGATTAGAAGTTGAGCCCCATACAAACTAAGTTATATAGACAATTGTAAGATATATCCCAAAATGTATGTAAGAAACACTCAGAAGCCCTCTTTTTTTTTCTTGATGTATAAAGTGGATACATTTATTGAATTGGCATTTCCCTACTCTAATCTGAATTACTAACTGATTGAGTGGTAGTTGGCAGTCTTACCCACTGAGTCAGACTTACAAATCTTACACATCTACGACGCACATCTTATTTACCATAAATTCCTGATGCGGACGTCATTTCCAGTCGGAGTAGGAGTTAGATTAGAGCTTTGTTTTAGAAGCAATATAATGAATCTCATTGACAGATATTGGGAGATAGGTGACTAAATAGGCGTAATAAGCATTTCTATAAGTTTTTGAATGTTTAGTATTCAAAACTATAAAACTTTCTAGACAATATATATATATATATATATATATATATATATATATATATATATATATATATATATATATATATATATATATATATATAATGGCAACATCCTAATGGTGCCTTTGAAATAGCGTGTTGTAGTTTTCTTTTAACAACAGATACGAGGAAGACTCTTCGTGTACATCTATTGTAAACCATTATATATAAATATAAACATATATGTCTGTGGGTGTGGGTGAGATATATGTTCATAGCTGGCATCATATTATATAGAGACTCTTATATATACATATATATATGTGTGTGTGTGTGTGTGTGTGTGTGTGTGTGTGCGTGTGTTTGTGTGAGCAGGAAATTAGGAATACCGAGAGCTAGTTAGTCGGTTTACAACAGGTGTATACAAAGAAACATCCTATCTGTCGTTGATATACGAGTGCTGCAAGGCATGTTTGGAGACATCATGAGAACACAAATATTTATTATATTGCAACTTCGCACATTGATTAGAAATATCGTCTTTGGACCATTTTTACGGTATTGTGCATTCGTTCCTTAGTGGTTTCCTCAAGTTGCATAGCATTGTGCATGAACGGTTCGAGTTTACCTATTAGCTATGTTATGATTCCATTTTTTTTAATTGCATGAATGAAAAATGTGTCTGAGACGACTTTCCTGAACTGTTATTTTTCCTGGAATTGAAACTAGAAACGTGTACTGGAGTGAAAAAAATAATAGAAAATTTAATCATACGACTAGCTTCCATTCCATATTGAAGAGATTTACCTGTAGTCAAAATATTAATTGTTTTCATATTTATTCCCGACTGTAAAACTCCTTTTTCTTGTAGTATTGTATCACTTGACTACAAATGAATTATATTTATGTAAAGTCGAACATTGTAAGCAATAGAAAATCACTTCAAATTTGGATTTTCACAAGAAACACAACGATCAGGTTAACACAAAGCAGCAGAAATGAGCAGAGAGTAGTCTTGCTTGTTACTCTCGAATATTCAAAATTAACCTCGTATGTAAGTGCATTAGCTAAACAAACGAGAAAAGCATCTGAACGAATTCCTCATGATTGCATAAAGCCATTTGCAATATGAACTCAATAGGGATAAAAGTTCGAAGAGATTCTGTCCATAAGATTTTAAAAGAAACCCTACATTATTAAAAAAATATGTTGATGATCCAACGAAATGATTATAAATATATTACTGGTGCTTTGAAAGTTGAGAATAGATAAACTACGATGGGAATGAAAAATTCGGCATCTATTCGGGCCTCTGCATGGCTGGTGTCTGTTTACCTTAACGGTAAGAGCAATGCTACGTTAAAACAGGTACCCTATCAATGGTAGGTTTGATTCCGGCGGCACAATTTTCTTTCATTGTTTAATGTATCCATGTTGTCTATCAGCAAGCGATACATCAACTAAGTAATTATGTAAAGTTTCTATTTGAACATGCAATTCATATCTATATACATCTATATATCTATATATCTATATATCTATATATCTATATATATATATATATATATATATATATACATATATATATATGGAGAGAGAGAGACAGAGACAGAGAGAGAGAACGACTCACAAACACACACACATAGACACACGCACATTCGAAGAGAAAAGAAACTCAACATTTGTGATGACACATTTATTTAATTTTCTGTACCACTTTGCTTTTTTTAATTTGAAAACTGAATATTGTGTAGAGACTTTCCACGAAAACAATGCCAACTGGTTTGCATTTCTAAGTATCGCCCTCTTATAATGATGAAATATGTGGAACTGTCATAAAGTCTTTTCTGATTGCAAAAATATTGTCGCCATTTTGATAGGTATGATTACAGCGCCACCTGTACAGAATATATTCTGATAATAGTTCATGTAATTCCAGAAAAATTATATTTCTATCTAGCATTGTCCCGTTAGCTTATGATTTGGTATATTCAGTGTGAGTTATAGGCTTCACTCAGTCGTAATAACATCGCAACAAAACAAGTTGGGGAGTATTTGGACCGACAATATAATCACAATAAGCCATTTGCAACAATTATATAATAATGGAGGAAAAAAAATAACAGCAACAATTATGTTCTACGAGTTTTTGTTTACAAAAGTTCTTTTAAAAGATCCTGATGACTCATATTATCCGTTAAGTTTTGTGTGGCTTATTAAATAACCAGCCACGTTTTTTTTTTTCCAAACCATGTCTGATCTCATTCTGCCAAAAGCTGAAACCATCAGTTCAGAACTCTGAAATATGAATTATGGTAAGAAAATAAACAATAATGTTATTATTTTGCCACATGAAAAGAAAATTTGCTTATATCGCAAACAGTCACTTGTGTAGAGAATTATTGTTGTTTTTTCTGCTTTAGGCCAAATATTGACAACCTTACTCTAAATAATATTTTTCCTTGCAGTCACAAGATACGATGATGTATTAGAGAAATCTTTTGTAGATATCTTCGCTGGTTGTTGACATTGAATATCACAAAAACATTATCTAATTTTATGTGCTTGAAAATAGTTTCATTAAACCTCAATTATTTTTTTTTCTGTCTTCATCATCAATAATAATTCCGACTTGGTGAAAGGATATAACATTTTGAAGTGAAATACTGATCAAACCTGATCTGGCAGGGGGAGATATATATGAACGGTCCGGAAAATAACCAGCCATCCGATATTAACGAAAAATGCTATCTTAAGGAATTACGAAATATCGTTGTAAATGACATACGGAAAACTGATACGTTTTATGTATGCATGTTTACGATACATTCACGATAGTTGAGACCTATCTATCATGGGCTTTGCGGTGTCAAATCTGCTTGAACTTGTTTCATAATTTGTCAGCTGTATTTTAGCATATGGTCTCTATTGATCCACGCAATTATTCGTAATGTCCAACGGTTGTCTGAGATCCTCACAGCACGAACAGGTCATTGCAAGTTGAGTTTTTTCTAACGGTTTCAATGATATCCCTGACTTTTATTTTTCTTAAATGTGCTTTTGATCTCTGTTTGGCCGCTTGCTGATAAACACTCGACACTGGGGTTAGTGTCATTGCAGTTTTTGAGTGTATGCCCGAGAGAGTCTCTAGTCAGGTTTATCTCTGATGCCCATTTTTCTGGAATTTGCTATTTGTTTATTATTCTTCCTCGAATGTTGAGAGAGAATTCGAACTGCTCTTTTCAAGAAAATCATCTGATAGAATCGCTGTGAAAATAATAGAGAACAAATTCGATCTGCTTAACTAGTTTAATCCTTTGTTTTCACCATCGTGTCATCCATGCAGAATAATTCAAAATTATCAAACATATTATTTTAAACACTATGCTTGATGTAAAATGATCTTATTATAATACCAATATATATATATATATATATATATATATATATATATATATATATATATATACACACACATTTTATTACAAAACGCAGACATACACACACACACACATATAGAGAGATAGAGAGGGGGAGAGAGAGAATGAGAGTAGGATAGAGATTGTATAACTTTTGAATTTCCCATGTGCTCGGTTCTTTCCAAGAGATAATTTGATAAGCACGCTTTTTTTATTTACAATACATAAAAATTGGAAAAAAGATGCACATAATACATTGTTATTAAAAAGGTAATTGCAGATGAATGCGTTGCTTTGTTACGCTTTGATTTAAATAATACAAACAGGGATCCGATGATAAAAACGAATAATTTTCCCTTCCATCTGGATCAAAGATAGATGCTTTTGACCATCAAAAGACTTATAAAATCTAATCACACAATATTTGAAACACATGTTGTAATGATTGGTGTTGATTGTGTATAATGGGTTGGATTTTCCATTGTTAATAATGTATAACATTCATGTTTTCAATGTTTTCTCGAGCATCTATATGAAATGAATTATGATACAAGTGAATTTATATTTGTAAATTTAAACTCCCGCTGGGCTACTTTGAAATATACTCTTTAGGCTAAAGCTACAGCGTCATCCATGTATGCGTCTACTCCTACAAATAGAAAGTTGATTTTGCTCAGAACAAAACGTGGAATATTTTGGTATTTTCAGTGGATCATTGCAAAATCAAAACTGGTATTAAATGGATATTAAAAGCTAAAAATAAAATAAAATAAAAATGTCGATGTATAGGGATCGAATCTCAATTTATTCTTAGTAAACCTACAAGATATTTTTTGGCTAAAGTGACCAGAAATCTGGGCTCTAAGGAACATATCCATCCAAAATTGACGCTGAATTACCAAACGAAATTGAACGAATGTAGCAAACACGTTGACCATACAAAACTCTCTTTTTATTCACAAGATGGGGTTTGGTTTAGAGTTTTTACTTACTCATTCGTATTTGCTCGGTTCTGTACTAGCAACTTTTTCTTTTCTTTTACATTCCATACATAACTTCCAAATTAATTACGTATTGAACACTATTAGGGAAGTGATACATTGACTCTAAAAAGGGAGCTAGAACTTTTTTGGATCTTGGCCTGGCTGAATTCACAGATGAGCACATTCTCAGAAAAAGAATCCAAGGAAGTCCAAAGGCAAAAGCCAAAATCGCGAAGAATATGCAGAAGCTGAAGTCATTGATTAATGATGTATAACTATTTAGATTGAGGAAGGTACCCTTCCAAGGCCTGGATCAAAACAGTCTTTTGGTGATACAAACAACAACAAGCTCTGACAGTGCATTTCGAAAGCCTTGATGAGGTCATCTTTCAGTGATACAAGAGACATAGATCTGAGTCAGAGTCCTTCAAAGGCCTTGAAGTCGTCTTCTAATTATTAAAGAGACGTTAATGCCCTTTGAAAGCCTTGATGAAGTAGTCCTTTGGTGATACAAGCAACATTGAGCTGAATCAGTGCCTGTCAGGGAGTTGGATACGGAACGTACTGCTGAGTTGTTTGTAGCTCTTATTGGGCCATGAGAGGCAAGATAACATTTTCAATGAGGTCATAACTAATGAGATGCTGAATGCAGTTGCTGAAAATGCTAATATCTTCTCAGAAAAACTTGGCAACTGAATCACCTTCGGTAACAAACGATTTGAGGTGGGGTTAGAATGGATGGGAAAGCCACTGCATTTGGTCTTAGAGAATAATGTTTGATGAATGCCACGATCCAACAAATCTACTTTTTATTACACACACACACACACACACACACACACACACACACACACACACACACACATATATATATATATATATATATATATTGAGAAAGAATGAGAAAGTGATAAATGCAGGGGTATAATGTGAAGGAGTGAAGAGTGAGAGACAGGGTGAAAAAAAAAATACTGCTTACGATATTCAGTCATATTCTCACTTCTGTCCAGAGCAAAAAAAAATCTCGTAGAAGAGAAGATATTTGCCTGGAAAATGATAGGGTTTCAGTGTGTGTGTGTGTGTGTGTGTAGTGTACGCATACATATGCATGTATGCGTGTGGCGAAAGGGAACAGTAATATTGGGGAACAATGGAAGCCGGATAAAATATACTGTTTATTTTTCTGTATTTATTTGCATACACAGATAAGTGAGGCATCTCCAAACAGAAATAGTGCGTTCAAAATTCATAAGCTTATATTCTCTGTTTATCTGCTTTTTAGTGGAAGTATACCAATTTCCCTTCGGTCTTGGTAAAGAAAAATTCTACTGGTGAGTAACTGTCCGTAGGCAATGCAAAAGTGTAGTCTGCTGATTTTGGTTTATCACTCCTAGACTGGTCTAACCTATGGTCATTCAGAACCACAACTGACCAATCAGATTCTATGCAAACACCGTATTCAGGTTTCTCCCCCTTCAAATTGGTCTGGCGTGCGAGTCCAATTTTTTTTCTTGAAGGTTTGAGGAGGCCTTCCCAGAATATACCAGAGCACATCATTTTTGTATTACCCTACCAAGGAGCTGAACCCAAACTGCTATTTGAAAATATCACTAGAGAACACGCTTATCACCTTTAAGGTAGGAAAATATGTTGGTAGAAACTCTCCATCTTGAACCGAGAGTCATCAGTTTGACTTTCTATACAAACTGTAACGTTATCAGGATTCGGAATTTCAGAGTCAAGCATACTACGCTTCCCTTCTTAATTTAAAGCTGTATTATGAAAAGGTCAGACAAGTGATATCGTACGAGATACCATTTAGCATAGAATGAGAATTGAGAACATTCTTACCCCTGAATTAAAAACTAATTCCCCAGATGGTTACAAACTGCAACAGACCCAATCCAAGGGACGCAAAGACTGGGACATTGTTACAATAACGACCAGAATTGCTACATTAGTCCAAGTAAATGAGTGTGAAATAAGCATCATTTCTCATCTCAAAAATTAAAGAAAAATAACAAATGATCAGAACGTTTAGAAACCAAATAAATGAATGCGTAATCTTGAAGAAATCATAAATTAGGTAGATAAGAATAATTTAATAGAAAATGTAATCAAAATATTATAATACGAAATAATCATAGTTACCGGAAATTTATTTTCCAACTTATGCATCCTTGAAAACAACTTTTACAAATCCTTATTTCTTCTGACTTCATTAAAATTATGTTCTCAAACCGAGTGTTGTTCATTATTAATACATCACTCTTCTTGTTCTAAGCCTAAAGTGTTGGTATCTTTATTTAGAAAGTAAAAAGGAGGGTGCGAACTGAGAGAAGAGCTTGGGTTAAACAAGGCTAGTTCATTAAAAATCAATGGCTTCCTCATTCTGCGTTGCTTGAGATGAAACCTGAATAACAAAAATAGAGAATATCTAAGGGGGAAAAATTCGAGTGTGAAAAAACGTCTTTGTTTTAAAGATTAGGAATCACTGAGTTTTTAAAACAGGAGAAAAGAAAGTATTTTAAACAAATATAAAAGGAAATAACTGTCTGCTCCTAATTGAAGAGACATTTTTGAATAAAGACCAGCTGTTTTGTAAAAGATGGCAAAAAGATGGACAGGGAAAATCACGTTTTTAAAGATTGACGTAGAAACAAAAAATCATTTTTTTTTTCTTCAAAAAATGAGTTAGAGAAGAGAAAAAATTATATTAAATGATACTGAGAATAAAGAAACGGGAGCTTTATAATCAATAAGAAGAGAAGAGAGAAGAAAACGAGATAGGAAGGTTTATTAGAATTTATAATGAGAGGACAACATCCGGTAGAAAAGGCAACACATTTTCAAGTGCTAAAAGTTTAATTAAGAATGTTGAGGCGGTTTAAAATCGGCATTTAAAAGATAATTGATCCTGATGACTTTATTCTCGAATATTTCTCAGTCGTCTCAATGCCACTTTTATTCAATTTTCTCTTGGCGGCTTTTGAAATATAAATTTACAATATTCTTCTTTTCTTTCTTGAAGTGCTAGATGGCCGAGCATACACGGGCCCAGTGGGTTGAGTTCAAACTCCAGCTGCCAAAGTTCACTTTTCAATAATTAGTTTAACAAATGAACGAATCCTTTTCATCCATGATCTCTGAAATATGAAGCAATGAGGGGTGAATTTAGGGTGTCTCTATTTCAGATGCCAAAAATTGGCTTGGTGAGTATACATCTGGTATGTGGAGCTTAAGTTGAAGCGTAAGGGCAGGATGAAAACAAGTGTTTGCCCTTTTGACCTTTTGCGCTTTTCCGTGGTGTCTTTTCTGTAAGTTTCTTATTCCTCAAGCACTGCAGGTATCCCCTACTTCTCGAAATCCTGTTGGAAATAACATCTACGCTATTTCTACGTAAGTCAGTTATGAGAATAAGAAATAGCGTCCAGTGTTTATTTTGCAGCAAACAAAGTTATATCTCTTCCTTGCTCTCCTCATCCAAGTGTTATGCATTTACCAACATTTCAACTCCTAAGGATCCAGTTAAACATACGATGATTAAGAATTTAGACCTGGGAACACTCGACCTTCATCCATGTTTTTTTCGCATTTTCATCGCCACCATTTCGGCTAACAAAAATCTTTTAATGGAAACCTGTATTTTAAGATAGTGGAGGCAAAGGAAAAGGGCACGTTGATATATTTTTATCTGACAAGTAAATTTTTGGAACGTTGTTGTTTCCATTACTTCATCCCATTTTTCTGTTACTAACGAATTTCGGTTGACAACATCTTTTTAAAGTGTTCCATTGTTTCAGTCTCGGCCACCTCCCCTAGTATACTTTTAGTTTACTTTGCTTTTATTGTATTGGTAGACACTCATTTGATATTTCACATCCATACTTTTGTAAATAAGACAGGAAGTAGGGGTCGACTTTCGGATTATAGTAACATAATAAATAGAACCCCCAACCAGAATGTTGAGTTTTTGAAACATGATTCTTCAATCAGGTGGAAAGAAGTAACTGAGATAATTCATAATCGTCCATTCGTACATCGGACAGGAATAGGGGTTCACTTTAACGATATAATTACATCATGAATACAGCCATTTTCCCTCTAAATGAAGTCTTGATTAGCTTGAGGGAAGAAACGTAAATATTTCAGCAGTGCTTTGTACAATGAGTGATGGCCTAGTTGAGAATATTCATGTTTGGGATCAATGATTCATTCAATGAAATAGAGGCAAGTTGTTGCATTGCAGCTAATGTAACAAACTTACAAAATTTGTAGGCAACTGCATTGTGACTGACCAAACTCGAATGTGGACTATCAAACGAAAGTGACAAAAATTAGGGATGGGGGTGCTAAAAAGAATATAGATAAATTACTAACTTGGATTTTAGTTAGCCATTCTATGAACGGTCAAAGAGTTGTCATGTATCAGTAATATTCATCTGGTTTTATTCTTCTTGGCTAAAATCGGAAACCAGTGTACCTCCATGTTTAGGCACTGATGACGCCGGAGTGAATTAATGGATGAAAAAAAATATTATACATTTACCACAACCATTATCAAGTGCATGAGCACGGTGAAACTCATAATGGCACCCGGTGCCAACAAGAGTGAAAAGTTCTATATTTATCACATAAAATTCCCCGTACAATCGTATGAAGCACTCAAAAACTCTCTTTCCCCTCACATTTTCCCCTCATTTTCTCCTTAGAGGCAAAGCTAGCTGAGAGGGGAAGTGATTTATTTGAAAGGGCTAACCCGATTAACTTTTCTCAATAACTACAAAACTTTGCTCCCAAACTGCAAAAACCTAGCCAACCAAATTTCAGAGCTCTGTCTTGCATCATTCAGGACTATGCGGGCCACTGACTGTTTGTGTGTGATGTTTCCATTCTAAACAACTAGAAATAAAATATTCCATCAGTTCAGAAAAAGTATTCATTGAGACACTGACGAGACACTTTAGCGGCCATATTGCAAGAATGTGATACAATCACTTGACCTCAAGACTCCTGGCAAAACTTGTGGGATTTATGCCTTACAACAATCATTTATAGGCTCCAACTGTTGATGAAGTACACCCTCTCCCATAAAAACCGTGTTTTGGCAAATAACCAAAATACTCCAAATCTAAACAACTGATATGAAGTAGATATACCGCTTGTCGGTATCATGAATAAATTTCCGATCATACATAAAGAATTTGAGTTTGGGAAGAATGATTTTAAATGGAGTAAAAAAAATCCCTAAATAATACCATCCGTAGCAGTTGAGTTCACGTATATAGTTTCGTCTTTTCAAAAATGATTTCAAAATTTCAATATTCCTGATAGAACTATCCGTAATACTTTGGAGCCGTTCCTTTGCGCAATGGACGAAAGCTGCATGTCCATTTAGGCATTATATACATTTGAATAGTACTTCGAGAAATAATACGCAGTTAGAAAAAATGCGCTTGGATTGGGCTTGCTCTATCACACGCTTGCTCACTTAGTGTGATTCTTAACTTGATTTTTTTTTTCGTAAGATTTCATGTATAATTGCTGTTCTATGTATATGTAGTGGTCCACTTTCGCCAATTTAACGTTTTCGACTTTGATTGCCGTTTCTTAGTTTTCAAAATGTTTGTTGTAAATGATATTTATTTTTTTGAAGTTCATGTGATGACCATCTTTTTTACTTTTATCTTTCAGTTCGTTCACTATAATATTGAGGTCAGGAAGATTTTCAACAAAGAGGGCGACGTCGTCTCGCCAGATTCATTCGTCTTCGTTTAAGCTTCAATGGATCATCTCAAAGCTTGGTGTTAAGTGTTTTGGCGAGCTTGTTCAACGTAGCTCAAATTTTCTCAAGCTTGAAGGGGTCTGATCCTCTATGAAGCCAGGTGAATAAACTCTTGCGTCGGTGGATATGTTGCAATACTTTGTTGTACCCAGAGTAAATATTTTCTACTATTACATATTCATGACATCATATCATTCATATTTAGCTGATGCAAACTGGGATGTACTTCAACTCTATGGAATATATTGCATACCTTGTGTTTATTTTCATCCTATTCTTCTCTTTACAATAAATGTATTTGAATTTTATTTTCAAATTAGTATTGCAATTGTGTTTGAATTTATTAAAATTCTTTGTAATTGATATTAGGTCTAGTTTAAATAATTTCTCCCTTTTTTAATAATTTCCTGCATCATCAAATATTCCCACCTTTCACCGTTTTTTCCCTCTTTTTGTTCTCTATGAGAAAATGCCTTCTTCTTTGGTCGACAAATTTTAGTTTGCTCTCCCGTAAATGCGTCAATATTACTGTTTGATAATATTCAATCAACAATCAGCGTACTTGTTAATTCAGAACTTATTAATTGCGTGTAAAAGTGCAATGTGGCGGCTGACTTTTCGCTGTGTTTCTTCTATTCATATGAGCGAATGGTTTGTTAAATTTCGATTCTGACATAAAAGGCAAGAGCGTTAATGCGTTGTCCTTTCATTGAAAACATCTAAGAGTACTCTGGCATATTTCATCGGGACGAAAGAACAGTTTCATCTCATTTACTGACATAACTGCAGAGAACATTATAGAGGTTACGAATCGGCTTCTAATGATTTAGACATTAGTGGAATTTCAATCATTGGACACATCTTTAGATCCATTCAAACACAATATGCAATTTGCATGTATGAGAATAATTTGAGATCCTCAGTCTCTTTTGTGTCTGGGGATTCAGGTTAGAGTTGTGCAAATGATTTTTGTCGAAGCACATTACTGCGCTATTTCTAGGTAAAACTGACTCCACTTTTCATGAATTGTGTACGCTCTCAACCACTTAAATTGAATTCCAATAAGGAGTGGGTATTTCAGGCTAGAAAATGGCTTCCACAGAGCATCATAAAAATTTAGTACTCGTGCAACGATGAACAGTTGGACTCAAATCGGAAGTGAGGAGGACAGAAATTTCAGGGGAATTTTCTGGAAGAAAATCCTAATTAGTCCTCACAAAAGCAAGCAATACAGAGTATCACTGGAAATCAGTCGATATTATCTGGAGTCTATGAAGTTTTCAATCGTTTTTTTTTGTTTTTTGTCTTGATTAGAAGCAATCTTTTCTTCTATTCAATCCGATAAAATAAATAAGTATATCCATACTTTGTCTATGGAGGAGCTATTCTTTCCCGGGCATCATATAAAAGTGTTTCCCCTGCTCTACAGCTTTGGCTATTATCCAAGGTTTCGTAATTATTGAAAGACTACAAACTTCCTCAAATTTTACTTATCTTAATCATAGCTGTTGGAAAAATATGTGAATCCATGCCTTTCCTAAGGGCTTTAATACAAATTTAATAAAAATTGTATCAGCTGAAGTGTCTACTTCCCATCCCACTTGCTGCTCTGCTACCAGCCTCTCTCTCTCACTTGACTACGATAAGCATACGAAGAAATATTCGGAGAAAAAACATTTTCTTGATTAAAAATTTTGAGCATTAGTAATCGTCTTGTAAGATATACGGTGAAGATTCAATCATGTGTAAGACAAATGATTGCATTTCCACTGATAAATTACACTGAAGAATTTCAATTATAGGAATCTACAGGAACGGTTTGAACATCTAAGAACAAGAAAGAAATACAGAGAGAAATACAAATATGATATACATAGTTTGACAGCGAGCCAGTAGACTAATAATGAAAAAAAAAAGCATTTATTTCACACAACAGGAATAACTTTTCTGCGTAACACTGTCAATATTTCTAACTCGTCTTCCCACTATAAATCACTCAGATCTATTGATATATAGTGGATATGTTGTATCTAAACTCAACTATTCAGTGTGCCAAGCTATGGAATTATTGATCAAACTACGTATATGGAAGGCTAATAAAACGTATGTGTCAATCTGCAAGGATGGTTTGTTGACGTCAAACAAAACAAAAATGTTATATATTTTTCTTATGAATGTTTTCAGACAGTGTCACACTCATTATTTTGTTGATATTATTGTTATCTGTTTCATGAAGTTTCAGCTGCAATTAATTCGGGGCTTCCTGCAGACCTCTCCATCATTCCCTCGACATTGACTCTTATTGTCTTGTGGACATGCAATCTCTTTCCAAACAACTCTCTCAGCTTGTTTTGGAAACAACAAATCTTGTTTTGTTTCCTGATCAGTGGCTCACAAACGTTAGTGAACTCTTTTTCCTTTCTACTTTTATTCACGGTAGAGCAAGAAACAATGGTGATGATCTCAGAGATATTCGATAAAGAGAGTAATTCTATACTTTTTCAATCTTTATTTCTTCATTTTCCCATTATCATCGTTGTTTTGCTCAATACTGAAAACAATTAGGTCCCGGCAAAATTCAGTTCCTAAAACTGTTTCTCCTATTTAACTTTGGTGGACATTAAAATCTACGAGATGTATACGCAGGAATACGTATCTATTCATAGCTCCGAAATTGACAGAACACATAAACAAACCAGTCAGTGATCAGAGGCAATAAGGATATATATATATATATATATATATATATATATATATATATATATATATATATATATATATATATATATATACATATATATATGTGTGTGTGTGTGTGTGTGTGTGTGTGTGTGTGTGTGTGCGAGTGTTGTGCATACGCTGGACCTGGAAGGAAGAATATTTAGACACATTACTCCGTATTAAGTTTCAAAAGTGTTGAGGTTTTTTTCTTTTTGATTTCTAAAGAAAAAATCTTCCACTTGAAGAACAGTATTGAAAGTGACACGCAATTCATAGCGTAAGTTTAAGCTGATTCTCTCATATATGTCTTCTCCGTCTTCTTTTGTTCGAATTCAGACTCTTCCACTTACACCACAAAAAAGGGTGAGAAGGTACCTGAACTTTGATTCCTAAATCTTTAATTGATCACCCCATAACGGCATGCTGCCAAAAATGTTGATTTCTTGACGTTTTCCATTGAGTGACTAAACAGACCTGATGTATTTGATTTTTTTTAAAGTCGAAATGAGAAGAGTGGATGCAAAGTGGTTATTTGGGCCTTTGCCGTGCAGTCATTTTTTTTTAGCAGGATGGTTAATAGCAACGCTGACTTGAATCACATTCTATTTGTACAGCAGCTGCATTTTTCTTTAATGTTTACTTTATTTACGCTTTTTGGGCGGACTGACTCATTATCCGTGTAACAACAGGAGGTCATTTCGGATAAAATACTATAACATATACGTATACGTATACGTATATATATATATATATATATATATATATATATATATATATATATATATATATATATATATATATATATATATATTATATATATATATATGTGTGTGTGTGTGATTTTGAAAACATCCGGTTCTGATTTTTTTTTCATTCGATGATCTTTAATTAAGTAACATAAGTCCAATCTTTTCAAAAAAAATATCATTAGATTGACATGAACTTGCAGTAAGACGTTTGTGATTTTAGATATTTTTTTTTAATGAAAATCCAATTAAGATACTTGAATTGAAAATATCTCTGCAATTTCCTCGACAATGAAATCTAATTCGAAATCCTGCACATTAGCATCATACAGATGCTGACTAATTTGCAACATTGATTAGAGGAAAAAACTCCGAGCAGCATATTTTGCTCCCTTCCAGGGAAATATCAAAAGTGCCTTAAATGTTTGTTCAGCTTCGATTTCAAATGTTCATACATCTGAATAGTGCAATCAGTCATCTGTGGCGCACCGTTTACAAGTCTTCCAAAACGTCAAAAGCAAGGAAGATCATTTCCATATAGAAATATGGTAGGTAACATTGGTCAACATTCAAACACTTTCCTTTATCTTCTTTCTCTTCATAGTCATTTTCAGGCAAGATAGTCACTGGCTATGGGATATGAGATGATTCTGATAATCCCAAACTAAGGCAATCGTAGCTTGAATTGGACAGTCTCCAACATTTCAACCTAAACGTAATCTACTCGGAGGAAATTGTCTTCTCTATGTTTAGTCAGATTAAAATAGAATTCTTCTCGGGAATGGCTGGAACCTAGACAAACTGTAATTGCGCCACTCTACTGTGAGCAATTCTCTCGCTCGATTGAGACACTGGAACAGAAAAGAATTTTGTCTGCAAAAGGCTATCCATCAGTGAGTTTGCTGCATGACATAACAAGTACGCCGACTGCAAGTGGGACGCGGCAAAGGTCGTTGATTTGAGACGGGAGGTTCTTCCAAGAGTAATATATTATAGAAGTCAGGGTGGAAAATAAAATAAGGCAAAAGATTCTTTTATTTTTGTTCATTAATCAAACGGAAGTTTTGGCTAGCCAGTTCAGTTCCATATTTTCTACCATATTGATAATGATTCTGTATATTTTCTCACGTTCCTAAGGCCTGCTGGAGCTGTTGTGTTACCGCATAGTTGATATGTATCGCTCACTCCAAGTTCACACCAATGGAAACCCGTTGATTACACTAGAGATCAAGTGACAGATCTTGTTTCACCTACTCTCCCTTATTTGTCTGATTAGTCCAGCTGTTCTTCTTCCGTTCCATCATTTTTCTTCTTCTCTCCCCCATTATCAATACATTTTGATATCTTTCATCTCATTTGCTTCTTCTCATTATTCGTTTGGTAGTGTGAATATTACTTTTGTTGTCGAAAGGAAAATATCAAGCAACATGATGCAAAGAGAGCAGTGACTTTTGAGCTGTTGACACATAATTTACATAAACATCCTCCGGTTTTCGTCAGTGAATGTGTGATATCCATTTCCTTTTTATCTTCTCTCACCTGTTTGCACTCGACGACATCTTAAAAAAAACAGCAAATTTCATGTTCAGCCAAATCCAATTATCAGTAACCAGGGAACGCTGGGAAAATATGAATATGAACCGTGTTAAATTGTGTGCAGGCATGACATATGGGAATTATTATTCTTGTCGAAATTTTGGAAAGAATTATGACTTTACAAGACTGACTTTTTACATGTGTCTTCTCTCGGAGACAGTCAAAATGCGATTTCCCAGTGATTGGATTTTTTTTTTTTTTAGATCTTGATTTTTTTTTTTTTACGAGTTATGAAGTATTCTTTGCGGTGAAATGACGGTTGCGTCGTATTTAGTTCTTTGAAATGTATACACTGATGAACTAAAACATCCTGACGGGTGATATGCGGCTGTAATATAAGCTACTGTCTTGGGACGAGGGCAAATGTCAGGGTCAGAGGTATACATTCGGACTATGGCCTCCAGTACATGGTTTTGATGTGTTGAATGCTCTGGTTACGGAAATCAAGTGAAATATGACTGTCTTTGATGTGGCCTGAACTGTTAAGACCTGGAGACTAGGTCAAAGCATTTCTGAAACGGCAGAATACGTATGATGTTTATGTTCAAGTTTGCCTACTTCTCATCAGCAATAATACAAGGACAGGTATATCACAACATCACTGTCAGGGCGTACGATGAGGAAAGGTAACTATTAGCAGATAGCTATAATCAAAGTCAACAAAAAATACGTCAAAATGCATAATAAATTGATATGTGTTACTTATGTGGTGTTGTGGCCACAGGCTTATCAGAACACCAATGCCAACCACAGAAAGTCTCTTCAATGAGAAAGCCAGCTCCTGAACTGGAATTTGTATCAACACGAGAATGTCACTTGTCCTGATGTCCCGCTTTCTCCTGGATGAGGCTGGTATACTTAAACTTATGTACTTGTATTTTGTTGAACTCGGGAGGCAAATACACTAAGATGATTGGTGAACACAAGTTGATGGTGTCGGCAAATCTCAGCTGGGAAACCCTGGTTTGTATCATCCATTTCAAAAATACTTTCTCGAGTCTCGTCCTTGTATTGTTATGGATCATATCATTCTACCCTCAATAGCAGCAGTCAAATATTTCATCAGGATAACGTGTGAGGTTAAGATATTACGTGTTTATGAATCTCTGGAGGAATTATGTTTGTTGATTATTCGTTTCTGTTAATAAATTTAGAACGACTCTAAAGTATCAATTTATGCCAGTATGTGTGCGTACGGGTTGTATTGTGTGGATATTAGCATGTGTTGGGTTCGTGGGTTGTGTGGTCTATATGCGTGTGTGTTTGGTAGCCAGAGTGTTTGCATATGTTTGGATATAAGTGTTTTAGTTCTGGAAAACTACAAACCGCTAAATTTCTCGCCGACCTTTTGCGTACCGAGACATTTACGTGCATTATTTTTCGCATCATATTCTTTTGTGTATCACCATATGTGAATATTAACCTCGTGTTATGATTATAGGCAATTGATGACTGTGACTTATAAACATGTTGACTTGGTTAAAGCTGTATCACTAATGAATTTTCATTATTAGTGCGTACTACAGTACTGCATTGTCTTAAACGATCATTAATCTTATTTTTTCTCAATTCTATCATAATTATTCCTCCAAATAATAACGTTGTTGTAGTGATCATTGCCACAAAGTATTAAAAAAAAAAGCTGCTAAAGAAATCAGACGAAAGTAAACAGTAGTACTAAAAACAAATTGAATTGATGATAATGAGTCACAATACTTGATGTAATAAAAATAGATATTCAAAATAAATATTAGTATAATTGACTTCAAAATAACTAATGCGCTTGGCCAGCCTTCTCTAACTATCTGGCAGCATGGTTCCGTCTGAGTGATCGGTGATCACGTTTCTTTGTTCAGTACCGGTCATGCGCTTCTGTACAGTACCATTCATGCGCTGATTTACAGCTCTCTCATCAATGCAAGTTTAATAACTAAAAAAAGATTGCACTCATACCTTTCAAAAGTTCATTCTTATATTCCATTGAATGTAATACGATTCTTTTTCTTCCTGAAGGCTGACAAAACGAAACCTAGCAAAAAATAATAGCAAATATCATCATCATCATTCTCTCAGCATCAGTCATTGGACATATACCTTCACAAGATATCCCTATCGTAGTCATCACGGACCCAGTACATTTTCAACTTGTACATTTTATATTTTGTTTGTCCCAGTTTCTCGTACGATCTATACAGAGCAATAAAACTCCACTTTTGAGTTTTTGGCCATATGAAAAGTGTAGGTTAAGTGAATAAACTTTGGTATTCAATAATCCTCAATTATTGGAGGAATTTTCGATTTAAAATGAAAATAAACCTCGTTTCTGAGAGAGTGATTTATTTTATATTCAAAAAGTTCAGAAGAATTGATTATAAAAGATTTAGTTGGCTCAAAGAGTTTGAATTTACCATTACGAGAGAAAAATTTTTGAAGCACCTTTTTATTTATTTAATTTTTTTTTTTTTTAGTTGACTTTTTCATTTTTCATTTTGATTATTAAAGGGAAATTTTGTGTATCCTTTGTTGAATGTTATTGATTAGAATGTGTTTATAATATTTGAAAACAAAATATGAATCAGAACAAATTGATAATATAGGGAGGTATCTTTATTTAATGAAATATAAACGATAAATAGAATAGGCATTACTATACTGGAAGAGCCTCATCTTACCACACCTTTAACCAACTTACTACTTGGTTTTATGAGATATACTTTTGTAATCATACATATTTATGTTTTTAAAAGATTATTTCTGGAAGAAAAATATTCCAAGAAATTATTCCACACGAGGTTTAATTTGTTTTCAATAGAACATTCTCTCATATAATTGTGTAAAGATATATGACATATTTAAATAGTTTTTTGATGATTTCTTTCGTGTTTAAAACTCGCCAAAAATGAACAAATGTGTAAAGAAGGAAAGAACATTGAAAACAATTTCATCATATATCTTCATTATTTATTTTCCTTAGATTAGGCATTGTAAATTGTTATCGTTAATTTAATTTGATGTTAGATTTTCAATAATATTTCCTTGCAAAACTTCATGCTGACGACCGAAGTAGTTGCGAATATGAAAGACAACTGAAAGTGAGTGGTAAGAGCAAATAGTAATATGTTACAACTGATATTATTGATTGCTCGAAACGTCATGATACTTCATCACACAGAAATAACAATAATTTATCAAAATACAACTGCGCATATACGCTTCAAATGATAATATGAAGTAGATAATCACATATTATGATACAAAAATTAGTGCGATATAAAAAATACTATGTCTAGGTAGGCAAATGGCCGATATGCAATCAACACGCCAGACGAAGGACTAGAACTGCAAATGCTCTTGGCAATTGACTGGTATGTGGTTGTGCAGGATGCAATTGAACTGTCAATGTGCACAAGGCATTAAAAACACAGGCTTAGCTGTGTGTGTATGTGCGTATGTAAATGTGAGGAAATGCGAGTGAATGTCCAAGAATCTGGAGAATTGAGGTCAAGTTTAATTGTACTGCGAGGGATATAAAGTTATTGACGGAAAAGACCGCGCCAGACAGGCTGTTTCGACTGCTCGTAATAGGTGTAGATAAAGATTTAATAGCTGACGGCTCCTGCGATTATTTTGACAAGCAGATTTTTCCTGAGACGGTGTTAGTATCGGGCATGTGACCAGGGCAGCCAATCAGGTTGCCACGATTCTCATCGACTGAATTGAGATATTTTCAAGTTGAAGTCAGAATTAAATTTGGACAGCAAAAGAGCCGTCGCCTTTTCCTCGAGACATGATCCCGTCGAAAGAATAGAATAAGGAGCAGTTTGTTTCTATTTGCAACACAAAACGTGAACAAAAGTAAAGGGAAAAAAAGGAAGGAAGGAGAAAAATAAGCCGATGGCCTCCTGACTCTATCTTGTCAGTTACCTCATGTGACAACGGAACCTGACACCATCGTAGCAGACATACGAACACATCACTGGTACGTCGTTTTACTATTAGTTTATCTCTCTGTCTCTGTGTCCGTTTCTTTTGCTGGTATTTTCAAGAATTGATAGGTCTCCTGTCGTGGCAGAAAAGACAAATTGTGTTGAATAAAAGAGAAACGAAATTATTCCCTCTTTTATTTCAGCAACATCTGAATATGCATTCCACCTATCCAAATGTGAAAAGTTGTATGGGAATGTTCTCCTGCACCATAAAAAAGGCGTCACTGCGTTACATTAGCCGCCAAATTAGGAAGATGTCAATCCTGCTGTGAGCATATGGGATTTGCTGGATTAGCAAAGTCGCCCTGCAGAACATCCTCGCAGTACTTGAAATATATGTAGCTAATATCCCGGTACTGTACGTCCAAGAAAACACTCACGGATTTGAAAAAGTGAATATCCAAAGTGAAAACAGCTGTTTTCAGGTCAAATGATGTCAAACATCATTAGACCGATATCATCATACTTTCTGTATATATATATTCATTGTATGACATATCTTCAGTGTGGCAATAGACTATGTAGGACTATGAGGTAGGATTGAAACCTTCGCTCCAGACCCGGAGGCCGGTGTCCTACCTCTGCGTCAGGGACCTGGAAGGTCAGTTGGGTTGGATATAAGCGATATATTCATTTTAATATATATTCCCCAGCAACCAAAGTGCTCTATTTCTATGGAAGAGAATTCCATAAGCTTAGAATAAACGAGTTACCTCACTTAGAGAGTGTTGAACCCTGACTAGAAGAGCGTTAATCATTTTGTCATGTATATGTATACATATATATGTATAATATTGAAGCATTATTGATATATTCCTAAGGCTGGTTGCTTATTTTCATTACAGTTTATGTAAGTCACCATCCGGATTTTAACTACCGTATTATGGCTGATGACATTACTTTGTGAATTATAAGGGACCAAGTTGAAAGAAAAACATAAGTGCCAAAGCTTTTACGTTCACAAACAACACAACATTCTCATAAACTTGGTTTACATGTGCATAAATTGATGTAAGCTCTGCATAAAACATACATTTGAATTAACAAAAACATTCCGACAATGTGTGCAGTGATTGTGAACTTCATCTTCTGTTAATCAAATATACTTCCGTGGGCCCTCTGATATCTCATTTACTCACGTCACTCCAACGAGGTCTAGATGCAACGAGGTCAGTTTGATGTAGGAAAGTTGGGCACGTTGAATAATAGCTCAAGCCACCGCAATTGAGGTCACAAAAGCGTCAGGACGAGACTGACCTGTCCCTCTTAGAGCAACTGGGTGGCTCTGCCTCGAGGTGAACTGCCTCCTCACAACTGGGCTGAGCAATAAAAAGAGAACCCGAGGAAGAATCCGAAGGTTCTCGATGCGCTTAGCTATACGGGGCCAAAGTGCCCCTTCATTGGCTAACACTGTGCAAGTTCGCACTTGCTCTTGAACACACCAACCAAAGCTGTGTCTGACCCAATATGATGCCAAGTGTCCGTACCGACCACCCAGGCAAGCTAGCCGTGCAGATACGTAGCTTTAATCAGAGGAAAAAAGGCCAGAAAGAATCGTGTAGAGCCTATTTATACGTACTTCAACAGTAAGCAAAATGTAACACAAAACGGGTTTAACCTGAGATGAACCACAGCATGAAAAATAGCTCCAGCTAGAGCAACCTACATCGGGAAAGTGTCAAGACGAACCTGACCCTTACCTCTTAATGCAGCGGGACACCGTCGCCCAAGGGCAAACCTCTTCTATACAGCTGCATCAAGTGATCGAGAGAGGACTCAAGACTGAATCCAAAGGTTCACAATATTCTAACCAATGCCAAGCCTCAGTGTTCCTCCGTTGGGCATGCTATTGAAAAATTTACATTTCCCTTGCTCTATCAACTCAAGGGTTCATAAAACTATAGGTATTTGCTCTTGAGTCGCCACTCTCTACTGATTTTGATCCAAAGATCCTTTAATTCTACCATTTTTTATAGTAATTCCTCGAGTGAAATGGTTATAACAATGAGTCATATCTACTGAGATACCCTTTTATCTGCTGGCTACATTGGGTCTTTTGCAGCACATTTTCGATTATTGTTGGGGCTGGCTTCCCTGCAGAAAATACAGAGATAGAACTGATGGCTTAAGTTCCGTTGGTATGAGACTTCCATGGATTTGTAAACTTGAATTCACGTGTTTTCTTCGATGATTTTCAAACTCTCAAAATGTATAATCTACCAAAAATCTTAGTTTGCATGAACCAGTTTTCTCCCAGTCCAGTCTGAAAACGGAGCATATAATCCAACCCACGTCAGAAATGACCAAGAATATTATGTCTCTCTTTTGTATACTAACTTCCACATCGACGAGTTTCGTGTTCTATGAGAAGCTGAGTTATCTGCCGTTGTTTTTTTTTCTGTGAAAAGTAAAAGTTGTATCATCAGAAATCGGTAATTTTCAGATTGACTGTATCATAGTTTAGGAATGCACCAGGGGTATTTTTGATAAAACAGGTCAATGTCACTCAGTGTGACGATATATATATATATATATATATATATATATATATATATATATATATATATATATATATATATATATATATATATATATATATGTATACGTGTCTGCGTCTGTGTGTCACACTTCAACTGCTCAATTGCTTCCAGGGTTTCCTTTAGTGTGGGTGATGTTTCTGTTTTCGGTCGTTGCTAAATCCAGACGAAGCCGTTTCCCAATATTTCATGATTTTTTCCATAGCTTGTGCAAGACCAGACCTCAAAAATATAATTCATGTCGACTTCGAGCAGTGAGAAATCCAAACAACGCGATACGTTTTCAGCTTCTGCAGTTTTGACCAAAACTACTTTAGTAAACAAAGATTTATGTGCCGTCTCTAGAAGATTTGTTCACCACTCGTTAGGTAATGTTCGGATTGCATTGGCGGGATGGAATGCTTGGCTCAAGGCCATTCTCTCACCTAGCTATGGCTTGCCTGGTAAAGACGCTTGCTTATCTATAAGTACATTTCACATGTGCAGGTCTTTGCCAACTAATTCACTCTATCCTTTCTGGTCGACAATCCATAACAGTTTTCCCGGTTTATAGAGTGGTAGATTTTTACTCTAGATTCCGTCCAGTATATTGTTATCTAGGAGATCAACCATTGTTGGCACTCCACTCTTATCTGGCTTTGGATTGAATTGAAAGCAGAGTTTGCATCAGACTTGGTTGTGGTCGGATTGATATTCTGTACTTAGTATTGAAGGTTTTTCCAACTCACAAGAACTTGAAGCACCTTTGTTTTCAACGGAATGGCATGTATTTTTTCCTCAGTCTATATGTCTTTTGAAAGATTGCAATTGTGACAGAGAGTGCCTAACTTTTTCCTAAGGATTTGTTTCTAAAGACTGCCATTCGACGTGTCGGAATCCTGGCCTATCAGGACGTCCAGGTTTCCCACTATAGTGAGTTTATCAGTTGCAGGAATTTTGGTCAGGAAGCAACGTAGGTCAGAGACGACATTGAATTTCCATTGCTATATACGGTCTAATGGTCGGGGCATACACAAGGAACAATGAACTGCACTGTTAGATGTGCATTGTTAGCTGTATGGTGTTGAATTAGATGGATCAGCCGGTTGGTCAGTCACTGAGTTTTGAGACGACGAAGAACTTGGAATCAACGCCAGATAATCATCAGTCTGATTTGGTCTTGTCAGACCAATAAAGAGTATTCACAGGCTCCTTTGGTCTGGGAATTCCAACTTTACCAAACCTTCTATTAGAGAACAATTATTTGTCCAACAGGAACATACCTAGGGCTTTGTATTTACCGGTGGCAGAGGAAACTTAAAACATTGGTCTATGCTCAAATGAATTTTTTAATGTTGTTGAAGTTGCTTCTAAAATTTAAGCTGTGTCAGGCAGTTAACTGAATAGCTTGAGGGGTCTGTATTCTATTTAAACGTATTGAAAACATCATGCTTACGATCAGGCAAATAAGAAACATACATATGTAGATGAACCGTTCCGATCTTTTGAATGGTAATGGTGAAAAAACAGAAACTTTTCAATGTCATCATTAAACGTATAAGGAGTGAAGTAATAGTTATATTAATGAATAGCATGGGCATTTTGAAAATAAATAACTTGTGATTATTGAGTCAGCTGTACTCAAGCTAATTGCAGATTCACACATTGACTCCTTTAGATTTATTTTCATTTTTTGATTTCTCAATCTATCAATGTATTCAAACATATCACATGCACGCGCACACACACACACACACACACACACACACACACACACACACACACATATATATATATATATATATATATATATATATATATATATATATATATATATATATATATCCTAGAATCCAAAGAATAGAACAATACAAAAGGCGTTTATTGAATAATTGATACAGGGCTGCACTCATCCATCGCTCTCATAGCAAGAAAATTAATTTGAAATCATGTGCCGGTGAATAACTGTCGGATTACATTGGATATCCGTGCCACACCCATGAATTAATGTCATGTGTAGCTACTTGTGAATGATTTTCGACATAAAATAACATATAAAGAAAACTAATTATGTTTTTTTAAGAAATAGTAAATCAACGATGATAGCAAATGAAAAAAATGAAAAGACAAAAAAATGTCCTCAGAAAGAAAGGTAGCAAAAGCTAATTTGATAGACAGAAAGGACGAATGCATGATGAAAATATGCAATGATTTTGGTATTATACAGGGAACTGTTGGAAATCATAAAATTGGAGTTGGAAACCTAAAGGATACAATGAATAATTAATGGTTACACGGGAATAACACAACGAATTTATTCATATTCCATTATCCCAGTTTCATCAATCAAATAAGAAAATAATTAAGACGACGACGAATGGGATAAAGTTTATATTATTAGGGATTAAAACTGAATCGAGGAACTAATACCCTCGTAATGATAAGAACGAAATATTGGAGTAATATATATATATATATATATAGGAAATCTCAACCATGTTTTCTCTGCTTTCATTTACACTAGAGCTATTTTCTGTGGCCAGATTTATTTTGTTTGTATTTTTTTGAAGTCTTCTGTTGTTTTTTTTATTGTGAGCAATCGATCGCAATTCTTTGTTATAGCTTTTTCACGGTCAGTGAAACAATATTCCTCATGGTTCAAAGTTTCCATTCTTATTTCAGTGTGTTGGAGAAAACCTATGGTTTTCCTATTACCCGCCCCTGTAATGGGCTTATATCTTATTATAAAGTATATATATATATATATATATATATATATATATATATATATATATATATATATATATATATATATATATATGTGTGTGTGTGTGTGTGTGTGTATTGATAGATGATAATATACTTATTTATGTATGTGGATGTGCACATATATGATTGCATGTCAAAATTAGGGCCGCTTGTTCATGAATGTGTTTCTGTGGAACAACATGAAGCAAATTCAGACGACTCTCGAGTGTCTTTGTAGAACACAGTACTTGGTAAATTTAGATGCTTATATTACGACCATATATCATATAACAATTTCCACGTGTGAAAAGAATCGATACTTCACAATCTGATCAAGTAGAGATTTGTTTTGTTGGCTGGTGTAAGACTCACATCAGAAATGAGGTCAGGATATTTTGGTTCATCATTGTAAAACCTTGTAAATACATAGCTGCAGGATTCGAGATTCTTTGATAATTCTATAGGCATAATTATGGAGAAAAAAGATAGAAGAATCGTTTCTATTTATAAAAATAGATGCATATAAGGGATACTTGCAATAAGTAGATTTAAAAAAAAACATACAATTGACATAACGTTTCTACAAAGTTTACTGGAATCAAATCCACTCAAATTTATATTGATTTGTGAAAAGATGTCGACATTTACAGATACTTTTTTTATTATTACACTCATTGTTGTACTATGATTTGCATACTATGTTCCAAATTACACGTGTCTCATGCATCTTGTATGTGTAAGTTTGTTTTAATGCTTATATATATATATATATATATATATATATATATATATATATATATATATATATATATATATATATATAGGCAATTTTTGTCCATTTTGCATCTAGTTAGGCCGCATTCGAATGAAGTGCTTAAATTCCCTCAGTGATTCACATCGTCAGCAACCAACAGGATTTTCAGCAAATGATTCGATTATCAAGTTGAATAACTTTATAATCACAGGGTTCCAATAAAAACATTCCACCAAGATAAATTCATGCACTGCAATTCATCACTAAAGAAAGAGAAAAATGTGCGGTAGGCCCAGCAACAAAAATCAAAAGTAGAACTTTCCAAGCAAAAATAATTTTAAAAATCTACTGAAATTTAAATACCACCAAAGAGTTAATAGGCTTGAATGCAGATACGAAATCAAACTACCAAGTATGTGGTTAATTTTCTGATCGCAGACTAGAAATTATTTCCGTATTCGATACTCGTTTGAAGTTCCCTTCGATCCATTCTGACCGAATCATATCCTGTAAAGAAACCAAGCTGAACTGCCAGTGCACATTTATGTATGAGCATATCTGCTCACGGGGCCATTTTTCGTATTCTAGCCGACATTCCAACACAGAATTTAGTATCTATCTGTGCGTGTATAGAACTCAACTAACAAGTAACATCATTTCTTTAAGTCATTTCTAATTCATTTTTTATCATTGTTCACCACTCAAATACGAACGTGTCCATCTCAATGTATAACTAATTACATCTTCAATCAATTTATTCTTCAAATTTGAACATATTGTTGAACATATCTCTCTACGGGAAAGCCTTTTCAAAAGCATATCTTATCGTATCAAATAACTCTCGCATTTTAATCATCCTTTTTTTTAATCGTATATGAGTCTTCTCACCAATGTTCAAACCTCAATTTGAAGTCAGTATCTATGTTCTGCTCACAGCTACCATATTTTATAATAACTCAACTTTTATCTACATGTCAACGTCTAATCATCATCTGATTCCTAAACTGAGAATGCTCAACAGACAGGGGGGATAGTGCAACTCTCTCGGGTATGGAGAGGACATTCCTTATTCTAAAAAAGCAATCAGTGTAATGGAAATGAGGGACCATTTATGTAGGGGGAAGATTATTAGTCAGTTTTGTTATATGTATATATATATTATAATATATATATATATATATATATATATATATATAATATTATATATATATATGTGTGTGTGTGTGTGTGTGTGTGTGTGTGTAAGTGAGTGCGTGTGTGTGTGTATTGGCAACCAAGCAGCCTCAATATGGTACGTGGAATGACGATTGAAAAGCTAGCTACTCCTTCTCTATTGACTATCAATATGATCTCTCTCTTCTCTGTCTGTCTGTTGATTTGTCTGATCCTCCCCCCTCTCTCTCTCTCGATATATATATATATATATATATATAATTATATATATATATATATATATATATAAATATATATATATATATATATATATATATATATTTGAGATCCCTTTCTTGTTCTGTAGTCAGTATTGACGCGTCTCAAACTGATCAAATACCATTCTTCCTGCATTCATATGCAAATAATTCTCTTGGTTCTGATCATTGTAAATATAAACATGGAGAGACATTCACTAGACTTTATAGTGTTACACTACAAGCGTTGATGATGAAGAACAAGTGTTCTACTAAACTTCATACACGTGAAAAATTTACCAGTCAACTCAATGTGTGTGACGTGTTCTCTTTTAAAATGTGTGACAATCATTCAAAAACAGGGCTGCTTCGAAAACCATTTTCTCCTTAAAACAGAAATTACACATGTTTTGTGAGTCGTATCACATACTTTGATTGGCTGGAAATTCTTAATTCTATTTTTATCAGCTTACTTCACCAAATTAATTTTTTTTTAAAATAATGATCATTGTAATGTTCTTCAGACAATACTGAAGAAAAGTGAGTTTTATTATGATTCACGCCAAAATATATACTAATTTCGAGTGGAAATTGGAATAGTGTTAAGAATTAAATAGCATTTTATGTTCAGTATCCTAACATTCCTAAAACTAATGCTTTCTCCCAATGATAATCTATTGAACCGAAACGTGGATGCTAACCAATAGACTGACCCTCAAACTGAGAAGCAGGCAACCGGCCAAATGAAAAAATATAATGCTCAGACTCACAAAGAGAGATTATAAGGAGGAAGATATATTGGGGAGACAAACAAGAGTGGGGGATATCATAGAATACCACGTGAAGAAATGAGCCGGGAGAGTTCAGATATCGTATTGGCTTCAAAGCGACTATGATAGAAAGGCTGGCGAAATCCAGGGGAAAAACCTATCCACAGAGACAGACGACAAAAGAATGATGATGATGATGATGATGATGATGATGATGATGATGATGATGATGATAGTTGGGTGGTGATGATTAGTTTTTAAGGAAATTTAGGCTGCTTTCATATCATTTCTTATCAGTGAAATAATATAGGAAGTTCCTAAAGCATAACGACAAAATGATTAATCGGTACCAAAAATTTCGTCTCAAAAGTTAGAACAAACTTCTTTGTCTAAAAAAATAGGCACAAAAGAAAGAGTATTCCTTTGATAAAAATTCTACTGGGAGATAAATGTAGAAAAATGAAACAAGTCTAGACTAGAGAAATGGTGTTTATCAAAATTCAACGTGTAAATGTCTAGAGTAACTTCCAACATCTGACACAATGAATAAACTAAAGAAACTTCCCAATTAATAATGTGCTGATTTTTCTCTTTTTGAGCATTGAAAATTGTTTATCCAAGTCAATGACTTGTACATTATTTCAGTGGATCGATAGTCGAGCTGGAAATGTTATAAGGAAATCAAATGGATAAAGTTGAAAAAGCAGTGCAATTGATATCTATATCTATATCTACATATATATATATATATATATATATATATATATATATATATATATATATATACACATATATATATATATATAGATAGATAGATGGATATAAATATAGATGGATAGATATAGAGAGATAGAGAGATAGAGAGAGAGAGAGAGAGTGAAACAAAGAAAGTAAACTATATTTTATGTATAGGTGTGTGTGTGTGTGTGTGTGTACAAAATATCGCATATCTGGGCCAATGACTTATACATTCTTTGAATAGTTAAAATAAAGCTTAAAATGCTACCAGACACAGTGAATGAAGTTATGATAACGCTGCGCACTGGTACGCACATTGGGAACCTTCTGGATCCCTTTTATTACTCAGCCGAGCTGCGGTGAATATGGCACCCGGGAGCAGCACTGTTCAATTGCAATTAACAGAACAGGTTGGAACTTGTCCTGACGTCTTCGAGGCAGATGTTGCTTTGGTTGCCTAACAAACAAAAGCTGTGTCGGCTGGAGCCATTTTTGGATGGTTCCTATTTTCCCCACGTAAAGTTTTGACCTCGTGTCACATTTTGCCACAGCAAATAAAGACACCATCCAGTACCACGAGGAAGTATTGAAATCTTTGCTTCAAACTTGGAGGCTGGTATCCTCACTTTGCTCCACAGAATTGGACGGTCAGTAAGGTTGAATTTAAGTAATGTATTTAATCTGGCATATATTCCCAATCCACCAGAGTGCTCTATTACATTCGAAAAGCATTGCATGAGTTTACAATGAACGAGTTGCCCCACTTAAAGAATCCTCAACCCTAAATAAGGGAGTGTTGATTATTATGTCATTCACAGACAGCTGTTTCGTTGTATTACAACTCTTCAGTGTTGCTATAGACTATCCATTATCCCTTCCATATATACATTTCGAGAGAGAGAGAAAGAAAGAAAGAAAGAAAGAAAGAAAGAAAAGAAGGAAGAAATAAAGGAAGGAAGAAAGAAAGAAAAAAGGAAGACGGGTAGTGGATCAATATATGCATACATACTAAGGTTGCCAAAAGGAAAAAAATCATGCATTTTGGTTATAATGTGAATTCCATCATTGAGCTTTGACATTGCAACATTTTTTCAAAGGTCAAATAATTGGATTGACGATGAAGATTTTTATTGGTCACTGAATAACATACAACCATCCAGTGTTAACAACGATTCCAAGTTACACAATTGATTGAGCCATTTCTGCTAAATTTGAAAATGCGTGCCCGAATTGACCTGGCTTTCAAATGACCTTCAAAAGTCACAATGGGTTATCACAACATAAGCCGTGTCCACTCTCTGGTCAATATATCTTCGTACCCGAATGTAACCGTCTCTGTTACATTTGCTAAAATTGACCTGACTTCAAATTGACCTTCCTAGGTCACCAGGGGTCATGGCTATCAATCTTTTAATCATCCTAGTTTAAGAGTCTATTAAAAAAACATTGTCAGAAGCAAACTTTTGTTGGGTTCAGAGTTTTACATGTTTTAATGGTCTTGACTTAGCCATGCTAAAAAATATATCATAATCTGTAGGATGTTTTTTTTTCTGTCGCTGGTGACATGAACAGTTTGTTTTCATTGTTACCTGCAAGATTTCGATTAGCATTTCATTGATAGCGTCAGAGAAGCTAAGACAGTTATTTACTCTGTTGCATTTTAAAGCCTCATTTATGCATAGTATAAAAAGTCATCTTTGGTGGGAAGATGAAAGATATGAACTAAATGAAAAAACAATTCATTGAAATGTAATTTGAACAATGACAATTGATGAATATTAGGAGGAATACTAAAAAGGAAACTGTGTTTTTATTTATGAAGGTGTAACATAGATGAATTTTCCAAACTGAAAGCTTCCTTGGATATTCAAAGAAAATAAATATGAAAATTGTATCAACATTAACTTGTCTGAGTAAGAAAACACATACGAAATAGAAAGTAAACATTTCTATTCCAAATTGACACCAAAAACAATGCATGAGAAATTATATGTGTGAGTGTTTGTGTGTGTGTGTGTGTGTGTGTGTGTGAGAGAGAGAGAGAGAGAGAGAGAGAGAGAGAGAGTTTAAATGCGTGTGTAACCGTGTAGGAGGAGTAAACGCATGTATATACGAGTGGTCTTTTTTATTAATACCATTTTTCAAAAAACTTGAAGGGCAGATCCGGTTTTCATTAGTTTAATTATGGTCGAAATTTTGACGACTTTTCAATCGTATAATCGACCTAATTGGATGATTGGACTGCTCATTTTATATTTGAAAGAACAAAAACATCCATCGTTTTTCAAACATGTATTTCTCCGTGCATAAACAGGAGAGAATGTAATCAAGAAGTAAAGAAAATATTTCAACATAATTCTCTTTCTTCTCTCTCTCTCTCTCTATATATATATATATGAAGAGCTTGAGTTTTCCCGGAGGGGGCTCATAATTTTTTTATCATTCAATTCAATAATCTCACTTTCAATTTTAGTGTGACTAGTTCTGTAAACAATCGATTGCATTCTATACTCTATAGTTGTTCATGGTGACACTTGATAACAGATGATATTTTTGCTTCCGGATCCATTCCGATATATTTCAGAAAAGTCAACAGTGCATCTTTTCAGGCTCGATTGTAATTACACAAGTACGCTCAAGGCATTTGTAAAATAGCCAAGTTCATCACACATCTGTTTTCCTATGAACTAAAAGAGGATTATCTTGGCAATGAATCGGTCCTCTTTTTTCTGATACTAATATTTCTCTCTCAGCCTGTGCATTCTCGGCAGTGTGAGTTTCAAGTTGCAAGCATTACTCCAAGTGTATTTGTACAAATCAACTTTGGGCTCTCTAGTGTGTCTGCAGTCAACAAGTGATGTTGTATAGGAAGTGTCAACAGATTGATCGCATTTCATCAGATACTAGGAAGCAATCGGATTTCCATCGAGGGAATCAAGTGCGTCCCTAATCGGGGCCCAGTTTAGTGACGCATAAACATCAGAAATAATTTATTCCGCTCTTGAATTCACAGTGTGTATATCAGACCAACACAAGAGAATCCGGCTATCATTTCATTATATAACTTTTCTTTTTTTTTTTTCACAGCGGTTGATACAGAAATTCACCAATATCAGAACAAGTTTATCGCCATACAAAAAGATCACTGATTACAAATCGAAGCAGAATCGCAGTGCTATCAGTAATTATTTCATTAGTGTTAGTAAAAGAATAAAAACAGTCTAGTGTATTCGCTCCAAACATTTTATCTAGATATCCCATCGGGTATCTTAACAATTAGGAAAGAACTAATACTTGTGTTTTGATTTTGCTATTAGAAGTCAACATCAAAAACTGTGTTATGTTTCAGGTAAGTTAATGAATTTAATTGTCAATTTACGAACAAACATATTTTCTGTTACTACCTTTTTTTTAGCAATCACTAAACTATTTGATACAATTTTTTTATCCATGAGCTGACTGCTTAGAAATAACCGTCTTTTCCTTTCATTACAAACATACCGAACCTGTAAACAAGGATATCTGTTTTTTTTGCATTGTTATAGAATTATACCGATGGTCAGTTCGAATTATAGTTGCCTTATCTTTCTTACAGCACATTTTTTGATTTTACGCAGTACTCTGGATATAACAAAGATGACAGATTCTGCAGTAGCATTTTGTCACATAATTCATTAAATCTTGAATACCTTATTTGTCTGCTGCAGGGATTGGAACATCTCATTTTGGCTAGAAAACAAATTAAGAAAAACATCTAAACTTCAACAGAAAACTGATAAAATACTCCAAGAATGTATTACAGCAAGAAAGGAACAATTTCGTGAATATACATTCAAATCCTTGAAGTGATTTTTTATCATCATAGTCTGGAATAACGCAGAGTTTGGATTTATGCCGACTTGGTTAATTTATTTAGAACCAGCAAATTTGTAGAAGTTGTGTAACCGAATGAACAGAGCAAAGACCTGCTTATAGATCAGAGATGAAAACCCACATCTTGTGTATAGTCATTTCCTAATGCAATTACTTGTCCAATGAGATTGCTGATTACTCAACCTGCTGATGTGCAGTCCTCACATGGGACTTTCCTAATTTTCATATCTGTAGAGCAGAGACAACTATATATGTGTGCATGTGTGTTTGTATTCTACGTGTTTGTGCTTGTGTGTGAACCCTCAAATTCAATGAATTCTACCCTAGCCAAAGGCCCATCCTTCCAAAAATCATCAGATTTTTTGAGATCTTTGGATATTGAGTGGGCTCACAGGGATTGAGAAAAGGATGCGAGTGAATATATATATATATATATATATATATATATATATATATATATATATATATATATATATATATATATATATATATATTTGCAGAGTTAAATAATCCCTCAAAGAAATACGTTGGACGAAGCAATTTAGATGTATCTTTCTTCTTTTCTAGCTTTAATCACTTATATCCAAAATTGAGAAAAACGACGTTTATTCATCGAAAATCTTTCCTTCCGTATCTGTCGATTTATCTCCGGTTGATACTTTCTCTGAAAAGGAGACGCGATTAAAACTCTATGGCGGACGAGGCAGATGGATGTAGACCCATTCGAATGGCCATGACACAGGACTCTGAATATCATTCAACTTAGTATTCTGTTCATACACCAGCTTCGATACCGAAATAGCCGGACTGAATATTTCATAAATAGACTTTTGTTAAACTGTCGACCTATCATTTGATAGGAATCTAAATTCAACTCAAGATGCTTCTACAAATACTGATCTTTGTCTACCGGGTCTTTTCGGACATAAATCTTCAAAATATGTACTTGATCTGACAAGTCCCCGACACTTGGCGAACCCTAAGCTATTGAAGTAGACACGTCAAGAGTGTTGCTAGCGAGTGACTCGGTTCTATACATATTTATTAAGACCAAGCTATATGAATTGCCGCTCAGGATAAGAGTAGAATCAAAGTTAACCTTTAAATGTGTATACGTGGTCAAATTCTTTTGACGAAATGATAACATTTCTAGAATGCTGGCACCGTGTCCCAAGGATGGAACGTTCTAGTGTAACTAATCGCAGAATCTCTTTGATATGTTCGATTAATCTGTAAATCTGGACTCAAAATGACAGGCCAAAATGGCGGCGTTCGACATTGGGTACACGAGCGGGGAGAGGAACGGAAATTTCACTCATTGAAAGCCTCTTTTCCCCGTTCTATTAAAAGTTTAATCCTTACGGATTATGTTCGAAATACGCTGAGGTTGGTATTTAATAGCACACCACTGGGAAATAAAGTATTAAGCATTGTGGTTCTTTAAAATTCTGTCCACTTTCTTGATTCCAGGATTAAAAGACTTAAGACTAATGTTGGAAAATCTTTTTCAATTTATACCATTACATAACAAGATTTTGAAGTTTTGTCCAAGCGAAATTAAGTATTTACTTACGTTTAAAAATAATATCCCCTTTTATAAGGAATTGGTTTTGATAAGCATCCAATGAAATTACAATAGTAACAAATAAATTATTCATGTATAAAAGATCATCTTGTTCGTGAATATATAATACAATTTTCATAATAGACGTATTAACAGCTTTATATATATGTATATATATATGAATATATATATATATATATATATATATATATATATATATATATATATATATATATATATATATATACATATATATATATAAGTTCAGCCATTTATTTCCCAATGTTTGTCAATGTAACTTATGTTTTTTCTCCATCACTCTCTTACATATCCTTTTTTCATTACGTTACATTGTGTTTATCGTATGTTGTTGAGATGAATAATTATCCACTGTGTAACTATTTAGGGGATTTAGAAAAAAAATTATATTAACATGGAACCCCAGCAACGTTGATCAAACACTACATCCATTTCAGCTATATCCTGATGTCTATCATGCCATACGTTTAGTTTCTCATCCCATCTAAGGTATCATCATGATATATTGTATGTATATATATATATATATTACTTAATACTATATATCATTTGAGTTTTGATGTGATCAGCATGTCAAACATGGGTTTGATAAATTGTCTAAAAATCATAATAATGACCATTCTTGCAACAAAAGACACACTGTTCTAATCTGTGAGTTGCTCAAGCTATTCTCAAATGATCTGATTATATGGCTTTGTAAAATACATGATTGAATACCGTTGGTTTTAAAAGGCATTCTCACAATACTGAACAGAAAAGAACTTAGTTCATCAAACAATTATCGACAAATATTCTATAGTGATTTCAATATCCAAATCTATGAATGTTACTTTTACTCCTTTAATTCAAGATTACCATAGGACTTTCCAAATTTCCATATATCATCATGATAACATAATTTTTCAATGAAACGAATACAACTTAAATAAAATTGAGCTCATTTTATATTGATTCTATTTTGATAAGCAGCTGATGAAATATTCTACAACATTTGGGATGTAATATTCTTTGATAAGATGACTTGATAGCTTCAAAGGGTGGAATACGCAAAATCTTGTTTTCCCTGTTGAGAAATCTCTTGAGTTGGCCAATCAAATCTATTTACTATTTCCTTCCAGAAATTCCAGTTCCATTATTTCATTTGATTCTTTGGGGAAAGTTTTGATTAGGAATTTTATAATTTACATTTATATGCAATATGAAGGTGGAAATCTATACCCAACTACTGGAAGTGATAATATTTATCTCAAAAACATATATGTATGAACAATATTTCAATCAATATCGGACTTACTCAGTAGCAAATCGATCAATCATGTTGAATAAAAAAGATGAACATCGTGTTGAGATTTACATGATCTGAGGACGCTTGATTATCTCCAATGCCTAGAAAAATATAATTCATACAAAATGTCGTATAATTATCACACACTGTCAAAAATGAAAAGTCAATCTTCTGAAACTTCATACCGTCGGTTTAAGGAAGATATTTGGTCTGTGAATTGTGAGTGTGTCTACGTGCATTTGAGCATGTGCGTATGAATATACGGCGTGTATTATTGAATGGCCGTCTTTCATATGATCTCATTAGATAATGTGCGTGTGTTTTATGTTTTAACTCATCTCTTGCTCCATCTTTATAGCATTGTTCCAAACCAACATTTGACTACTTGTAATTTAATAAAAACGCATTTATTTTGTAAAGATACAGCTTGACGCAACGCCAAACTATGGGAGCTATCCAGTGAATATTGGTAACGTTTTTCTTGCTATACACTACAAGTAGTAGCTTTTAAACCATTGTTTTAACACAGAGACCCAAGATATTGTCCAATAAAAGTCCACATGATAAAATCAATCTTATAACATGAATAACGATCACTAAAATTGCAGTACATGTATAAATATGTCTCAAAATTATGAGGTGAAAGTGATAAAGATTTGTCCATCTTCAGCTGGAGAAACATGGAGTCTGGATTTTGTATTGATGTTCATGATTAAACACGAAATCTTTCGAAAATATTCTTGCAACTTCATCATGTGCAATAAACCTGGGTCTTCTCAAAAGTATTTCGCATTGGATATTGTAGTATCATCTAAACATCCTCTCCATTCTTCGAAACAGGCTACTGATTTTTCTTTCGGGATCACTATGAGCTGACTGGTGGTTTTCTCCCTGATCTAAAAGATGGTCTAGCAGATCTTTTGGAAAAAAATCATTAGTTGTAGGAAGCAAAATCTGGATTCTAAGTAAGCTAGCAGATTATGATGATATGTTGTTTTTAAAAGGCCCTGGACAAGACATGAAAAACAGTCATCTGATACACAGGCTCACAACTCACTGTTGACTGCGCTACATCATAGAAAAATGCAAACCCGGGGAAAAAAATGTATGTGTATCCTTATATGGCTTCCAAGATTGAAATATACGAACATATTAGGATAAAATTGAACATTGTAAAATATATAAAGGTATATATCATTGTTATTACTGAAAAACCGTGTGCCACAAGAGATGTTTTCCGAACAGTGGACTGGACCAGTGTGGTGGATGAAGAATTGCGCGTAAGTTAATATACATCTTAAATTCTGTCCTGTATCCGTACAGTTCTGCGTAGAGAAAGGAAGAAATGTCAGCTTCTGGGTCTGAAGCGATGGTTTCGATCCTACCTCAAGGTAGTTGATAGGACATCAGATAGTCTATAGTCATACGGAAGAGTTGGAATGAACCTGCTGTCCGCCGATGTCTCATTCATTATTCATATATAATATATATACATATATATATATATATATATATATATATATATATATATATATATATATATATATATATATATATATATATATATATAATTATTGATTTTATATAAATACATATATGTGTCATATTCTTGGATATATGATATCATCATTAGCCATGTATTTATGTACAAAGGCTTTACAAATCCATGTTGACTGTGACTATCCTAACCCAAGCCATTCCTTAACAGCACACCTATCTCAGCTTCCATCCTGCCTTTCATACTGTACTGCATGCTCTGTCTCATTCTTTTTAAGGTTCACAATTTGGTCTTTTCCATTTTCTTCTGGAAGCGTTAAAAGAAACCTTACGAGTACGCAAGTCCCCAGGGCCTAATTTTTACATAGGATGCGCATGTATCACATTCTCTGAGAAGAAAAACTGTCTCTCCGTGCTGAGTACGTATTCCTCTGTTGCACGTCTTATTGAATGTATAATATCCCTCACCGTAGAGTGATCTCTGATCCATGCCAATATTTTTCTTTATCAGTTAGAAACATCCGTATCATTGCTCTTTCCACGGCTCTCTTTGAGTTTTAAGTTAATTCACAGTTACCCTTGTTGATTCCTATCTTTTGTACTTGTAAGTTATCGTGGACATCCAACTTCATTATCTGACCTAGGTAAACGTATTTATCAAACATTCTTATGGTCTTTAGGTGGACCACAGTGCTGAATCTCACCTACATCTTTAAACTGTTCATTCTTAATTTCATTTTTTTGCCTCCTAAAGTCATATCAGCTAATATGTTTTGTATTTTTTCGCTGCTTCTTATATTTTTACTTTTGTCTTATGTAATAATTTGTTTGGTTTTGATATGTTTGATTATTGGAACATTTTCAAAATGTTGTGCACATGCACTGAATTGAATAAATATGTTGGTATTTTAAGACACTCTTAATATGCCCATTCATTCCTTTCACACTTTAGTTAATAGTACCAAGCAGGAACGCATATCAGTCAAAATACAAAAGAGACACGTGAAGCTTTCTATGGTGGTTTACGCCCTTTATTTGGTTTGGTTAAGGATAGAGCACAAGTCGTGATGTGCATTTTTCGTGCATTAGGTCCAGCCCATTGTGATTTGAATTTTCCATCTGTTTGTATGATACCTCAGGCTCCTGTCATTCTGTAAAATACAGTGTTGCCTTATGATCTCTCAATGTGAGGTTTAGCATGATTTCCTCATATGCAAAGTGCATGGTTGTCAGTTTTAGGGTCGATTTTATGATTAAATCGTATGTTTCAGCTTCATATCAGGAGGATGCATTGATTGTATACCCTTCTTTTTGTGACTAGTTGGGGATGTTCAATCCTCAAAGTCAAGCTTGCTCGACCGAAAACTCGCCAATGTAGTATGACTTTTTGTTGTATTATTCGTTCTTGAGGATTTAATCCGTTTTCAAATCTGATTGTTGCATATTTATCACGAACATGTTTATATATATTTATTAATAAATTCTATTTGCCAAATTTCATTTGGAGGCTAACTGTTTCGGTTGCCTCAATTTGTTTGTCTAGCATTAGTTGGAGATTGTAAGGATTTTTAGTGGGGACGACGATGTTGGCAGCAAATCTTGGGTTTCCTCGGTATTCCCTGTCTTTTATTATTCCCTTTGTGCCCATTGTATGTTCGGAAAATCACGACTTAACAGGCTGTGAATAGTTTCGGTGATATGGTATCTCCTTGCTTCACCCCATTTCTTGTTGAAAGGTCTTCAGGTAGCCCGATGAAGGGACTACCGTATTGGTAGATATGTTGCAGTACTGTAACGCGATTGGAGTCTATACCTTGTACTATCGCTTAAATGACTTCGATTGTAGATACCCAGCGATTATTTGCAAAATTTTGGCCAAAAGAAATAAGATGGCGTAACGAGCAAGATAACATTCAGAAAGTACTAGCACAACCATGCTCATGCTAGAAAGGTCTGGTGAATCTTGGGAAAGATCGTTGTTCAACTAGGGATATCAAGATGATGGAGATGATGATGATGGATTTAATGCTTGTTGCACCAAGGACCGGTTCAGTCTAGAGTGCAAAGTACATTCCCTAATGTGAGCGAATCCTTAAGAGTACGTTTATATTCAGTTGACATCTTGCGTTTTCTCCTCACTTTTGACTTGCTTCTCTCGAATTGCTTTACCGCCATGACTCACTACCGATCAATTTTATTGGCTTGAGCGAGAAAGAAAGCAACAAACTTCTTCCCATTTAAATATTTGTATAAATCACGCGATTCCGAGGTTTGGATCACGCGTGTTAGAGAAAGATTGTGTCAGGACAACCGAGTGTGAATGGGGCACCAATTCTATTCTAAAAGCTTTTTGATTACAAATCGCTTCGTGGGTAACCAGTATATTTAGCATGGTAGTAGCATCTCTTGTTCCGCGCATACGTATCCAATAATGCATTGCTGGGAAGACATCTTTCAACCCTGGACAGAATTTGATATACAAACGTATGAAATTTGTACTAAAATGTGTGTCAGCAATAGAATGGGAGTCCACAACCATGGACAGTAATTGAAAATAGCTGCGTCAGTTGAAAGCCGTCAAGTATCTGACCCACCAGTCATGTGGGAGTTTGGCTAATGACATACCGACACGGCTGCCGTTTTACTGCTTGAATACGACGTGAAGATTGCTCTAATGTTAGCTATATACACTTGGCCATAGGTGAATTTGAATATTTCATCCACCAATTGTGCAAAAATCAACTTATTTCTAGTGCCCCCCCCCCCAAAAAAAAACACTGGAAAGCAACGAACACGCTAGCTTTGTTAACGACAACATATCTCTGAGTCTAATAACTTTAAGGTAAATACAACGTTTACATCCCCCATTCAATAAGAAATCATCACAATTTAAATCATAATTTAGAAAGTCACTTGTAAATACATTCAATGCTAGTGTGCTTTTCATGCTAAATCAATCCACACAAAAAAACGTAGAAAACTTCAAATATACAAACATTTATATTTGCAACAACAGACATCGCAGGTTATTGCCACTGTGAGATAATCAAATCTATGTAGATTCGGCAGACTACTACTACTACTGCTACTACTATTAGTACTACTACTACTACTACTACTACTACTACTACTACTAATAATAATAATAATAATAATAATAATAATAATAATAAAAATAAAAATAATAATGATGATGATGATGATGGTGATAATAATAATAGTAGTAATGGTAATAATGATGAAGAAAATGGTGGAAGAATAGATATGTCTGTTCAGCAGAGCTACTTTTAATAAATTTTTATGAATACTGACTTTCTTGCAAAAGATCATTTTTTCTAATTTGTATTTTTTTAAATATCATTTATTTTTACTCAATCTGTTTGATTTTTTTTTCAACCGTCAATTCAAAACTCCATCCCTTGTTCCACCTCTGTCCTGTCCTCTAGCCATTCCGTTAGGGTCAGTGCAAAATCTTTTCATGTAAAATTAAAATTGTATCCCTGCCTGACAAAATTAGGTTATCTTATGTATAGCTAACGTCTGATAGAACGTGCTATTTCATTTGAATATTCGGATGCTACTTTAGAGCATAAATTGGCCAGGCCTTTCGAAACCTAGCGTGATGGGAAGTAGAATGGGTAGCCAGCCTCAGACCCAACCAGACAGTGGACTCATACTAAGTCATGACTTAAAAAAAACTATAGTTGGGGAATACTATATACTATATATACTTAATCAGCGAAGACATAAAGTTTAATGCTTTAGTTTTTATGTAGGTAGTGGGAGACAAACACTCTGCTACACATAGATATTGCACACACTCACTTTTCCGGGTGAGAATATATCCTCGTTGGTAAGAGCTGGTGGAACTCTAAGATCTAAGATTGTTCCTGAACCACATCAATTTTAACCACTCCACCAATGTCTGGTGCTACCTCAAAACACAAAAAACAACAATCTTGATGGGACAAAAACGTCAATTTATTGCAAAAAATGGGGAACAAATCGAAGATTTGTGAGTCATGACCAACAGATGCACGCCTGTTAGCCATCAGGATGGACCCAGTCGTCATTATGTGACTGCTAGCTGAAACTGCAGCTTGTGTACCCTTAATGGCCTTTAAGAGGGACACAGTTATTACCAAGCTACTGTTGGCTAAATCCCCAGCTCATGCTCAGCGAATGACAACCAGAAGGGGCACTGCTATCACCGAGTGGCAATTAGCCAGAACAAGTAGAGAAATTAGTCAAGAGAGGAGAACAAGTTAGTAATGTTCAGCTACTTCTGAAGCAAACCATCTGTGCGGTGTTTTAAGCATTCATGCTCAAATTATGGAGGGAAAAATCTGCCGTACTGATATCAACCCAGCGTCTGGCTGATCAAATGAAACAAAGTCTGAAAAATAAATGGCCTCAGAGAATGGCAAACAACAGATCCGCGATGGGACAGAAAATGAACAAAAAATAACTCATCCAAATAAGAATCTCTCAACACAGCCAGCAGAGTTAATGATGAAATTGAAAGAAACCAAAACAAGAAGAAAATTCCTGAAGGGAAACATACACCACAGAGAGAAATTGACACTCAAACAGAGGAAGAGTAAGCTATTAACTTTGGAAGAAAATATGTAAGAAGAAAAAACACCATTGCGTACCATTAGTGACAATGGCAGGAAGATACTAAAAGAATTGACCAAACATGTCAATTGCCTCCTGCAGCATATCGAAAGAAACAGCCTATCAGAACTCAAAGACCTGGAGCAAATTGTAACAGAATTCTCCACAGTACAAGAAAGAACCCCAAAATAATAAAAAGGGGAAAAACCCAAGTGAAAAACAAGATTAGAAAGACAAATCTCACTATTCCAGAGAGATTGAGTACTACTGAGAAATGCACAACACATGGACGGACAACGTGTAAAGCAATTGGGCAAATTCAAGATAAGATAAAAAGGAATCCCTGCTGCAATGGAATAAAACATTGGGGATGGAGAGCCGAAGAGTCAAGGCTGAAAAGATACAGGCAAAGACAGCCAAATAAACACAGAACTGCGCATTCCAAAATAACAAAAGAACGTTTTATTAGGATCTTAACAGAGAAAGTAGATAGAACATAAAACTCGATGCTACGGAAAAAAAAAATTACTGGAACATAATGTGAGGACACACAAAAAGACACAACGAAGCCCCAAAATGGTTTGATAACTGTAAGTCATAGACAATGGAGAACCAGCACTATTAACAATTACCATATAAAACAAAAACCTCATTGAAACATGCTCTCCGAGGAATAGCTGACTAGAGAGCACTAACACAAAATGAGGTCCACTGATATTGGTTCAAAAGATCCACTGCACTATATGAAGAGCAGAATGGACTCAGGAGAGGAACTAACTGGGCGAAGGACTAGCTCTATGCAGACTAGATGATGGAAGAAGAATGAAAGACGAAGAAGAATATGAACATTGCAATCGGATGGATGAACTTTAAAAAGCATGTGACATGATTCCATACAGGTAGATACTCAAATGCCTCAGAATATTCAAGATCAGTGAACCGACAGTGAGATTCATTGCCATGAAAATCTGGACGACAGCCACGGGAAGAAAAGGTAAATATGAAAAGGGGAATCTTCCAGAGAGACCCTTCGTCTTCATTACCATCTGTTCTAAGTATGATACAACTCAACAGAATCCTGAAAAACAGCGGAGAGTACCCCGAATGCAAACGAGAAGACAGAACCTAGTAATCGTAGACAAGAAGAGGAAAAACTTTATAATATACATGGCTATGCCTGCAGACCACAGAGTAATGAGATAGGAACCTGAAAATACCAGAATCTGGCATGAGAAGCGAACAATGAATATGAATGTCAGGGTTGTTCCAGTAATAATAGGTACACTCGGAACCGTACCAAAGACACTGAGGGCGAAACTGGAGGAACTAAGGATAAAAGGAGGATTGAAACTGTGCACTACTAGGATTGCACGGTTACTGAGTGCTATAAGTATGAAGCCTACGACACGAGCTGTTGGCATTAGCCTAAGAATGGGGAGAAAATGGTGCCGGCAGTACAAACCACAGGACTGCTGTGATAGGTGAGGGGCAGATTAGATGAAAGGAAGGCTAAAGAGCTTAGGAGACATACTGGCACTCAACTGTCAGTGATCATCATTGAACAACAGGTAGTCCAAAGTGATGCTGTTGACTATGAGAGTGTGATGAGAAGGGCTGTAGACCTGAGGAGACTTTCCGTTACCCAGTCTCCAGCGGTAACCACAAGTCAGCTGGTGGGAGAATGCTAATAATAATAATAATATTAATGATAATGATATTATAAGAAATAGCCTTGCAAATGCTTGACACCAATATGCACAGACAACTTCAATGTAGCTTTACATTTTGTGCTTGAAATCATACTTAATGGGATGATTCGTTTTACAGTTGATGCACTCACTACTGTCTTTCGTAAACTGATCAATATCGATGCAATTACTGGCATAAAATATTTTTCAATATTTAATACAATTATGTTTTAAGGCTTGTGTATTTCAACTTATCCAACTTTAGCAATCTGATAATATCATCGTAATGTAGCTTTTTTAGTTTCAAGTAACGATGCCGTTGCTCTTTGCCAAAAAAGCTTCTACTCTTTCAATATCCCAGACTTGATATCAGGATCAGACAGCAAGGACACTCTCCATATGACACCGTACTATTGATTTAGACATTTTCTCAAATGTATAACTGTTAGGTAACTTGAACGATTGTCATATAGCACCAACGATTATCTTTGTTTTCTCAAGTCACAGTTTCCCACTTTCATCGGATCTAGCTTTGCGTCTATGAAAACACTGAATACAGGCTGTGAGAACAACAAACATGCATTAACTTTATTTATTGTTTGTTATCGGTTTATTGTCATTGTTAAAGCAAGACTAACCGGAAATTTTCACTATCAGGAAAGCTAAAGCAGTGTTGTCTTGATTAAGGTCGGTTTGCTGTTAAGAAAGAAATTGAAACAGTCTGTTGAGAAGACGTTTGTATCCGTCAAGAAAAGAGCGTTAATATTGAAAATTAGGTATCAATTCCTTCAGTTTGATATCCCATTCACCATTCATGAAAATTAGTTATAATCGATATATAATCCCCGAAAAAAGTTGCTGGAGCAGTAAAATTGAATTAATTGGATCCTCCCAACTGGAGTCACTAAGGCAAATGACAACCTTACTAAGCCATTATCTTACTGTTTGTAATTAAGTCAAATTAAATCAGAAACTTCAAGCGGAGTGATGTTTAGAATTTTGTGAATACCTAAATTAGTCGTTTCTTTTTATCTCTTTCAAATGACACTGGAACAAGAAACAAATGTAACCCGTTGTGATTCAGCATTATTTTTAACCTTCCGCCAATATTAAGTTTACGATCCGAAAACAAAACCTCACTTTTCCTTTTAAAAAGTGTCCACCAAATACTCTAATTGATCGCAATTAGGGTATTTGAGTTAATAAAACATTAATATTCATCATTTGTAATAACATCTCCACACTAAGTGCATACAATATTAATTAGACGGACGAAAAGTCCATGATAGCCGTCAGGATTCCACTTTGTAAACATTTTCCACTGAGAAAATGAAGAATCATAGCATTAATTGATACAATCAGAAGAGGAACAATGATAAGAAAAGAAAATTGTAAAAGCTGAAAGTCAGACAGGACACGTGGATGAATAGTCTGCTTTCGCGTTTTGGACGGGCTGCTTGTTCTAGAGGTTTGAGTTCAGTAATTTCAAGAAAACCTGTTATGTTTAGTATATTCATTGTTAGGGTAGGTTTGTATTTTGGGGGTCAGGGATAGTGTCAGAGTTAAGATAAGCAATCATAGTGCTAGTGCCATTTTCTTCAGGCTCATCATTAGGATTAGTTTGTCATCAACAAATGTTTTTTATAGCTTGAAAAGCAACAATTTTGAAATAAGAAAAGTAATAGACAAACGAGAGGAAAGGATAACCCTAATTAATTGAAAGCAAAATAGGGTGAGAGAAGTACATTGAGAAAAAGGATGTTTTATGAGCTTAAAAAAAACTGCTTGTATGAATCTTGATGAGAAGACACTGAAGGGAACACTGAAAAATCATTTAGAAAAGCCTAGAATAATCGTAGATATTAGCAGAGCAGCCCTAAAGAATGGCAGCATTTTGTACTTATAGATCATCACTTCTACCTTTGATCTAATTAACATTGAGCTCTGCTTAAGCCCAGTTCCTTCACGATTCTGTCATTGGTCGAAGTGTACGATCAGAGTGTTTTATGGGAAACACACAAAATCTTTACTTCCTTGAATTGTTTTGCCGGGCAACGATTCAAGTCATATCAGATGCACAGCAATACGGGTGGTGGTGAAAGCTACACACTGAAGCGATCCTCTTCTTTACTTACCTTGAAAGCGTAACATTCGAACAAAAGCCGCAACAAGCAAAATATTCTCGTGATTCAAAGTGTTGGATGGTCTGGATGGGTGAATATAGTCGGTGTATACGTGTCATATTCCGTTGGGAAAGAGAAGGGAAAATTCAGAACGAATGATTAGTTTCCTGTCTTTTTTCCATATTGATTATGTTCCCTTAAGTCAATGTATGCTTTTAAAAACACTATACATACATACATACATACATATATATATATATATATATATATATATATATATATATATAGAGAGAGAGAGAGAGAGAGAGAGAGAGAGAGAGAGAGAGAGAGAAAGAGAGTGAGGGGGAGAGAGAGAGCTTGTTCAACAAAAATCAAAATCTTTCGTTGAATTTGATCGCAAACACTTACATCTGAGTAGTTTTTCTGTGTAATTAGTATTCATAATGCTCATGTGATAAGTTAGTTTGCATGCAGTCTGAGATATAAAACTGACAGAACGGATTTAATATTGACATGGGTGAAAATTCGATGAGTATGACTCGAGCAGCGAGTCATTTCTGTTGTTATATTTGCTAAACCCTCATTGTCGAATACGTTTTTGGGGTAACCTATGTAAGTATGCCCAGTTTCAAAACGTACGTGTTATTTAGTATAAAATGATACCAATATACAATGAACATGATACTTAATATAAAGTGGCAAACTACCTGCATGACATAAGCTGTTCAGTATGAAAAGGAGGTACAGTTTAATGGCACTCCTGAAATGACATGACTATTTTGTTTTTATAATCCTTTTATGATCAATCAAATGGTAAACAACTGATGCTCTCGAGAATCTGATCAATCGTGGTGCACAATCACTCATCCAAAATCTAAGAAAGTGGAAAACTCTGAAAACCGATTTTCTAAATGAAAATGCTCAGTACACAGAACTTTTACTTATAAATAGAAAGTAACTTGGCATTTTCTTTTATTTCTTAGTAAACAAAAGCATATCAGTGATTCCATCGCTTATGTTTATCTCATCCTTATTACCAATGTGGAAAATGATCAGAAATATTATTTTTAGTCAAAATACCTCACTAATTATGGAATTTAAATTTTCATCATGGTTCAATGCAATGACACTACAAATTCTCTCTCTCTCTCTCTCTCTCTCTCTCTCTCTCTCTCTCTCTCTCTCTCTCTCTCTGGAATAGAGCACTTTGGTGGGCAGAAAATTATGTGTAAGTAAGTTACACTACTTAGTTTGGTCTAAGTAACCGTCCAGTTCCGCTTAGGGTAAAGGTAAAATGGCTGTCTCTGGGTCTGAAGCAAAGGTCTTGATTCTACATCATGGTAGTGGATGTTGGATAGTTACAGCCACACGGAAGAGTTGAAAAAAAAAGAGTTGTGGTTGACACAATTGTTGATTATATATATATATATATATATATATATATATATATATATATATATATATATATATATATATATATATATATATGGAAGTGTTCAATAATTCCAAGAAATTAGTACACTAGAAGAATATTTTGTTGTAAAAGGTCAGGATGAAAAGATTTTAAACTGGTATTACATGTAGATAATGTAAGATTCAATGTAGATAAAAGCATTAATGTGGAGAGGATTTAGGGGGACTGGGCTGTATACTTCTTCCAATTCGGACATGATATTATTAAACATGAATATCTGCTTCTAGATTCTTCAATTACTTGATATTATGACCATGTATCCATCACAATCAAAATCAATGGTTTGGCAGATTTCTTAAATAATCAAATTATATGACTGGCTAGAATTCTTAAATCTGAACTATTTATTTGGCAATAGATACCTGCAGACATTAGAAATATAGATTCAAAATCTTGGATTTTACTTGGGCTTGAACGTTCAGAGGTGTTATGCTTACATATTCATATTTATATAGACATTTGCTTACTTCACCTAAGCCTAACACAATTCATCCGAAGAAATGTTTGGTTGCATCATACAGGTACTATCACAAACTTTTGTGAATTTAATCTTTTTAATAATCGTTGATTGCGAATGAGTATTTTTTCCCGATGGATTAAAGACTGATAGAAATGTCCGAAGTTCATGTTATAGTTTTCTATGTGCTTTCGATAACCAACGGAAATTTTCAGAAGTAAATTCCAAGTTTAGTGTTCTTAGCATCAGTACTTGTGATAAAAAAAGATCTTTCCTCCTTGTTAGGTGAAATGTGCTTTAATGAAAAGAAAAAAAAAACGCAGTAAAAAATACAGTACACACGAATGCATGTTATTTTGCTTTCAATTTACTGCGATTCGATTAGTGCGTCACATGACCGGATATTAGATGTGAAGGAGTGACAAATATGTTGATTAAGAAGCACCACACTTATGTATAAATTATCATTTTAGCACTTTTGATCACACTTTTATTCACTCTATTAGAGCTCTTAACTTAAATATCATCCTGGATGCCTTACCTGTATCATGCAGATAAGTCCACAGCAGCGTATTCGATTGAATTCGATCGCGTTTTATAACCATGATAGATATTATTTCTATTTATGATGATAAATCCTCACAGACACTCGGCGAATAAATAATACTCAACCCTTCTTAGGATTGAAAAAAATCATAATCAAATTATGTCTGGACACCAAACAACGAGTGATTGATTTTATTCATCTTTTTAACGAGAAAAAAATATGTTTTAAATTCAGATGTGTGCTGCAAAGTATTATTTATTGTTTGTGTGATGGTCTGCATAATGGTATTCTTTGTATATCGATATCTGATTGCCGCTTCAAGACGATCTGGGAGAATTCCGTTAATAATTCCGTGAATCACTGCGAGGCAAACGTGCCATTTAATCACGTCACGAATCAATTATCCTGGTAACAAATGAAAAAAAAAAACGGAGTTCACGATAACCATCACTTCTATAGTCCTTAACGGTGTGTTTTAAATGAAGAGCAGAACAATACGGGTGCATTATTTGTATTTCTATTCTGGTCGATTACTTTTTCATATGATTAAAACGAAAATAATCTTGCGAACTCATTTTCACAATTTTAAAAGCAGCAGGAATATTAGTGAAAAACAATTTACCGCAGGCGTTGACAGTGAGTAGAATATCAAGCACAACATGTCATCTAGAATTGTCAGCCCTGTTTTCCAAATTGCTGCAAAAATATAGTTCACCTGAAAGAAAATGTATGTCTTTCTTCTGTACGAATGGAGTTAAGCATTCAAATGATTATACTTCCTTTGTTCTGTCTATGGAGATCAAGCCATTAAGTGCTTTAGGAGAGGCAAATTCGAGATGCAATTGTAATATCGATTTAGAAGGTTGTGCAAAATAAACCGTAAATAATTGACCCGTCCACTAGGAGGCAAGGGCAAAAAATGCAGAAATGAGCAGAAATTTGTTCCTTTTTTTTTTCTTTAATTTAGTTGTATTCACACAAAATGTTGAACACGTACGGCCTTTCTTCTCAGATTGAAAATATATTCATACGTGTCAATTGGAAGCATTAACAATTGTGTCTGGGAAATTTTTCAAATGAGGACGTAACGAAAATTATATTGTCATACGTACGAGGGAATTGGTCCCAAATATACGATACACCAATGCTGGATATCATAGTGTAAATAATCCATAGAAAGACGTCATAGATTTATCCCAAATGATGAGATGTGCAAAGGTTTCAAAAGGACACGTCAGTTGAAACGTTGTGATGGAACAAAGAAGCTAATGAAAATATCCCAAAAGAATTGAGGGATGATTAAAACTGCTCATCTTATAATTTGAGACAACTATTGAATTTTTTGTCTTTCTTTTTAGTTGGAAAGGGAAGACTGCTTCTTTTTCGCTTCATCATCTCAACTCCTATCTAGTTTAAACCTCTGACTTCAATTTTTTTTCTCTTCTCCGCCATCACTTTACACAATTGCTATTATTTTCAAGGAAACGGGAAGTGGTGTAATGGTAATTGGTATGGAAAATTATATCGATGAACTGGGTTCAAGCTGCAGCAGATACTGCGTACTTTTCCTTGGAAGAGGCATGATTATACTTCTTCTCGGATCTGCAAGTAAATAGCAGTTTAGTTGAAACTCTTTGGTCATGCGCATCAGTCAGTACCACGACCTTGTTGAAGCTTAGAATTGATGGAAAAACAATCAATGAGAATATCTGATATGGATACTGCCATTGATAGTTCAGTTGGTGATTGAACCATTGCTGAATATTCTTAGATGCATGGAATAACTTCTTTTAATTCGACACTAAAGCGTCATAGGCGCTATTCATATATTGGCTAGTATACTCATTGATTGGACTAACGAAAAAAAATGTTTAATCCACTGGACTACTTGTAGGTTAACCCTTCTGTATGAAAAATGGACAGCTTAATGTTTGAGCGAAATTAGATACAAACATAGATGCATACAAAAGTGATCTCGAGAGAGAGAAAGGAAATATAGATTTCAGTTGGCAAATGGGGCAGAATTGGGTAGCCTTTATATATAACGAATAATAAGGTTTCCTTTCGTAAGTCATTTATATTTTAAACACTGATTCCTAATACAGTCTAATAGCAGCAATATTCAATACTGATCCTTACAGAAAGTGAGTAACCTCCATTCATTTATTTACACGTTCGTCGTTCTTTCTCCACGGGGATTTTGATGTCCTCAGGTCATTGGACTCTAAATACCTTAGATGCAGTTTGTATAATGACTGGATATTCAATGCTAATTGATAATCTCGAATTGAACTCACAAAAAATGTAACCTTTGATCCAAAGGACTGCTCATAGCTCATCATATTGAAAAGTGAACAAGTTCAAGGTCAGCACAATGATAAGATACCAATCTCCCTACATAGATATATAAAAATAGGATCTCCGCGCAGAGAGTCGGGATTTAAATTCAACTTAGCAGCTAGCTGGATGCAACCATCTTTTATATTCAACAAAATAATAGCTTGTTTAACAAGAACGATCCTTAACTAATATTGGCAAATAAACAGTTATTGATGTGTCTTTCAGATATACAAAACATATGTAAAATCAACATTTCCCGACCGTGATGTGAACTCACGATCGAAAGATCAGTGGTTGTCTCACCAGCTGAACTAAATTTGACAAGTCACAACATGAACATATACACACACACACACACACACACACACACATATATATATATATATATATATATATATATATATATATATATATATATATATATATATATATATATATATATATATATATATAATTCAAAAGACAGTAATAATCTTCAGTCAAATTAAAAGAGGGGCTGTGACTTTACCCTGTGACAATCCGGCGTATTTCTCTTTCATTCTTGTCTGAAAACTCCTTTGCAGCTAATTCTGTCTAAAAACGAGTGTTTCTCCCTTTATCAGCTCTAAAACATGCTTTCCTCTTTTCTCTCTCTTCCTTCTCTCTTCTTTCCCTTTCCCTCTCTCTCTTCTCTCTCTCTCTCTCTCTCTCTCTCTCTCTCTCTATCTTTCTCTCCCTCTTTCTTGACATACTTCACTTTTTAGCGCTTCCCCTTTATTGTATATGCTTCTTCACTCTTCTTAACCTCCATTTCTTTTTCCCTCTTTACCGTCCGTGTCTTTGTCAATCTCTTTGCAGTTTGACTTTTGATAAATGGGATGCAATTACCCGACTCTGACTGGAGAACAAGACATCGAAGAGATAAACACGAATGAAATGCTTCGGTGGAAACGTCACTTGCATGAAATGACCAATAAGTGTCAGTGCTAATTAAAACCTGAATGTGAAGGTGCTAATTAATCATAGCAAAGTCTCGGTTACCTGCATTAAAACTGTGACATCCGATGTCCCAATTTTCTGATAAATACCATTGCAAGCACATCTAAAGGTGTCTCTGATGCTCGTATATAACAGACTTGAGACCTACCTGATTTGCTGGACGTGTTTAACATGATGGAATGAAATGCTGGACTGAGATTTTGATCAAAGCTTGAATGTTAAATCCCTGGACATGTTTATATAAGTAGCATGATAACTACTTCGACTAGAAATTAAACACACTATGGAAAATGTGATGGCCTAATTTGGATCAGGACAATGATATGTTCGATCTAACGTTGCATATAAAAAAGGGCAATTTTATAGTTAGAATAATGTCTCATGACTTTTATGATTGTATAATTCTATAAACAATTTTTGATTGCTAACTTTATGATACTTATAAAACATAAATATTGGTGCAAGAATAGTTATATATATATCACTAAGATAAATTTCGGCACTTTTGATTCCATTTATATCAATCATATATAGTTTATATTATACTCTATATTATAGTTTATATATATGTATATATATGTATATATCACACAGCAATTATACACACACACGCATATATATATATATATATATATATATATATATATATATATATATATATATATATATATATATATATATATATGTATACATATATATATATGTATGTATGTATGTGTGTGCGTGTGTGTGCGTGTGTGTATGTGTTAAAAATTTTTTTTTTTTTCGGAACGAAACTCTTGGCGACTCTTATGTATTGTTGATATGTTAAAAAATAGAACTAATTCCCAAACTATTGATTTTTTAAAAATGATTCCTTCAACAGAAATATGACGATTTTTAGGGGGAAACTCATCTAAGCATATAAATATGAATTGTCTGAATCCTTATTCGAAAATCAAAATGGCAAGCAAGATTTATATATTGAACAGTGTTATGCCTGCAAGCTGAGTATGATAATGAGAACTCGTCGTGGATGAACAATAACACTTAAGCACGTATAAGCACGGACGATGTATGATTTTCCATATAAATTAACTTAATAGAATTCGTCATCCTTTCTTGAGTGTGATCAGCTTGCAGACGCGCAGACTGGAATACTATGGAAAATGAAAACTCTCATGACGTACACTGTCTTTTGAGACAACAGTATATTCAAGAACTTGGGTAAAAAAAGAATCCAATGTTTAAATACGATCCCTTGATATAGTGTAGAAGAAGCATGTGGGACTGACAATCTCCCACAAAAAAAATCTTAGGGCATTGGACCACTGAATGGTACAATTTTTCTGAGGAAATCAGAATAAAATTAAAAATAAGAAAGAAACAAATTGAAAATGTATATTTTCTAAAATCATTGTATTTGTCTAAGAAATTTACTTTAGCTCTGATAATGACATATTCTTTCATTTTCTATACCTGAAATGAAATATAGAAAACTTTTTAAATGTGCATTTTATGCAATAATGATTGTATATAAAATCTGATTAATGATTTTTTTTAAAACGATACTCATCATTTTGAAATGGAGACTCTGTTTCTTATCTAAAAATGAGTCACGTATTTGTTTTTCGTGGATAATGTATTGAAATAAGTAACAGACACTTTCATCGTAATCTTTGAATATAAACTTTCTTCTAAACTGATGGGTGTATTGCTATTTTCATGCATCCATCGTATCATGCATTCCCTGCACATTCATTGATCAGTTTGAGTTTCCTAAGAGGATTACAAGAACAAGAAAATCTCATCAGTCCTCAATATTAGGGTACACAATCAGTGCATGACCCCAATAGTCACTCATGAAGCTGAATAATGAGATAAAATCATATGACTGAGCTTCAAATTGGGAACAATGCAATCATAAGTTGGTCTGAGGGATTTTAAGGGATAGTCAAGGTTCAAATACGGACATTGATGGGCTGCTGCTGCAGCAATGATGATGAAAATGAGTTGCACCAACTTCTCAACTTCTAACGATCATTTGGAATGCTGAGTATTTTCTTACTGAACATAATTTTTTTTTAATGAATTCATTTTTTTAGTCGTCTTTATATAACTACAGTGAATGGTCAAGAAATATACAGTTTGAAAAGAAAAAAAATCTACGATGGGAGGCAGTTCCACGAGCATTTGGTAAATGTGTTTATCTTCTCGGCTCAGTGAAATTCATCTTTTACAAGTCTTTGCACGTTGGGGATAGAGAAACTTTTGTCTTTGAAAAGAACCTATGGAAAAGAATGATTGATTGCTTCAAGAAGTCATTGAAAAGGAATAGATCCGTTTTAGATGCGTCATGGTATGCAGAATGAGCTAATAGATAATTTACTGTCAAATGTGATGATTATTCACTTGGATGATATTTTTTTTAAACTCGTTTTCCACTTATCATACTCGATACTAAACTGGATGTTACAAAAGTAGATTAATTAAACGTTGTCTCGAGATAAGTGGAACTTTTTTGACAGAAAGCAGAAACCAAGCGAATGAATTATACTACGAACTTTATTCTGTATGGGACCACACCAGACTCGAAATTAACTGATAACATAACAATTGTTTCGAAAAATCATGAAATTGATATTAAACGGGCGAAGGACTTGCGTACAATGACAGTGGCAGTATGGCAACAGTTTATAACGGTCTACAAGCGATTTTTTTCCTAAATGAATGATATATATACATATATATATATATGCATTTGTGTGTATATTGTTATGTTTTCCAAGGCATATTCATTTATAAGCCTTTTAATCAAATACTTTCAGAGTATGGATATTCAAGATCCTGCAACCCATCCAAGGAACAAGAATGAGCAAATAAAACAGCAATTAGATAAACCTTTTGAATATACTGACAGCTGAAGTAATAAAACTCGATCCATTATAGCGAGTAAACACGATTTTTTCAAGAGGGAAGAATCCATCGCGTAAATGAAATAAATTTTGGTGAAGTAAATCACGAAGTAAGACAACGATGAAAGTTGTCCCCGAGTGCAAGTTTTCCAATGGAATATCCGGCATTTTTTCTGTGATATATGTCACTTTTAGACAATGTTTACAACGATGAACTTCACAAATATTAACAATTTTAAGTTATGAATATAACAATGATTTGGAAGACTCGTCTCTGCAAAAAATAATCGATTTTTGAACGCTGATGGATATGATAAAAACGAGTGAAAAAGATGAGAATGTTGGTCAAGTCAATCATTCACGGAAGTTTGACCTTGTCTGCAAGCTTCCAAGAATTTTTTTTGTAACTCTCCCTGTTACGACTGGAGTAATCAAGAGATTATTTTCAAAGCTAAAGTAATTAAAAACAATCTTTGAAGCTTCATGTCACATGAGCGACGATCAGTATAGAATACGATATAGGTCGTAAAATCTATTTCAATCAATGAATAAACTCGGATTCTAAATTGATGTAGCTTTCTTTCAAGAAAATTATACTCCATAGACCTCGTGTATCTTAATCTTAAGAACTTTTTTTTAATATTTTGTAAGGGATACAATTGAAGAGAGATCATTTTTTTCTGAAAAAAAAGCCTTTAAAATCGGAATTAAACAAGATAAAAATAAATTTGGAACTGTTCTACTTTTGACGATCTGCTGGTGGCACAGCCGAACTTAGCAAATCCCGGTACCAAATTATGCGACCGTATGGTGAAAGATGTGTTATTTTTTATTATAGCATCTGAATCCACATTAGATGGTACCTGGAGATAAATGTATTCGATTCACCTTCAGAACATATCTGATTTGGGGATTAAGTGTAATACATAGAATATTACGAGGAGACGCAGGTATAGTCAGCTTTTTGTCCTATCCAAACTGAATATTAAACTTTGTAATTATTGAGAATGAAAGTATGACGGTGAAATATAATCAATAAATTTAATATTGTTGACACATTTGAGTGTTCCAAGTTAATCCTTCTATTTATTGACCACATTTTAGAATTAAAAGACCAGATCCTTTAATTTACTGATCAAACTATTTTCCATCAAATTCGACTATTTTTTTTAATTGAGTCATCAAAATATACTGTAACCTAAGCATACAAATCATAATTCTGCAAATAAGGGTGTATTCTGAATTTAATGGCTGGATGAATGTCCATGATGAATAAATACATTCTTAAGAAAAATAGCATTATTTAAATTTTCCCTAGTATGAATCTTAGAATTCTCAAATATTATTTTCTAGTTCAAAAAGAGTTGTATAAAAGTGAATAACAATTAGTTTTGGAAAATTCCAGTGGTTTGTGGGACCAGCCCAATGAAAGTGAGTGAATATTTCCAACACGTTACAGCTGAAAGACAACTTGAAACAATAATACGATGCTGGCTTCCAAAGAGAGGCAGCCATTTTCTACCTCCCACTGCTTTCACCCGATCCGCCCTAACTAGATTAGCAGTTCACCAAGATGATAACTCTGCGGAATAGATGTAATTTCAAGACGATTTAGGAGATGCAAGCAGTGTCACATGATATATTCAATAATGTCACATGCAGTTTCACTCAAAAATACATGGGATCTATAAGAACCATCAAAAAACTGGTCTTGCTTCATACTAGTTGTGGTGCACAATAAGTGTCATGAAATGCTCAAAAATATCAGATAAAACTTCATATACCAGGTCTTCTAGCTACTTTCGGAACTATTCGTGTTATGTTTGCAAAACTTTGCAACCAAACAGTGGTATCATAGTGCATATGTGTGAAAATAGACTTTTCCGTAGGAATTTTTCAGTCGGAAGAATGGTAATATTGAATGGGCTTGTGTTCTATGTGATTGTTGAATTCAAAATTGTCTTGGTCATTCTTCACATCTCGTTGTCGGTTATTGTTAAAACATCGAACAACCCCAGATCTGAGATTTGGGTTGTTGCGTGTTCTAGCATTTCCCAAATAAATTTTGCACCAAGGATTAAATCAAAAGGAATTTAATGTTGCAGCCGATGACGATTGAAAAAAAATTAGTGAGACACTGATATGAGTGTGTGGGTGCCAAAGGGGATTGATCAGTTTTGGATTCATTTTCGAATATATCAAATTACTGGATATCCTTCCCAGTTGATATCATGTTTTAGTTTGGAATTGAATTCATTCAAACCCAGCCTACTGGATAAATTTGAAATATTTTTGAGGTATTAGAAATGCATCTGCTTTTTGTCGGTATTTTTGCCTTGTACGAATTTTAGTTGCTGAAAAGAAAATGATATTCCGAATTTTAGTTGCCAAAAAGAAAATGATATCCCGAAAATTCTTATTGTTGCCGGGCTATCTTTTTTCACCGAAGATATGATTGTTTCAAATACTTTTTACTATTATATTAGTCTTTTTAGAGAGAGAGAGAGAGAGACAGAGAGAGAGAGAGAGAGTGAGAGAGAGAGAGAGACGTCAATACTTTTTCATATCAGAAATGCACTGGAGTCTTTAAAATATATTCATTTATTTTGAATAAAATTTTGGTTCGTCAGGGAAACAACAGTGTCAAAGTATTTGTCCTTCATTAATTAACATCCTGATCAAGGTCACTAACATTATCAATTGCATTATTCAAGTCCTGTCCCTCCTCTGCTTTAAATCAGATCTCACCATAAGTGTAGTTTACTTGGAAGAGATCTTTGGTTTCATGTGCTGAAACTAATAATCAGGGCGACTTTCACTGTGCATCCGAAAGCAATTCAATACATCTTGTGAGTATCCAATTGCTTTGTATTTTGCTTTAGCCAAAGTGGGACATAATAAAAAACAAACTGTATGAATAGAATCCTAAGCTCAACTCGACAACAAACTTGCAGGGATCATTAAGTCGACAACTGCAACAGAAAATTCCGTTACCGACCTCCCATAGAGTTACGACCTAAGAAACGAAATGTTTTACAATAGCACGCCATTGTTACTTTGAAGCTGCTACTCTATAAGTAGCAGGTTTGATCCCTGCAACAGCCCCATCTTCTCTGATTGTTTATTCTATATACGCTGTCTAAATTGAGTGATTCATTAAGAGTGTAACACCAGAACCCAATAGGAAAACGTTTCTATATAATATATGATAATTGATATTTCATTTTGTCAGGCCAAATATGTCCATTTCTAAAAAAACATAAGTTTTATGAGTCCATGCAGCAACAATAGGACATATTGCGTCGTGATCATTGGAAAATACTTGCATTTGAGCAAATGCATAAATGTATATGTTCGGAAAAAGCTTGAATGTTATCTACAAAACTTAATCTTGTTTTTTTTTCACATAATTTACATTCAAAATGAAGCCAGTATATTGTGTAGAATATATCTTGTGATGTCTTCAAGAGGATTTAGTTGTAAATATACCACAAACATAACACGAAGAATGTCTGCGAGATTTCTACAATCTCAAAGCATTATATTAGTCCAGTTGGAATATTTATCGACGTATTATTATCAAGAAAATAGAATTAAACCTGCTGAGAGAAAGTGAATATTCAATGATTTGAATTTCGAATTCCAAGTTTTGATTCTCGGTTAATCAAATAAACAAAAAAAGACACGGCTTTGTTTTGAAAACAATATATGCTGAGAGAGAAACATTTTCAAAATCAGCACCAAAAGTTGAATATATCGTTTACATCTAAAATTATGCCCAACGAAAATTCCTTGTTTACCAATATACTCAACACCTAATCACAGAAATTCGGATAGCGATTTGCTCCGAATGAGCTTCAAAAGTTCCCATTGATTATTTTAACCATTCAAAATCCGGTGTGGTCATATGTGAGTTGATTATAATCACGACTGCGGAACGAAACACTCACTTTGGCATTTCATCAAGGATATGTTTCCAATTCAAGTAAGAAGTTTTTAACATTTTTTTCTCATTTTTTTAATCCATGCTCCCTTCTGCTGGGAGACTGAAAACTAAAAAGAATAACATTTTCTCTCGGGCAATAAACGATATTCTCATATTAGTATTTACAACGTTTGCCAAGGAGCAAATGCTTACCTCCTAAACGATATAATTGGATACGCATCGGTCAGAGGGCTGTGAGAGTTATCCATAAATTATTTCTGATAATATCATATCTCAAACTTTTCCGATTTAAGACTTTAGCTTGAAGGATGAAATGTTATCATTCCTACTAACAAGAATAGTTCCTGCATTTTCATTGCAAATCTTTTGAAAGGAGTTGCTATTCGAGTTTTCTCGCTAGCAACATCAGATAGTTTACACTGAAGATAAGAATGACAGCAATTCTTTTCAATAACCAGTATTCTCCTCATAATTCCAGCTTTTTTTAGGAGTGCTATTGTTTGGATGGCCTCAACCGTTTCCCCCCGTCTATTTCCCCCATGCCCCAACACATTTTGTCATAATGACTACTTTCATATTTTCGTTCTCTAGTGGAATTCAAATGATCATCTATTTTCTTGATTCCTTCGAATTTCCCTATTATTTTTTCGTTCGATTTTAATCCTGTAATTCAAAATGACACGTTTTTCCTTAATCACAGTAATTAGATCCATAATACCTTTATTTAATATCACAATAGAGGTTCAGTATTTCTGTCCTCGTTTTTATTTTTTCCGCAAATTTTCGATCCCTTCCGACATCACCGTAGCTCATATAGCTAACTCGATATTTTGGCGGCTCTTCTCACCTTTCAAAGTATCATCTCATTCGTTAAGTTAAACGACACCAAGTACTATGTAGAGCACTTTTGAAAATTCTATGAAGTCTACGTTCCTTTTAGGTCTTTTTTTGAAACTCTAGCAAACTTTTTAAGACACTCCTGGCTTATCGTGCCTAACAAAGATAAAATTATACTTGAATTTCTACTTCGACGATACCAGGTAACTTTATAATTAACGTATATTTCGCTTATCTAAGAAATACATTCGATTCGTCTTCAGTCAAATGTCAGTATGTTAAAGTGAATCTTCAGAGTGACACATTTTCATGTTTTCTCGGTGACATTCTGACGTCTTTCTTTATTTTGTATAAGATAGAGTTTTGTGTCTTTTAATTAGGTATCATTTCTTTTATTTTTCATAATGGCACCTTGTCCAATCTCGCTGAATCCGACCCAGTTGATAAAGTGACATATTTAGTTTGCATTTCGAGATATTTATATTCTATAATTTCTACTTTCTACAGAGAATCGTGATTCATATTCTTGTTCTATGTGATTTTCTATAAAAAATATCGTATACTACTGTTGAGACGTAATTGATATGCCTTAGATATATCAGGCTAAATTTTGGTTACTCGTTTTCTATAATACAGCTCTTCTTTGAATGTTCACTTCTTATTAAAAACTGGAATTTTCAATCTGTGTAACGTAATCATGAAAAAATGGAATTGTTTCAAAGAATTCAAGTTCCAAATTAAAACTATTTGTGTAACTTTCACAATATTAATTTCAAGGAGGGGGTGAATGCAGTTGATCATTCGTCTGGCTTCTTTGCCAGACTATGGGCTTGGCCCAGCCATTTGTCATAGCTGAACGAGAAATAAATAGGTGAGTGAATATAACATCAATCTACTATCCCTAACTGTCCAGATTGTGACAGTGAAATGACTGTAAGATCCATTTCCAATTTTGCTCGATGCCAATGTCAGAAATGTCAGGAATTGTCAGGTATGATTGTTAATAGTTTGTTTTACCAAAACTAAAAGTTTTCAACCGAGCGGCTAATGTTTTATACCAAATGAGATCGGTTCAAATTATGAATATTCTATGAATGAATTTTTGACTCAGTTATTTTATTTTATTCTTTCGTGTCTGCGTCTTATCTCATTTTCGGTCTGTTTTTATCTCTCATACAGTTTCATTGTTTAGTTGGAGATAAAAAATGTTGTGAAGATGTATTTATCAATGTTTCTTGCGGTACCGTTTTGACATTTTCTTCTAATGCAGAAGATACAAGATCTGTCCGGAAAATGTTAAGCGACATTATATTATCGAAAAATATAGAGTATCTAGAAAAAAGGTGCTTTGGTTCTCTAAGAAAATGTACTTTTTTTCCTCAAACTCATGTTGTTGAAGAATCGTCACGTTCTTCGTAATTTTGTCAGTTTTCTGTTAATCACTCAAGGACGAAGAGCAAAATCGTTGAAAATATCAGGGATATACAGTGTGAGCGAAGGTGCAATTGCTTAACAAAACAAAATGAACTAGATCGTTTTTTCAGAGAGTTATAAATGCATCGAGAATATTACCATGCAATTTTAAATAGATAAAGCAAATAATGACGCTGGAGAAACAACAACCCCAGTGGAAGGTAGAAGTGCAACCATGAGTTACAAGATCATAACTGGTACCCTTTTGTCAGCCACTGTAAAACCTGTCAGTCATGACACACAATTCAGGTATTTGTGTCCCAGTATTGATATTATGAGTTGTGTTTTACACGGATATTTGTGTGTAGTTTTAAAAAACAATTGCTGATAGATTGATTAAATTGATATCAAATAGACAGAACAGGGGCGCTCTAGCAATTATTACCAAAAGAAGCACATTCCTGGAATCATTTACAGTGCTTACACCCTAAATTGGACAAGGAACAGGTGGTGAGCAAGGTAAATTAACGAAGCATATTCTTATTGCTATGTGACATAACAGAATGGCAAGAGAAGGAGCATCACCGTGAAATTAAAATGCTCTATCTTTTCGTTTCGTTTAATTTAATTATAACTCTGTTGTAAGCAGGCATTGGGTTCTCATGCGGAGATATCTCAAAGTCGCTCAGAGGCGAGTTGTGGAGCCCGAAGCAACTGGCACTGACACACCTCTCTAAAGGGTCTGGCATCTCTATAATCATTTGAGCACCTGAAGTTTTGTTAGGATTTTTATATTCTGATGTTTCAAAGTGTCTAATTGATCAATGGATTTTCTTGCATAGAAAATCTGGCGTTTGCAAGCGGAAGAGATTAGGTGCCCTTGTGTAGCCTATGGGAACTCGATGTTTGAAATATTAAGTCAAAAATTGCAGTTCAAGGCTTGGACGGAGTTGTGTTGGGCACACTTATAATCGTCTTTCCCTCCAGGGTCAGTGTTAAAGGGGAACCAAAAGGTCGAAATAACGCCTGCTTTTCCTCTAGCAAAATCGAGCAAAACTAGTGGAGGACAATGCAAATCTCTCTCTCTCTCTCTCTCTCTCTCTCTCTCTCTCTCTCTCTCTCTCTCTATCTATCTATCTCTCTCTCTCTCCCTCTATCTCTCTCTCTTTCTCTCTCTCTCTCTGGACGGATGATATTTGCAAGGATGGTTTGGATAGTCTAATTACAGTGATCACAGCATTAGCAACACTAGTGCCTCTTCCAACGGTATTAAATAGCTAACACCTCTGCCCAGCAAAAACACTTCGATTCTTCAAATTCTTGAGGACATAGGCATACAGGCAATACTTCTACAGCTATATCGAGATTCCCTCATTGATAGAAAGCATTCATTTTTGTACAAGTTTGAAAACTCTCTCCTTTTTTTGTTTGGTCGTGGGGAGACATTACCTGCTGGTACCACACTGATCAAGTTATCTCCTATTATGTATTCCTTCCCTAAGCGCGTTCCCTAAATAGAATTTGGAGAACGATTCCCTCCCCCCCGTGGCTCTAGTTAAGGGACAGAAGACGAATGAAAAATAAAAAAAAGATAAATGACGAAGAACAAAACAAACTATCGTGTAACATTCATATAGAAATGCAACGAGAGTGGTCATTCAAGATAACAAGACAATGAATTTCTTTCCCAGATATAGCAATGATGTACAAAGGGGAACCAATGGGGAAAAAAATCAGAAAGATAAGCATTTCCTAAAAAGTGAAAAAAAGTGGGAGAAAAGGAGAAGCACTGTAAAGAAAAAGCAAAAGAAGTTTTTCTATCAGCATTCCCGTATTTCATTGCAGTGCTATGGTTTGCACTTTCTCGTCAAATAACCCATGTTCATCACTGAAGTCTTTGACAAGAAGTCTCATCAGGTCCCAAGCCCTCCTTTTATTGACCTTGCATATGACAGCAATGTAGGCCGACCATACTAAACTCCTCCCTCATGTGTTTTTCTTTAAATTCCAGCTGTTAGGCCATTGCTGGTATTCTAGCTCTACTCTAGGTATTTGTGTAGACACTAGAAGCCAAGATATCTGCATAGTCTCAATTTTCCCTCTTATCTCCCGCTCAGCCAATCCTACATCCAATGTTTTCGGGACAGCTTCCAGTGCCTCTATTATTATGAGTACCGTCCTGACCTTTGTGTCATACCTTTTATCTCCCCCTGGCCTGATCCTTGTATTTTTGTATTTTTCAACCCCTTTCATATTGACTCAGTGGTCTGCAGTCAACATCAGCGCTAGTATTTGGCAAGTTCTCACAACTTCCAGGTCCAGTTATTTTCCTCGGACGGGATGGTCAGTTTGCATGATCCAATTACAGAATGATTTGTAGCTTCTACTTTTTAAGGCGGTCTCTTATTTGTCTTGGTACTATTTGTCAACATGGTCAAATCCCCCTCGTTTGAATAGATCTCGGTGTATCATTGTTGGTACTCATTTGTGTTAATTCTTCTAGATCATCTTAACAAGTTAACCTAATCCACTGTTCTCCACGAAGGCGTCATCTGTTACTTTTCTGTTCTGTCGATATTCACCCCAAATACTTTGACCTGATATATTTGTTTTTGTGTGACATGATTAAGGATTGTGTTTCTCAGTTTAGGTCTTCTTTTGTGTAGCCATTGCAATGATGTTTGAAATATTTTCATTACAACCTCGAAATTCCCAGTGTACTTTTTCTACTCCTATCTTTTAATTTATTGCTTTGCTACGTCTTAGTTGTGTGTTACACTGCTTGGAGCAATTCGTATCTTCACAGCTTACTCGTTAATATCTATATGATCCTGCTATGACTATTTGGACACATTCATTTATGCTGTTGAGTCCTCTGTCATCTTCTTTCTTCTCGACGCACACTCTACCTCTGTAACCTCTTTGCTGTAGGGTCTTGTACATCGTCATTAGATCCCCTGTTTGCTGGTCTATTGTTTTGAGTTCATATTTTGCCCATTCAAGAAATCGTCCGATATATCGTTAAACTAACGGTGGATATGTGTTCATCTTTCTTGCATCATTTAGTTTGGTCTCATATATATATATATATATATATATATATATATATATAGAGAGAGAGAGAGAGAGAGAGAGATAGATAGATAGATAGATAGATAGATAGATAGATAGATAGATTTTCATTCTCTTAAAGTATCGGAAAAAATATTTTCTTTTATGTCTACCGATTTTATCGAGGTACATTCAAGAACGCCAAGGTATCTATAGGAGTCATGAGCAGTTACCACTCTATCTGTTGTTGCTGTTCAAGTCATTGCCTTCCAGTTTTAAACTTCCATGCAAAGAGTGTCAATTCATCATAAGAGAATGAACTGAAGGCAAATGATTCAAATCCATCTAACACTCCACTGTAATCCCTCATCACCATATACCTGTTGCATGTATTAACTTTTTTTTCCAAAATCATTCTAGTAGTTCCAGTACAAATGTTTTTTTTTAAGATTTTTTCATGATTATTTACAAATAACGTCTTCATCATCGGCAAAAATGTCATCATCATGAAATAGGAATTCCAATCTCTGACTAACTGTTTTAAAATATACTTCCTCACTCTGATTTATTTCCATCTGAGGGTCGCCAGAAATGCCACGCCAAATCTCTGACGACTTTCCCTGTCAAATTTTGATTTCTGTCCCGAAAAGGATAATCCATTCTATTATAACCATCATTATCATCATTATTGGAGATTCATGTTTGTATTTGTCTTTTCTTTTTGCATATAGAATCTGTATTCCGTCCAAATAATGACAAAGTTCTGCTTGCCAACAAAAACAACCTCTTACTTAAGTGTGGCCACTGGCATTACTGAACAGATGCTTTTTTTTTCGTATTTTTATGTCTGTTAGCTTATATGTACTTAAGTAATCTTTTTTTGTATTAGCTTTTATCTTTGGTAAGGTTCTGGACACTGCCATTAATTCTGGATGCTTTCCATACTCTTAGCGTAAAATGTTTATTCGGCATCTAATTTGAATTTCTTTAAATATTTCCTATGAATTGATTGAGTGCAAGACCTACCTAGTGTTGATACTACACAGTTTATATGTATAGAAGAAAAAACGTAGCTAAATAGATACACCCTTCCCCCATATGTATATATATATATATATATATATATATATATATATATATATATATATATATATATATATATATATATATATCTCGCTGTAAAGCTAGACAGTGAGAAGTCATAAATATGTAAATCGTAATGAAATAAAAGAAAGGTTTATGAACAGTCAGTGATCTTTGTAGTAGGAAATATGACACGGCTATTTGGCGATGAGATTGGAAGCTATCGCTTAATTCAGATGTAGAGTGGAAAGAAAATCAGAGGTCGACTTATGAAGTTTATTCTCTAAACATTTGCGTGACCACTTCTGACCGCATGCACTTCCCCCAACTTACTCCAGCTGACTTCAGCCGATCTGACTGCTGTTGCTATTTGGTCATTTTTATTGGATTCCGTAGTAAAAAAAAAAGCAGTCATCTCGATTTATACTCAAATCATGTGACCATATTTCGAGCTTTGTCCTCATCCTAACAACGTGTAATATCAATGTGTCTTTTTGATCAACCCACTACAAACATCTGTATGTAATCCACACTGCTGAATAAATTACAGTAACTGCACGATGTCCCATGGTTTCAATGTAGAATCATCGTAGTCTTCAACAGAAAATTGTATGAATATGCAGAAAGTTGAAAAAAAAACAACGAAACAAGAATCAATTGATATCGATGTGGGTTGAGCTATTTTCGAGCGACGCTTAGATATCTTTATTCCTAGTACCAATTTTATTTTGAATTATTTAGTTGGCTAGAGAGTAGAATCAGATCATTATTATCACACATGGGCAAATGTACATTGTAGATAAAATCCCACACCCAAAATAAAATGAAGTAAACACAAATAGTCAAAATGCATCGTAGACATAGTCTGGCACATTGGCCGGAAAAGGGACAAGAGTTACACAGCACAGTTACATTATATATAGAATCCACTCAAAAGTGGATGGTACAAAAGCGTTTCATCTCTATTGTTATACTAACTGATCCTTCATCATTAAATACAATTCATTATACTGGGTGTAACCTACGCCAGTAAAACCTGTTTCAGAATATTATATGATTTGTAGTATGAAATAACACCCATATGCAATGCATTATGATATTACTTTTTATAAAAAACAAACAAACACAAAACAAACGCGTGCAGCATAGGCTATATATTAGAGTCATTGCTGAAATAGAGTTTTTGATTAACACTCCTGGGATGCAATGTTTGTAAAAATGTTTTGTTTTCAAAATCCCTGAAACGGTTAAATTATAAACTAGGTATGATTAAAACAATTTGCACAAACATGAGGGTGAGTGTGAGACTCTTTCAGGCTAAAATTAATGATTTGCCAGAAGGTACTCAATGAGGGCAAAATCATGGATATTTAATGGTGATTGTTTCGATCACATTATGAAATGAACCCATCATCCATTAGATGTATTATATTCCGAATTTGTTCATATATATATATATATATATATATATATATATATATATATATTACCTCATAACCTCATAAAAATATCCTCTTTAATCTTGTATGTTTTAGAAAAGATAATTCTAATATGTTGTCCTTTTTATCCAAGATATCCAAAGGGTAAGGGGGAAAACAGTTGGATGCTAGTCAAAACAACTTTCCATCTTTAGCCTATTGCTTATCCTTCCACAGAATTTAATCAAAATTTGCAAAGAATTATAGGAGATAATCTGCTCTGCATATGTAGCTATTATGTAGAGTTTGGGCTAAGAGAACTTCATGGTTTCACCTCAAAATTTAATCAGTTTTTCTTCACTGCTCATTTCAAATAAATTACATTTGTATGAAATGAAAATATTCGGCAATATTTTGTTTGGTTGCCTCCCCTGCATTGTAACTGTTCTCACATATAGCAACGATGCTGGGAATATAAACACTCTTTCCATGGTCTGTGTAAATGCAAGTGGAAGTGATTGTGGGAAATTAGTCGATTCCTTGGCCAACCAAAATTCCACTGAAATGCAATCGGAACATTTGAATTGTGTTGTATACATGTAGGTACGATACAAGGGGGGGGGGGCAACTGCAGTGTATTCATAGATTGTCTCTCAAAGGTAGAACTTTATTTGTTAAGCAATTGCCAAATTCTCCGTCCAATTTCATTTAATTCATTGAGAGCTTTTGGAGATATCGTGTGGTATACACAGCTGAGAAAATTCAAATAATTTCAACACTTGGTTCTGAACCAGTCAAACAACATTCTACAACATGTCATCAGAATTCATCGCGAAAAATGTAAAGAAAGAACATGGAACCAAAAAGGGTATCCAGTTCCACGTTGTATTTTTATATTAAACAGGACCCCTTACAAAGATATAATTCAAAATTTGAAAAAACACCAATTTTTTTTTCTTCATAGGAGTAACCAGGAGCTTCAGGGCTGAAAAACAATTATCCATGCAGTTCTTGCCGGGCTACTGTTGCATACATACATATATATATATATATATACATATATATGTATAAGAAAAAATAATTATCATACAGATTTAAAAGCACATTCTTCCGGCGAAAGAAGATGTCGTAGCGTTTTGAATTTAAATAACATCCCATAAAAATTGCAATTCTCTATTAAAACAAAAATATGTACGTTATTCCTTGAGGAGACGCATTCATTATCATGTATGGAAAGATAAGCCTTGTACGCAGAACGTATATTATACAATAGTTTCAATCATTTTCTACCACTCATTCGTAAAATATTATCTTTGTTCAATTTTAAAATCTTTAAAAACATGGTTTACGTCATATTACGTCATTCTTAAGAGAAAAAAAACACTCAAGATGAAATCGGAAGAGTTCCCCACTACGAAAAGACGTCAACCATAAATCGACTAAGAAGATCTCGAATTGAAGAACATTTAAGATGAAGCCAGAAGTGCTGGACATACACGAGTTGAGAACACAACAATCGCTCGATAACCGTTATTGATTTTGCTAAAAATAGGGAATACGCACGTCATCCAAGTAAAAGTACTCCATCGGTTGGGAATCTCAGTATTTCCATCCAATTATCTAATATTAAATCATTTTTTTTTGTAAGAAAGTGATGCTACTTAAACATGTTATATATTAGATGTCTTTGCAACTCGATTAAAAATCATTTTTTTAGAAAATTACGAAAAAATAACCCTTTGTTTGAAATTCCAGCTCTTCAATTCTATCAGCAAGGCCTGTAACCGTTATAAATACATACATATATACATGCATGCATACATACTTAATCAGCTTGACCGAAATAACGACTGGAGGAACCTTTCTAAAAGTTAGTGACTGTTGTTGGTCATTGTGTCAAAGTTAGAAAGAAACATAGCTTTTTGATTCTGCAACGGATGGTTTCGTCACATAATCTTTATTAGAATTGTTATTGTTGGAATTGTGCATGCTTTCATCGTTATGGCCTTGTTTTCCGTCTTAAACAAACACTGCTAATTAAGTCGACTTCATTGCGATTGAATAACGTCTCTTGTTTTGATGCTGCTCATTCATTGTTTCATAATTTCCTCTTTAGACAGAGTTACAAAGAAATGTTATGACAATCAAGAGATACACTACATTGATTCATATGACCCTATTGATTTCTTTTCTTTTTATTTCAAAAAGTATCAAATTTCCAAATCAAAACAGATGACCTTTTTGTTGGTGTACGATCAGAACAGTATTTCCCACACAGACCATGAAATCAACCTTGTTAGTAAGTCACATTGATTTCTACCATTCGCATCAGAGTGCAGGTTTTCCCCGCCGTACGAATGCAAAGCATTCTTGGAAAAAAAAACAGAAAAAAAAGTTATGTTTGCTCAAATGATGGAAAATGAAACAAAAATAACACTTGGATCATGAGAAAATTACGGATGCCACCAAGAAAGTCACGGCTTTTTAACAGCAAATGCCGCGCTAAATGAAAAGAAAGGTGGTATGCTAAACACAAACAACGGCGGCAAATGACGTAGCACGAATAAGGACACAATATATATATATATATATATATATATATATATATATATATATATATATATATATATATATATATGTATATATACATATATATATATATGTATATATATATATATATATATATATATATATATATATATACGCAACCACACACATATATATATATATACATATATATATATATATATAGATAGATAGATAGATAGATAAATACATACATACATACATACATATATACATACATACATACATACATACTTACATACATGTAGGTTTAATATTCGATAAGATGGGTCCAAGAAATGAAAGTGATTAGTGAGGAAAAAATACACTGGTTGGAGAGTATTGTAAATATTGTGTGTCTGCCGTGTAAATTCAACAAAGATATATCCTTCAATCCCGAAATCATGATGGAAATAGGAAATTTAATGCGTTGCCACATATTTTGAAATCTTACGATACAAAGACATCGTTAATTCACATAGCACCTGAATGTGACTGCCATTTTGCTTCAGCGCCTGGATTTACAACAGAGAGACGTGTGTAATGTAATGTAAATATCGTGTATACCGAGAGTTTTACAAATTTTACGTGTTCCAGGGTTTCAGGACTGTGAAATGTTCATGAAAGAATGTTAGACTAAGTTGTTGAAGGTCTGGATGGTGAGAAGAAAGAGGTTACTTGGAGTTAAGGGAGGATGAGTGGATGTTTGGGTACATTTTTTTTCTTTGATTGTGATACAATTGTATCCAAATAAATGTCGCCTAAAAATATGCTTATGATTTTCTTTGTTCACTTGTGATACAATTATATCCAAATGAATGTCACCTTAAAATAAACTTAATTTTCTTTTTGTTCACACACGGAAACCACCATACAGACAAATCTACTCACAGAAAGATGCCGTAATGAACAGTTACGCTGTCGTGTTTTACATGGAAAGTTCATTGGGCGGTAATGTCAATAAAATATCACAAGTTTTGTCAAATAATATTGCTGCTCGAAACAGTTCATACCCTGATGTGTATGCTTTACTTGTTATGAATGTTTTTTGTTGTTGTTTTTTTTTCAAATATTGCGTTCATTTAAAGTAACACTGAAGTATTACCCTCTATGTTCTTCAGTAAGATTCAGATGATCTCTGTACAGCTGGTCATCAAGTATTTATCTCGTAGATGTTGGAGACGTGCATGTGTTAATTGACAATTTCTATCGTTCCGTTGACTCTGTTACAATGTGTTCTATAGAGATATGGCACAAACAGATGTCTGCAAGGGCAAAACATTGCACGAGTCTCACGAGACGACGACTGACACTCAATGGAATCATTTTTTTTTTAATTCACTGTTGGCTTGTTCTTACAGCATGTCGGCTCTTAATTTAGTGGATGATACTACCGGTAGTTTTTTTCCTCTGAATGTAAAGTTGTAATGCTGATCAGTGCAGGAGTGCTACGGAAATTTTTTTCACTCCAGGCTAAACACCTCTCATTTTTGTTTTGATGATCACAATTTCATATGATGGTGCGTGGAAGTCATCTAAGTAGGGAAGATGAAGGGACACACTGAACTAATAGAGAGATTGATTGTGCCTGTCGAATATTCTGAAATATTTCATTAGCAAATTGATTTATATTGGAAATTTTGTTGGTATCTGCTCAATTCTTGGAGGATGGCAGATGCTAAAAAGCTCACTATAACCAAGTAATCTGCGTTAAAGTGTAAAGTTAAATTGAAATATGACAGACTACCTTTCATCTAGTTGCCATACACACACACACACACACACACATATATATATATATATATATATATATATTGTGAGAGAGAAAGAAAGAAATCATGTATATATTAAAACTTCGATATTCATTTCCGAACGAAGTCTTTGCTGTCGATGCACTTAATCGGATTTTTTGGTATCATATAAATTAGACATTATTCGATGAAAGTTTCCGACCGAAATTTGGCAAATAATGCTATCACGCAGCATATTTATAGGTATACTATCGTATATGTAAGTTTTGAAATTATTGCCTTACTCGTACATCATGTTTGTCTGAGTAATATTAGAGTATAAAATAAATAAGAGCAATACTAACAAGCTGTGTTCTTGTTTCAAATGGAATATTTGTGAAGTAACATTAAAATGACCATTAAAATCAATCATTTTTTGCCAGCTAATGCCCTTACGCTGGCTATGGCATCTACCGACTGCCATTAACCAAAAATATCACAAATTCCCGTGGTCCCAGCTTGCAATGCGTCACTTTCATTTGCACTTTGTTTTTTCCTAACTCATAGGGTTACCGACAGCAGCGATGTTGCTTAACTTTGATGATTATAAAAGGATCAATGAATCCAACTCTATTTGATTGTGGAACCTTCAATTATGTATTTTCTCTGTTTATGCTTTCCGGACTTACCAGCTCTGATTTATTTGTGTTCTTCCGTTCATTTATCATTTTAGGTTAAATTTAGAGTAGGCGTCCGTTACATGGTAATATATTATAGAATTGATTTTTCATGTTCTGACTGATTTCCCCCGTATCCTAGGCTTAAAATCAATGCATTGGTCCCAGAGTTATTCATTCTTTACCATTTCATTAATTCAGCATGCAAAATCGATATATGATAATTAATTATCAGGAGTATGAAGCAATTACACTCTACAAGTAATCTATTCCATGAAAAACGTGGTTCGCGGACAAAAGTTACAACGGAGCCAATACCAATAAAATAAGTGACTTTTGGAAGAACTTTATTTTTTAAATCTTATCTTGTTTTTACTTTGCAATATAAAAGCAACGGAGGCCATTATATTTGCAACACTCATATTTGATGTGTAACAACAGGGAAATGTTTACAGGGCGATTACAAATACAATAAAACGAAGTCAGAACTTTTTTAGACGAATGATATTACGGGTCAGTTAAGTATGAAGTGAAAGTAATCAGAATATGCAAACAATTCTTTATTTTGTTGCTATTACTTACGCTGAAATATTTTTCCTGTACCTTAACAGTATTAAAGCCAGACAATTCTAAATTAATATCAATGTCATTCAGGAAACAATTTTAGCTGTCAATTTACCCATACTCTGTTATGATAAAACACGTTTGTTTTGATTATCAATTAATTAATTTTTACTCATGTAATTATCAATCATTTAATTCAGTTTGTGATTTGATAATTACTTAGTAAAATAAGTAAATCAATTGATTATTACAAGACTTTAATTTCCACGTGCAAATTCTTGTTTTTATTATCAATTACCTGTTTGCAAAGAGACAGTTTTTTTTTTTTTGTTTATTACATTAGCTTATTGCAAAACCATGATCAGGATGGCTTAGTGGTAAATCGTACGTTTACAGTATTGATGACGACGTTGTGAATATTGCCAAAACAAGACTTTTTCAGGCTCAGTATTGTATAACTGACGGAAGATCAACCTCAATACCATCAATCGTCTGTGGGATTGCTTGCAACTCACTTTTATACTATAGATGATTTTTTTCACTGATGTAGAATACCGGATATTGAGCAAGTAACTAACTCTCTTGTTGTTACTAGCTGAATCATCATCTTGATATTTTTACAGAGTAATGATCAATAAAAGTGATTAACCATTAAATCAAATCCTTTATGAAAGAGATTATGTTGAATATATATGTTTGTTGTGTAAAACGAAACTTTTTCAATCATTTTGCAACATCTCTCCCCCCATCTCTCTCTCTCTCTCTCTCTCTCTCTCTCTATATATATATATATATATATATATATATATATATATATATATATATATATTATATATATATATATATGGGGTTCCAAAAGCTCGAGCTGTGTACAGGGCTGAGGACCTGTCCCAGTGCCCATCCCCCTTTTTTCAACCTGGTATGCAACTTGCAGTACACTTCAGGTAGAATAAATTGATCTTAGATGGACATCTAACAGGGCTGAAGAACAGTAGATTTACCCATAACTGAGGGAGATTGGTATTCATGTATTTCCCAACTGCATTAGCCTGAAAAAGAAAATAAGTGGCCTCGGCTGTTCAAATGTGAACCAGTGCATAAATCAAGAATACGGCAAAAAGCCATCCAGATAAAAGACATTTCCTTGATTTTCTTCCATCGTATCAGATGTAGACTTGATTGTAAAATAGCTAATAAAAAGATGGCTGATATGAAAATCTCTTTGTTGGATCGTTTTATTCATGTATTTTCCTTTTGTATTTTACTTTCTACAATAAAAGAGGTTTCTCCACAATTATCATCATCATAATCATCATAAGAAGTCTTCCTGTTGTCTGTCCTTGGATATATACCTTCCAAGAGATATGCCAGGCCTCTCTATCATGGTCGTCGAGGTGCCAGGATTTTCTTAAATGGTCTAGTTTGTTGCACATTGTTATTTTCTTTTGGCCTGGCCACAGTTTGGCATGTAATATCTTTGAATTCTTGCTTCTTGTTGTGATGTCCAATTGTCTGTCATTATTGCAAAATGATCAGCCCATTTCCTTTGAGTTCTCAAATGATGTCTTTAATGTCTCAAACACTGTGCTGTCATGTTATCCCACTATGTAATGCTCAGCATGACTCTTTCCAGTGAATTTGCGAGGTTCTCAGTTTGAGGGTCAAGTTTTTTCTCTCTCCTTAATTGTATATGCATTTTGAGCAGATATATACTCGTTTCTTTCCGTTGTGAAAATATCAAGTCTGGTTTGGTGTGAGTGAATCAATTGCAATTTTTGCAGTTGAATGGTGTTTTCCTGAATACAATATTCTATGTCTCCTTTCATGATCTCAAGTTCCCTATATCCTTCCTACATTACAATTTGTCATCCCCTGGTTATTTCGCTATTACTTTCCATTACTCATTCCTCTCCTCTGAATGACATCCTAACCCTAGTTCAAAATTGCTCTTCAAATCTCTCAATTTGCAGGTAAATGTTTCTTGTTTCAAAATAATTGCACTGAAACACTGATTTATGTGATTGGATCATTTCAGAGAGCTGACGTTTTGACTGAAAGTTAAAATAAGCTTATGATGAATTATGCACGTAAAATTAACCAGCTGATCAATTTAATTCAGTTGATTTCTCTTTATTCCCGTTTTCTTTATCCATAGCGTACAGCATCTTGCAACTAAATTCAGATGTCTCCAAAAACTTATCAGAATCAAGAGTGGAAAGGAGGTTCAAAAACGACTCGATGAAAATCCACCGTTCGACATGAGAACCAATTGGGCAAAAAAAGAGCAGGTTCAATCGCATTGGTTTACATTGTTAATATTTACATATTGCGTCACCAGTAAGTGCCACGCTGAAACCTCCACGCTGCCTCGTGCATTTTTATCTTGATTTCATCGATGGATTGAATGCATCAGAAACGAAACTTGAATCTTTCTTACTTACGGTGTCAACATCAAGCAATGTTCCATCCCCTGAAATATCATTGTTTATGTGTGGAAGAAAAATATGGTTTATGAATAAAATCTTGCTCAGAATTATGGAGAAAGGAATGGTGGATGTAGTTCTGTCATATGGTTGAATTAGACCAGCTGACAATACTTTTTTCGAAAATTTCAAAAGTTATTGCCCTATTCTTTCTCTCCATTCATTCATTTCTGTAGAAGTCTTCCTTCCATACAATTTATACATTAAAAGTTCTATCTTTACTCTTGAGAGCTAACTTTTTACATAGCTTTTTTCATAAAACTGCTTTTGTGTGAACAACTATTCCACATAGCTTGGAGGGGTGTCAGATTATTTGCTGTCAATGGAACCATAGCTGAAATTGTACTTTTGTCATGGGACCATCAAGAGTCGAGCACAATCCCCCAGAAACAATTTGCATGGTACAAATTACTGACACATGATGTATTCAGTGGCAAACAATTATAAAGCTATCATAGCTCGGTTATCCAAGATGATGTCGATTAAGATATTTTTGCAACTTTTTTTAGATTTTTTGCTTTACTCATATCCTCCAATCGACTGTCTATCAAAGCTCCTTGACACGGTTGGCTGATTCCAGTTCAGCTTGTGTATCGACCCCAAATCAGAATATAAGATTAAACCACGATAATTCTTATAATCGGTAAAACATTAAAATAACCTTGCAGACCAGAAAAAGACATCAGAGACTGAAGAGCAAAACAAGATCTGATTGGCAGAATAGACTGGGTCAAATTCTGGGTAGTTTTACGAGGGGGTAATGTGTGAATGGAACTTGAGAGAAGGGCAAGTTTTCCCTATTCGATCAACATTCAGATTATGCAATCAATGCCTATAACTATGAATGACGGAGTGAAAAATTGGTGTTGAATTTCATTGCTTACAAATGATTCTATAAAAGCATCAAAGAAAAACCGATAAGTATAATATCATTTTCATCTTTATGTTATTCCAATAGAGAACACATAAGAGTGACCTCGTTTTCAGAGACCAAAAAATCTAATAACGGGGGAAACTGAGACGTCTATCGGCGTAACACTCGAATGAAACCACTGAGACATCAATGGGAGATAAATCGATTCACAAACACCAAAAACCAGTTCTTTCAGTGAAGAAATCAATGATATCTGGCAAGATTTTTCAAAAATGATGTTAGGCACAAGCATTGATGTATTTGAATAAGGCTTTCAGTACACGGCACAAAAGTATCATTCAATTGCAAGTTTATTCAAACACTGTCAAAATTGGACATGCACGCCTGAAGTAACTACTATATATATATCTGAGCAGGTATATATACACCTATCTTTTCATCTCTCTCTCTCTCTCTC
>OY735208.1:59369476-59379476 GCA_963457665.1 Thysanoteuthis rhombus | reverse complement strand
TACATATCTATACATATACATATATATATATATTTATATATATATATATATATATATATATATATATATATGTGTGTGTGTGTATGTGTGAATGTGTGTGTGTGTGCATGGATGTAAGTGCATGGTTACTTATAAATTCTATGTCAGTGAGAAAGATGGCAACTATAATCGGGACATCAGGTAACAAAGTTCTTCAAAAGAGCTAAATTTTTTCTAGAAATGACATTGTTAAACATCGTACTATGCAAGGCATTGTATGTGTCCATGAATACACAGGACACACTCTTCCATAAGATGAGCTCGCCCGATTGTTTTTTTCTATAACTTATGATACACATTCATCGTAGCTACTTACAAAGATTACATTTCTCTGGAACAGATTGTCAAATGGACTTTCTGTGCCTGAAATTTTGATGACTTGTTAAATGTTATAAATCCAAGCTATGGTTATATATATAACTACATGGCTCAATACTGTCAATTATAAGAAGGTGACGTATCATAAGGATGTCAGAAGACTACTCAACTAAGTTTTTATCACCATTTTCATTGCGATATATATATATATATATATATAAAGATAGATAGATAGATAGATAGATGTGTGTGTGTGTGTGTGTGTGTGCATAATTATAAATTTTAATGTATTAAACCAACGATTACTTTTGATGATTTTCCGTTGTCTCACTGTTGATTTATCATTTGGCATAGGAAACTTTGATGGAATAAACAACGTGAAAAATGGGGCTGCTGCAGGAATCAAACTTGTGACTGATAAGGTAGTTGTTCCAGCGTAGTAATGCCCTTACCTTTGTTCTTAACAGTCATTGGTCATGCAAAATCTCGAATAAGAGTTTTTACTCCAAAGTCTCACTGTGTGTATTTTTGGTCGATCTATTTCTTTCAAGGCGACAGTTATGTAATGATAAATGTTTGCATATTTTCTGATGTAATGATTGCATCTTAAGATATTAAAACATTCACTTGAAGTAGTTTCAGACCGTTCTACAGCTAATGTATCAGTTTGCCAAGAAGTTTATCAAGGTTTCACAATATAATTCGATTTTCAATTAAACTATATACTTCAACTTGACCCTGACTCTTTCATTCGGTAATTTTTTTCCCTATTTCCCAACTGACTGATATTGTTGCTCAGAATCGCGTGGATGCAGAATCACACAACCAGTCCTACAGAACGGACATGCTAGATATACTCATATCCTGCATAAGTAAGAATATTTTTCATCAACTTAGTTTGAATAATATCCTAGATGCAGATTGTATTTTTAAGAATGTATGTCATCGATTATATTCATGCCAAGGCGTTATGTACTCGTTCATAGAAGCTGTCCTCTCGTTTTTTTGTACGGTTCTAAATAACAAGTGAGAGTTGTCTATTTTGAGAAGATGTATGCATATTGTCATATATTATACAGCGTTACATGAAAGAAATTGAGTTATTATTAATGCTGATTCCTTAGTTAAAGAATATGATCAGTTGAACAGTTAGTATATTCAAATAGAATTGCTACTATAATATATACACTAACGACAACTGGACTTCGACCAGACGACAGTGTTACCAACGAAGGTTTTTAAGGAATGCATTAATGAAAGTAAAGGAAATAGGATCTTTTATAAATATGTAAATAAAATTGAGACTTCTATCAATGGCAGCATGACTCCAATCAGCCATTCAGTGTTTTCATCTTTTTTTTAAAATTTGACCTAAATCAACCTCAATAAGTGTCTTAAAAGAATGCCAAAAGCCACTAAAAGATCACTCTTAGCTTTTTATCGTCATTTTAATTGCTGAAAACTACTATATTACCTGAAACGCTAAAGATTTGCTACAAATCCTACATTCAATAGCGAACTTCACCACTGCCAAAACAAGAAAAGTGCTAAACGGTGCCTAATTTGGGTCGGGAAAAAAAGATTTTACGTAAACAAACTATACCATCCTCGATTTACCCATTGGATCATGAGACTGACCTAGATATTATCATACTGAGGCTAGTATTTCTTTAGTTGAGAGTATCAGTTGCTTACTATGTAAATTTGTTGGGGATATAAAATCTAAATATATGTATTGCATTTGTTACATCCTGTTCACAATTTTTCCAGTTATTGGTTGTACTTATTTCTGGGAAGTGTATTTAAAAATAAGTGTTGAGTCAGTGAGAAAAAAAACAAAAACATTGTTTCGTTTTAGTTTTTCATTGTGAAAGCATATATTTGTATCTTTAACTTTCATTTCAATCATAGAATTCTCAGTGTCAGAACTCAATTTTTTATTCATGAAATGTAAAATCAGTAGAGGAAATACTACGAGTTCGTTAAGTATAATTACTCACAAACCACATTTTCATTACATAAATTATCATCTTTATTCTCTCTGCATTAATCAATTTGGAGGTGTTAGTTAATTTAAAAAAAACGAGGTTCAGTGTTTTTCTTTCTTGAAAACTTGTGAGTGATTTCCATTAGCATAACTACTTTTCTACTTCTCTTAGACTTTGCTTAAAGCCATTACGTGGAAAGTCACCCACAGTTTGAAGCATCTCCTTAAAAGATCAACAAATAGAAAATATACTTGAACCAGCGATAACGCAGAATTATTGTGAGGAATAATGTAAAACTAGATTGGCTCAACCCAATATTGCTCTGTCAATCTTTCGTATCTTACAAGATGTCCTTTGTTTTTCTTACATGCTTTTTTTCTATCTGTTTTTTAATACTAAAAAATAAAGATAATCTGATAGAATCGAATGAAGAAAAGTAGATAGATTTTGGGGCCCTAAGCGATGCCATCAATCCATGTAGTTTAAGACAAAAAGAACGTCGTCTCATAATACAATCTTCCAACTAAGCGTTTGCTCTTTTGTCCTTCACGTTGCTGAATTGGAGGAGCCGCGGGTGGTGTGTTTGGTTTGCAGAGTGATCTCATTGACGTGATTGTTAAATCAATAGAAGAGATCAACCAAAAGAAAGCGATTACAGAGATCCGACGGCAGACAAAAAGACAGAGAGAGAGGGGGGGGCAGAGAGTGATGGGGGAGACAGGAGAGAGAAAAAAACACGCACGAGAGGAAGACGAACGGAAATGCAATGAATTGGAGTATTCTAGTGAGTGGGAAGTATTTAGTTGCCGCCAGCCGACATCACATTAGAGATGAAAATGTTAACCGTGCTATTTAGATGTTTTACGCAGAAAAAAAAAACTCCAGAAAATAGAAGATCACTCAATTGAATAATTGATTTGTTTTCGGAAATGCATCAGGAATACTTAAGACAACTACCAGCTTCTTGCAAAACACTACAGATAATAAGTGTCTCGAAAGGGAATGGTTTTGTCAATTTTCTCTTGTTTGTTCTGCAAACCGGAACTAGATTTTCTCATTGTAGGAACAATGATTTTATATGTTTTCTTTCTAATACGATAAAACTTTTATCCCCGCGATTCAAAAGAACAATGAATAGGATATGGACTTAGTTTTATTTTTCTGCAAATAGCAGTAACTTTTACATTCCCAAACAGATGATGTATTTTAAATGGTCTTACATGTCATGAACTCACTCTTACATTAATGTCGCAGTAATTACATAACGTTTATTATTTAATCTTTTGTTATTTCTGCTGCCGTGTTAATATTAAGAAATAACAGTAATGGGATTACACTGTCCATATACCTCTTAATGATAGATATTTAATCTTCCTAATCATCATCAGCCATTTTACTGTCCATTTTTTTAAATTTACTTTTCTCAGGATTCATAAGACATCTTTATCATGGGCGTCATGGAGCCAATACTCCCTGAAAATGTTTACTTCGTCAAGCCATAATATATTTTGCGATTTCCGATTCCCATTTAAGTTTCCTAATGGATTCTATTATACCACTGACTCGGGTTTTTTTTCTCTAATATCTTTCGCTGCTTTCTAATCCCTCCATAAGATGCTGAGCATGATTTTCTCTTGTGCCCATTGAATGGTTTGCAATTTGGGGGTCGATCTTTCAGTTCAGCTCCATTCTAAGTCCCACGGGTGACTATCGGGAGAATGCATCGGCCGAGGAAGTTTCCCTTCAAAACTAATTGGATGTTCTTGCTACACCGAAAGCTTACCATCGTAAAGTGATTATTTGCTCGATTCCTTCTTCTTCCGAGGACTTAATAGAGATGGGTTGTCCTAGTTATGTAGAATGGATCTGTTTTCTAAGGTCTATATTTTCGATCTGGATATTGTTTTTATTTCATCAACACGTCTGTTGCTAATAATATTTATTAAAATTAATGAATATTTGTTCAAAGCAGTAAAATTATCATGAAACCACTGGAATATAATGTGTGTCTTGATCATCTACAGTATAGTGCACATTATTTGTTACGAAACTAAGATAGGTTTTTAAACAGGAAGAACACGTGCAAATGATAGTGTTCAAACAAACCAATTCTGGTTTATAACCAACAGTATCAAAATGACAAATACGGGAATCAATGTATTAAGTGTCCGAAAATTATCATCTATATCAGAGAGTAGGAGAGAGATAGAGAGAAAGAGAGAGAGAGTGAGTGTACGGGCCACGTAACTATGACAAATACCTTTACAAACAATAGGGAAAAAGGTGGGGGGAAAATCTAACTTTGTGTTATCTTGTTTCATATGCATCCAACACCAATCCTACAGGAAAGGAATATCACGAGCGAGATTTCACTGTCTTGGAGTCGGAGACACGATCATCTATAGAGAATATTTTTTTAAAAAAATTTTGGATTAATTAAATTACTATAATGACTGAAATCATTCTGATCCGAAACTTATCTTCCCCAATTTTACATTATCGGACACTTGAGCATGCCAAGACATAAACTGGAAAACAAATCCCAAACTTGGGGTCAATGCTCTTTAAATCTTAGCTGAAGTTCTTGCGTTGGGAAAAATTATATGACAACACAAGAGAAAATCCGTTTTTTTTTTCTCCAAATAATGAATTCTAATTAGTCTTTGATGCACCCGTACTTCGTCATCATTCTCTTTTTTTCCCCATTTTTTTGCAAGATAGAACCCATGTAAAATAAAACACAAATTTTGAACACTGAAATCAACGAATACTTCAAATCGGCAGTAATTCGACTATGAGAAATAATTTGGGGATATTTCTATCAAGATTTACAGATTAGTTGCAATAAATTACTTAAAATGATTGCAAGGTGCATGAATTTTAATACAGTGAAGATGATATTTTAAAGCATATATATATGATATATATATATTTTTTTTACAATCCAATGATTTGATAATTTCAGGAATAATGGAATCTTTTTCCTACATTTCTTTTAATTTCTGAGAACGCGTTTTTGCTACTGTGTGTCAGTTTTATCAGTCCGTAACATTTAATTTCCAAAAACATCCATATGATTTGTTTCCCTTTCAAAATAATTAAATCATTAAATGAAAACCTGTCGAAAATGAAACCCAACACGTAAGCTTAATCATTAGCCCCCTACTGCAGACTGAAAAACACCAAGGAAGAATACATTTTACTGCGTACCTTGTAAGGTCGCTTCTGTTTGGTTGCTATGAACCATCAAAGTTGCTCGATTGGTTTGCAAGAAACTTCTGAGGTATATATCCTATGTACATGTATGTGTTTGAATGCGTGTATGTATGTGTGCACATGTGTGCGAATATTTCAGTGTAAATGGATGCATGTGTGGTTATGGTCATATATATGAATATAAAAGGGAATATGCATTTTATGATAATGGTTATATGTGAGCATAGATGTTTCAGTTTATTCATATAGTTTATTAGCTATTTCCCAGAATTTTCATCAGTCTAAGCATATATATTGATACAGCTAAGTGGAGACAATCTCCTTCCACGAACCTTTTACATAATTTAGCTCTACATAACTATTTAAATGTACGCCATAAATATGCATATTTTTCTCGCCTTGAAGTTTATGTGTATGTCTATTACAGTTACTTGCAATGAACGAATGAGATTTGTTCTTACTATAAGTATTCTTTGTTTGCGAAAGTCTAGTGACGGAAATTCACGGAGAGCCAAGTTTTGCTTGAAATAGTAAGTAATAAAAGTCCACATGCGATTTTATTTTTTTCATTGTGTCTTTTCGAATGTTCGAAGATTTTTAGCAGTCTGGTTTGTGATCATAATATTGAGACGGTCGATGAAGAATGCATAGGCGTCAATAAAACCAATGGACCTCGAATTCAAGCAGTGTTCACTGCTCTCCCACTGAGCAAGCGATTTGTTCTTGCTTTACGGAAGAGAAGGTCTTTTTATGTCACATATGGCCATAAAACGCATTGCATAAGTGGTTCGTAAATTCTGATACTCATTTCGGTCAAAGTATTAAAAATACAATAGCTTTTCTTTCAAGAGAGAATGGATGGGGCAGGTATAGGAGCAAAAGCCAGAATAACCATCGTACAATGTCACAGAATGTTAAACCTCTTTCAGTTCTTGAATATCTTGTTTGGTTGCCAACTATAATAAATAAAAAAGGGTCTAGCAAATTTAAATCATACAAAGTTTCGATGACAGACAATAGGATATGACTTTTCTCGGCTGGCGCCTATATACTGTGTTTTATATTGCTTGCTGTAATAAAATACAGAAAATACCGGCCAAGATATTTCTGCAGATCTGAATTGGCAACAAGGGCAGAAAAATTATGTCGTAACTGAATGCACAGTGTCATGTATCAAAGCCATACTAAATTAGAAAAAAATTGCTTAGCGTCCATACACCAGTCTACGAGATAAAATTTGCAGCCAATGGAAAAAGATAAGAAGTTTGCTAAATTAGCATAATATAAACAGTGCCTATACAAAATGCACACGTACAAACACACATATGTATGTATAGATAGATGAATGGATAGATATCTACGGTTCTATTATCGCCAATCATTTTCACGCCATTACGACCGTCAAATAGCGTTTATCTATATAATGACGTGAAACTGATCAGTGAAAATAAAACTATAAGTATCCATCTATCTGTTTTTCTCTCTATTTTGAATGTTCACAATGTTAGCCACTGTTACCATTAATAAAATGACCCTCGGAAGCAGCAAATATACTAGATCTAAAAACATTGAAAATTTCAAATTCTTCCAAGCGTAGATCTCTATCCTTCTTTACATGGGTGCGTTTGATGTATATGTAACGACTGTCTAGTCCATTTTCAGCTTCCTGGTACTTGAACTGTCAATATACAATGAGTTGTTCAAAACTAGATCAGCTAAAACCAATAAAATCGTATTTCATATAAAAGTTGTCATGATGGCCGATGCAACTTGAAACGCTAAAAACGCTGCACATGAACCAATTTTTTTCTATTTATTCATCATTCATACCACAACAAAAAATGCAATGCGCTCAATTCTCAGCATGCTCTCTTCGAGAGGTTAAATTTACTACACACACACACACTCACTCACTCACTCACACACACACACACATACATATATATATATATATATATGAGTGTGTATACATTGATCGTGCACGCACACACACACGCACACACACACACATACACACACACACATACACACACACACATATATATGTGTGTGTGTGTGTGTGTGTGTGTGCACGATCAATGTATACAAAAACAGCTATAAAAAAGATATCAGATGTTCTTTGAAGTCCTTATCCCTGATCAGCAGAACAATCTCCCAGTGGTAATAGTGGATGCACCGAGTCTGAACTATACCATAACTCACCCGGGCAGATTGTGGGAGCAAAAAAAATATATATTTACGAACCCGATGTAAATCTTGATACAATATTTTCTGATCGCAGAATATGATACCAAATGATCAACTTATGTTAGAACCTGGCACAAGAAGGCATCACTAAAACATATAGAGAGCTTTCACACATTTTCTGTTCGTTGGTGTTCAAATGGTATGATCTCCTTGGCAGATTTACTTCCTCTTATGATATAAAGATGGGAATTCCACTATAAAAAAAACTCATTGAAATAGCTTGAAATGCGATGGGATCTCACAGAAGACGTGACACTCTTGGCTCTTAAGTGCCAATCCATATAAGAATATACTCTATAAAAGAGACCTGGTATTTATGTGTTGCTATATCTGTTTTCAAATTAACGTCTAAAATTGAATCAATATCTAAATTCTATGGATATTCATCTACAATGTTGGGGATATAATCTAAAAAACGGGTGTGCAAGGATTATGCAGAACGCAATAAAGTTAAAGGTTGCAGGAATGGGAGTGAAGAAAGGAAGACTTGTTTCGATTGTCATATTTTTTTTAATGCTTTCTGATGATTATAATCGGATCTAGCCAGTTTTCTTCACTTCTGCTCATCCTTTGGGATCGTTGGAAGGGACTGATCCTGAAAACAAACTGACATTACTATAACATACTACCATAGATTTCATGTAATGTTACATTGAAGTTTCTTTAAAACCTCCTTATAACATCCATACAACGTTGCAAACTGTTTCAATGATGCGCGTGGATTTTTATCCTGTCTCTTTTGGCATAAGGAATTGTGCAATTCCCTCATGGATCAAAGGTTGAAAGAGAACAAAATGATAGTGCACTCGAGAATTTGTTTCCATGAGCCTTCTTCCATCTCTTAGATTGTCAAGACGAAAATTGATCACTTCCGTCCACCCATCTTGATGTAAAATTGTGTTCGGATAGTCAGCACGATTGATATATATATATATATATATATATATATATATATATATATATATATATATATATGTGTGTGTGTGTGTGTGTGTGTGTGTGAATATTTATATATGTATATATACACACAACATAGTATATGTAGAACAAATTAGGCTAGCAGTAATTGTATATCAATAATATAAAGCCAATTCTGAAATGTAATGGATATATTTCATGGAGTGCTCGATCCATACAACTTTTTACTCATGAAGTCAAGTTGTTTTAGGGTATCATTCATGTATATATATATATATGTATATATATATATATATATATATATATATATATATATATATATATATATATATATATATATATATATATATATATATATATATATGTATTGTTGGATACAAGTTTGTCTTTCCGAATGTGAAAGTGACTGGTCTTCTGCCCACAAGTTCCATATTCGTGAAACTGACCGTACTTGATTAGATGCACCCAAAGTTGTTTTTTCCCTGGAGGTGCATAACAACCCAAATTTTAAAAGCGAAGGGTGAATGTTCATTCTCGGAACACGTCGTTTCATAATACATCAATAGTCATCTTCTCAGTTTGCTCTAAACCCCAGTAAAAAGAAGTATCCGATTGAAATGTTTCCCAACTACTAGCGAAAGTAAAATTACCTTTCTTTTAACGACTGATAGATAGTCAGGAGGCTGTATTAATGGTTTAAAGTGGGCAAGTCTTGGATCTTAAAAAATGTATCATTCAGATGCTTTGGATTTATTTCATTCTATAAACTGCATTCATGAAGATATTTTGTAATGTTTTTTTCATATATATATATACATATTTATATGTCTGTGTGTGTGCGTATATATATATTATATATATATATATATATATATATATATATATATAGTGGAGGTTCTAGTAATCTGCTTCAGTCTGAAAGAGGTTGGAGTGGACTTTGACGCTGCTGCAGCTGGTCTCATTCAAAATATTCTTGAAATGGTTTCTATGCAACAAACAACAGGATGAAGATGTAGATTACTTTTGTATCACTTATCGTTTTTGTTTGTTCAGAATTATTTAGAGACAAAATTTCCCATCTCTAACAATAACAATATTGAGTTTTCCTTATCGTGTAAGATTGCAGTAAAAATATAACAAATCCTTGCACTGGAGATAAATCGCCGAATCTTTTTGTTCAACCACAATATAAGACATGATGAATATATTTTGATGATAGTATCTGATGATCTGAGCAAATATTTTTGAATAGAGCCGTCAGCTTGGTATGGAAT
>OY735208.1:59329476-59366976 GCA_963457665.1 Thysanoteuthis rhombus | reverse complement strand
TATATTCCTTACTCATAAACAAAATAAGAATATTTATATATTTGGTTTAGAAAGATTTATATCATGCCTAACATTATAGGATTTTAACTCATGTCATATAAATTATCACGCAATTTAGACTTTAAAAAATATACGATTAAAATCATCGGCGGTCTAATGCTGACACATATACTGGTTGAATGAGAGAGAGAATGTCTGCCAATCCCGTATAATTTTTCGTGAACTTGCTCGTAATCATTTGTACTTCGAAACATCTTAGCTGAATCATCTCTTTCGCAGGGGCGCCACCGGTTAAGCCAGATCTCAGTAAACACTCGTTAATATCATGCAACTAAGCTGAAAGACTTTGAATATTTTCCTTGCATCATCAGTGCATTTCCATTCTATTCGACGTCTGTCAAATGCCAAGAAAGCGTGTGATTTGCAACACCCAGGAGATCTATTCAAATACATAATTAAATGAATTGATGTCCGAAAACATTTATTTTGGATACATCTTCACCGAATCAAGAAATAAGTCGTAAGTCACTCAGTGGATCTTTATTTTCCTAACTTGACTTCCTTTCAAATGTCTTCTTCTTCAAATGTTTTTCCTATTTCCCCTTCTGTCTCTTTTTCAACAATTTTGTTCGCATGGACTCAGAGATCCACATGAATGAATGAATATTATTTTTCTGCATCTCTTTAAGTACTTCATTGTTTAATCAGTGATTTCTCATACGCATGAGGAATGAAAAAAAGAATCGTTTGAAAGTTAGGTCGATGAAAATGCACGAGAACCACAGTTTACAAAATTGTTATCAGTTTTGAATATAACTATTTGGATGGAGTGTCTTGGAAGAGATGTTGAACGTTTGAACACATGTTCCAGTACTCTCGATTCTGTGGTTATTCACCTTAAAGAACGACCACAAAGAGCTTTGTTTTGTTACAAGAATTTAAAAAAAAATGTTGCTACTGTGTCATATCAATGAAGAGCGATGCAGATATTTATTTCATAACATTTGATCTGATGGATAGATAGATGCATAAATTCATATAGTGCTAGAGTGATAGATAAATTGCTAAATTGATTGATAAATACTGTTTGTATTTCGAAAGTTTCTGAAATAATTCCAGAGTTATACAAGCATTGTTAATTTCGTAGACTAGTTAACAAAGGTATGTTTATGATCTCACACACACACACACACACACAACACACACACGTGCAGGCACACAAATATACACACACATATATATAGAGTACTAATCAGGAATATACTATACAATAATCTAATGTATGATGTGTGATATGTTTCTTTCCTAAAGTTCACGATACTACTTAGAATACAATCCAGAAGAAATCACTCCTAGAGAGAAAGACATATCCGATAAAGAATCCCTCTATAGCATCCCCTGCTGATCTACAGCTACCAGCGAGCAATGTAACTCAGCCACCTGAGACAGAAAAACCTTACAAGGAGGGATCTACGACTAAACAGCAAGAGAAAGAAGAAAACCAGAAGATATATGAATTGAATAAGAGGAAGGGTTTCCACCATAGAAAAATTAATACCCTCAAACAATGCCTCAAAAAAGGATCTTGAGTAAATTGAATAACTTTCTAGAGGGAATCATAAACGGGGCGGGAACATAAACATATCAGTGTAGCAAATCCTTTATTTAATCTCTTTCAGCAAAAAAACATAAAACAAACATTTGATTATCTGCTTGGAAAGACGGAATCATTTTGTGGGGTGTAGCAATATATAGTATAAAGATTGTAATATATCATACCAGCCAAATTGAAAGTACAGAACATTTCATATTTCGGAAACAAAAAACAACTATATATATGTATATATATATATATATATATATATATATATATATATATATATATATATATATATATATATATATATATATATATAAGATGTATGTATATATATGTGTGTGTGTGTGTGTGTGTGTGTAAGTGAGAGAGGGAGAGGTAGGGAGAGAGTATATTCGTATGTGAGTGACTTAGTTTTGATGTGACACTTCTTTTGTCGTACATGTTGTAAGCAAAGAGTGTGACTTCCTCTTTTTGTCTTCATTTTCTTATCCTGTAAAGATTTAACTCCATATCTGTGATTAAAGGAATGCATGAATATCAGCATCACCAGCATACAGAGGTTGTATCTGTACCTGATCATCGAAGTCAGTTTCCCTTTATCCATCGCTCAGAATATTCAAGGAAATATTCACTCCACTGTCAGACTACTTTGTGAGTTTTACAATTTGAATTAGCTTTCTACTCTTTTCCTAATTTCTCTATGTTGAAATAAAGGCCAAAATACTTGCCAAAGCTGATCGGATTGTTTGCTGTGAGTTGGCCGTGAAAATATCAAATCGAATTCTGATTGAAACAAGCTTGAATAGACAGGAAACACGAGAAATAACTATCTTGACTGAGATATTCTGGATGAAAGTATTTCATGTTTAATTCAAATAGCTTGATAGATAGGGCTCATCAACCATATTGCAGATAAAAGAAGACCATGAAAAGTATGCCTTGCCCAAACCTGACTTTTTAGAATTTTTCATGGAGGTCTTACTTTAGCTTGTCATCTTCCTCATGTATTTCTGGGCCAGATTCCTCGGACTTGGAGCCTTCGGCAACAACATGCCCCTGACTACTGATATTATGTATAGTATAAAGGACTGTTTGTACAGAAGACTCGTAGTGCAATTTTGTCTCTCTTTTTACCCATTTTTTCTTTTAAAACTTCAACAAAAACTACTTATATACTAAGATAATCACTCATACAAGCTTGAATATTTTATGAATTTTATTTTTGGATACAGTGTCTGTACATGAGTCACAGTTCTCTCCTTTTTTTGTACGCAAAAATGTGCAAGTTGACAACAATTGCTAGTTTCAAATTCATGGTTAACTTTGTATGGCCAATGTTATGATTTTTTTTCCATTTGTATTTCATGCAATATGGCTTCGTAACACTGTTAATAATGATAATGATTATGATGTGGATGATAATGATGATGATGATAATTTGTTTTGTTGTTTTTCAGAGCTATTTAAACTTTGTGAACTTTGTGAAGGTCAGTTATTACTATTGGTTTCTTTCCAGGGCAACACTCAAACTTTAATCGAATTTCTACTGCAAAAATGGTCTGAAAGTTGATTTATATATTCACTGGAGTATATGCCCACATTGAGTTTGATTTTCTATTTGTTTATGAAATGGAAAATATTTCATTTCCAGACATGAAAATAATCAAAACAAAAAATAACTCCTTTCTTTTATACTTTATACTCGTGGTGCGCATCTTTTGAAGATAATCAATGATATAATGGGTAGAGAAGGATATTGATTTAACAAAGTTCTGATTAAAAAAAAATCAGTTGTCAAACTAGTATATATTCATTGTATTAGGTTTATTTCTCTGTCATCCGTAGGTGTATTATGTATAGCGTAAATCTGAATGTATGAGAATCAACATGAGAACTTTTTTTAATTCCTTTCTGCAAATATTTGTATTGGCTTTGATCTGCTTAGGAAAGGAGACCAGAGATTTCTTAGTTTAATGTTGCTCAATCAAAATGTTGTGTATTCATATGACCTGAATGTACGGAAATAGATTTCATTATTACTACTGCTGTCCCTCCTCGACTATTTCTTCTTAATTGTACCTATCGCAACATGGGGCGTTATCAGTCAGCAGCGATCAAGTCAAACTGATGAAGAATAGAGAACGACACTTTCGACATACCAGGAAAAATCTGCTCAGACCATACGAAATTGTGATTTTTAATGGAACCTAAGAGTCAAATTCTACCTTTGTAATCAACTCTTCATTCGAATTATAGGTTCCGTATTTGTCCATTTAGTAGTAGTACCAGTAATGATACTATCACTGCAATTCACGTGATAAAAAATCTAAAAATGAAGGTGATAAAGGAAACTATTGAAATAAAAACACGATTACAACATTTCATCTAATAATAGAAATGAACACATGAAAGATGTTGACTATCCAGTCAGTGGATTGTGGTGGAACAATAATAATGGTAGTTGTCTGGATAATAATTGAATATCAGCAACTAATAATCCTTCAATTTCAACTAGAAGTTCGAAGGCCACATACTGGTGCAAGGGTAAACTAGTTAGGCAGTTGAGGAAAACAAACCTGCAAACCATTGAGCTACACTGGGTGCTTTCTAAAAACGCTCAGATACACCAACCTAAATCCATAATTTCAATCGTTCGTGACAACTGATAACTTTGATCATTCTTTTGGAATTAGGATGTAACTGAATGAAACCATTGTACTCGACCACTGGAAAAAGATGAATAACAAAATCGTACCAAGAATCCTACAGAAAATTAAAGCAGAAACACTGACACTGTTTTTCTTTATCCCTTGCCAATTCATGATCCTAGATGCCATTTTTTGCTATTGATTTTTAAGTTTGTCTCTTCTCCGGTGACTGATTAATCTGACTTGTGTTTAATAGACTGAAAACTTTGACTTTGTTCGGGTATGCGTGAACTTCCAATATATGTTACCATTTGGTTGAAAGCATCAGACGAAAAAAATTCTCATAAGCCCCGTTGGACATTATCATTATGCTTTGTTTTGTTCATCCAATTTTGGCCATCTCCTACCGCCATCCTTATAGTATCTGCAATAGTCATAACACTCGACATTTTCTTTTCCTTGGCGAATGAAATGCGTGCATAATTATTCAGTGGAATCGATAAAGACACGAATTTTTTTCTGGAATTTGTTTTTTACACTACCCGTCCAGAATAAACAGATCCCGCTCGCTTCGAAGTCAGCTATGACAATTTGACAAAGCCAGAAGTATGAACTAGGATTGTGAGTTACTCATAGGCAATTCAGAGGATATTAAGCTCACGGGACTGCATCACAATAACAAAAATCTGGCCTGCCCGAATAAGATCAAATCCACAGATGAGGTAATTATTTGAAAGCTTATTTCTAACATTTGACCTGTCGCCTGTTACCTCTCAATCCTCACCACAATTTCTTATTAAAACTCTTAATAGCATGTGGGGATTCAATTGTCAGCAATTTTTATCATAGCAACTGGTGTGAGATTCCAAATAATAATAATAATAATAATAATAATAATAATAGTAATACGCATAAAAAAATTACCAGGAACTATGTATCAGAGAAAAAAATATATAAATAGTTATGTGATAAAATCTGAAAACGATTTTTCATGAAAATCATCTAAAAAATACCAGCACAATATTTGAGCATTGTTTGCATTTGGGGGAGAGAAAGAAAGCGAAACTGTTTTAAGATGGCGACACGTGGTGATCTCATGCTAATTTTGAAGATTGTATTTCCAAAAAAGTAATCAAGAGTCCCTGAAAAGACACACAGACTCATACAGACGCCCTTATTATCAAAGATCCTCAAAGAAAGGATAATCTTTATACTACCTGTTTTTTTCGGTCAGGCAAGTCATTTGTTGGGATACAATGATTCAATATCCAAATGAAAGTTTGACTTGTGAGCGGCAGTTTTGAATTGTATTTTAAACTGCTCTTGCCTGCTGATATGTATTTTTAGCAAAATCACATTCAGCACTTACGTTTTGTAAAGATATTCTGACGAAACTATTCACTGTTGATAATTGATAGCAGTCAAAGATAACTTTTTCCTCTCGATCATACAGCTGTCCAAAAGGATATTGATTACACAAAGCCATCACACGAAGGAAGTTATCCGAAAAAGTTTACCCACACAATAGGTATCTTAAAAGTAATACTGGAAAGTTGTAATTGTCCAAAGTATTGGTGATCTAGCCATTGCTTAACGGGCTTCCACCTATGTATATCTTCTCTTCAACAACAACAACAACAACAACAACATCTATATCCTGTTTAAATTACAGTTCGATTACTGATGAATATATTCGATTTCGCAATCAGTGTTCTAAAAATCAACACTGCAGTCACATCAGTTTCAGAAATAAAGAGAAAAGAAATTTGAAAATGTCCATTTTTAAAAGATGATGGAAATATCAGAAACATTCGAACATACTTTGGCATAAATATGTGATTTTGTTCCTTCACCCTTTCCTTTTAAGGTGAAAGGTCAAACTGCAATAGTAGCTGTTGGAATCAGATATACATCATCGTGTTTGTTGATTCGTTCAGACCACATTCGAAGAACAGATTAGAATGATATTTGTGATCGTCAATCTATAAGGGTCGCAATAATAGGATATTACAGGTTGCCATGGGACTACTTTGAGTTCACATACGATCAGAAAATATCGGATTGACACTCTGTTGGATGAATTGATAGATTATACATACATACATATATATATATATATATATATATAGAGAGAGAGAGAGAGAGAGAGAGAGAGAGAGTGAGAGGGGGTGGGAGAAAAAGAGAGTGAAAGAGAAAAATGATCGATAGGATACACATTTAAGATTGATTGAATAATCAGATATACACACAAAGATAGATTGGTAGGTAGAAAAGATAGTTATATATATATATATATATATATATATATATATATATATATATATATATATATATATACCTACATATATGCATATAAACACGTATATATATATATATATATATATATATATATATATATATATATATATAGAAAGAGAGAGAGAAAGAAGGGGGAGAGATATTATCATCAGGAGGAGCGCAGTGGAATAGATGGTTTCAAATCAAACAAATAATTGTCCAATGGAACGGAACGGAGACCTAACTCATTCAAGTGGATTCCTTGCTGAAAAATTCCTTGAAACTTATGAATACCAAAAACAATCCTGTTGGGAAATTCGGCTCCTGAGTTACGCTGCAACAGACATGAGTGCTTTTGGTCGATTATTGTAGAATTTCAGTTTCATATTTAAAGCACACGATATTTCACCATTGGAAACAATTTGTCAGGGTCTTGCGCATCTTTGATCATGCTCTACACGACGGAAGGAAAAAAAGAATGATACTGCTTTGTATTCATGGGAGCAGAGATTTGCAGAATGATATGGACGAAAGATCTGCTGTTGACATCTGCATACAAGTTGTGAATTGCAGATATCTTGCGGGTTGAATAATAATAAGGATGTACAAATTTGCTGAAGTACTTGGGGAAGAGGAACAGCGATTGATTAGGGAAGAAAGGCGCTCAGATATGGGGAAAAACAGGAATTAATAAATTAATCATCCGTAGGGTAGAGATGCAAACCAGAAAAACAAAAAAGGATTCAAAGAGTTGTGATTAACGAAAAGACCAAACAGAGCTTTCGTTAATTGATTATAAAGATTAAAAAAATGGTTTGGTTCGTAACTCAATAGGGAACTTCAACTGACAGCGTGCATTTTAGGGGTGATCCATCTAAAATTGGGATTGTAAGAGAGATCTTTACTTTGTACTTTATCTTTTCTAAAGCCAGCGATTAGAAGGGATTCATGAATCATGAGCTTGAACCTAATCCTGACAAAATGAAATTTTGAAGATCAAATTTGTGAAAATGTTTTTCTTTGTTGCTTATACAGAAACTTCGTTAGGAATTTTCTCATAAAAAAAAATCTAATGAGTTGAATGTTGGTGGAATTTCGAATAATCTTAAGAGAAAAACAGTCAGTTTTGATGGGGAAAATAAAAACAGCCATGACCCAGAATACAGACGCATATAATTGTCAGGATATCATTATATATGCTACGAATAAAATTATGTATAATTCGGTATACCAATTTTTATTTTTGTTGCATTTCCATCATCCGTCTTTTAACGTCCGTTATTGGACATAGACCTTCTCCAGGATTCGCCACAATTCTCTATTATGGGCGTCGCAGGGCCAGTATTTCCTGAACCTGTCGAGTTCATCCCTCCATTTTATGTTCTGTCGGCCTCAGTTCTTTATGTGATCTCTGAGGATCCATGTTGTAGGACTTGATGTTCATCGGTTCTCTTTCATTCTTGCAACATGGCCTGCCCATTGCCATTTGAGTTTTTTGATAGTTTATATGGTGTCACAGACAACCGCTTTCTTCCTTATATACTGTACTGCTTTGTGATCTCTTCATGTAAGGTTAAGCATGGCTCTCTCATGTGCACGCTGCATATTCCTCGGTTTATTCTTTCTTTTGATTGTTTATTCTATTCACGTTGTGTAGACCATAAAATACATTCACCGTGTAATAATAGGATATCATTACAAATAAAAATTTCAGTATAGTTTAACACAATATAACTCAATGTGACTCGGCAACCCCCAGGAGCTCCATTACTGCACGTGTGAATAGATACTCTCTCAGAATTACCCAGTCGTCAGTGAGACACCATTGACTGAGTTTTGGATGGTTTGACAGTTGCATTCATACTAGCCGTGCTTGTCCATTTTTCACGTCTTTTGGACAAATATCACATTAACCTCCACCCAACTTATAGAATCATCATCATCATCATCATCATCATCGTCGTTGTCGTCGTCGTCGTCGTCGTCCTCGGCGTTGCAAGCCTTTTTTTCCAAAAGGCCTTTGGAGCTCAGAGGCCACTGATTGACATCAGTTGTCTCGCTCTTTGTGAAATATTTCAAGTGTGTGCGCAGCGCTGTTAAGGGTGAAATTAAACTAATCAATCATCATCAATGCACTTATAAAAGAGTCATTACTTTTATCATATGAGGTTGTTGGTCAAACACTGCGTTGACAATTGTAGTAATTATTTTATGGAAAAACTCTAACATTTACTCATTTACCGAGAAATAATCGATCTGATAAGTACTGTTTTATTTCGTCATTATTCATTATTTCTATTATTTTCTTTCTTTTCTTTCCGCCCCTCGAAAGTATTCAGCCATCTCCTTCAACTTCGAAATTTTATAAAACTCACCGACTATTCAGTATGATAAGGAGTCAGTTCGTAACTGAAGGTCAGGGGGAGATCAGCTTGACAAATTTATATTTTTGTTTTTATATCCAGAGTTATTCTGTTTGTTTTTCATTGCTAAAATTCTAGCCAAGTTCATATATTTTACTTATTCGATTGCTTTTCAGGTCGGATAACTCTCTCAAGATCGTCCAATTGCCATTTAAAGTTGAGAAAAAGGTTTTATACCTCATCCTCTCTTTCACTGGCAAGAATATATTGTTAGCAAGACTGGAATCTAACCAGGGGTGGAGGGATGTCTAAACCCAGGATCATTATCTTAAATAATAGTATTGGATGTGCGTCTAATTTGTTTTGATTTGATAGTATTGGGATTTATTTATAATTGTTATTTTAGCTATTCTTAAATGTGAATTCCTGCAATTTCTTTTTAAACAAGTTGAGTTATTCACAAAATATACAGCCAAAACCTCGAGTTGATCAAAAACAGCAATTCTTACAATTCAAAATTTAAAGCATGTATGATTTAGCAAGGTTCATATATTTTAGGTATTTTTACTTTTATTTTGTATATACTCAGAGCTAAAAATTCAGCCTCAATAGAGAAGACCAGGAAAGTTATTCAAAGATTACTTCTTGGTAAATAAGAAAAAATAAAGACACTGTGATTTCAATTCTATTTTGCAAGAGTTCTATTGCGTGCAATACTTTTTTCACTTTCTCTTGCATTTATTAAAATGTGGAGGTCGACTTCCTTTTTTATTACCTCTTGCGCAATACAGAATTTATTCAATTGCAAGAAGTTGTGCAACCCCGTATGTAAGCGAGAACACTTGGTTCGAGTGATATGTAGCCCTAAGAACAAAAGAATTAGCACAGAAAAAATATTCAGTGCAAAGTAAATAACCTTTTTTGAGAGTTGAAGAAAAGTATGAGACAAAGTGAGTATGAACTATGTACGTACGAGACGAGTTTCGATTAACAAGTTTATGGCGAGGGAAAGCGCTTGGTGAAAAAGATCACTGAAGCTAAAATAAAGACTGGCCAACATAAAAGAACTCAAGATACAAAGCACAAAAAACTGAATCGCTGTAAGAAAATATATTGCAGTGAATTCACTTAACTTAAAGAAGTGAAAATCAAAGCACCACCAGCAAGTGAGAACGGAAAGATAATGGAAGGCGCAAAGAATTCTTAGCCAATTCAAGAAACGGGAGAAAAGGCATAAAATCAACTAAATAGACAGAGAAAAAAAAACATTGAACGACCAATGATTCAATCGTGTAAGACCCGAAAAAGGAACCATAGCGACCCTGTAGTAGTATCGTCCGAGATAAAAGGCTAAAGAGAGAAGAAAGAATGTAAAATAATAATAAGAAGATTCATCGAAAAAAGTCTTGTTTCTTTGAGGTCCTTCAATCGAGCGATAAGAAGACGTTTTGCTGATGATTAACCGAGCAGAAGAACATGACTGGTATGGTGGGTTGTCGAGTGCTCCTATCATTTCAGTGAGCAACATGAAGAACGAAAGATAACAAAAAAACAACATTGAAATCAACTGGAGCAATAACTAGAAAAAAACAAAACAGAAAACACATGCATTTAACATTTAGTAAACTGAGATTGCATTCACGTATTTTCCGTAGAGGAACCTGTTTATGCCTGGTAGTATCTGCAAGTATCACCAATAATTGACTAAATATATTGCAACGTATGTGTAACATCCTGTCTTCATCAAAAACAATATTCAATGAAATACTTTGGACAATATTATGCTTCATTGCTCCTTTTCCTCTCTGTTCTGACTGGTTCATACTCCAGCTAGCAGCTTATGGAACGTTTTTAGATATCTACTCTGTTCAAAGTTAGTCGCCTCGTCTGTTATCACCCAAAGATCAAATCCAACCAAACGTAAGGTACTGAACATTTTTCAACGAGAGTCAGGTTCTGTAACAAGGGACAATATCGGAATAATTAACTAAGAAAGACATCATACATTGATGATTTCCAATTCCATACAAGTTCATTCAATTTCGATGAAATCTTATTATATAGCTCAATCAATAATTTCACACACACTCTCACCTCCAACCTACGCATACTTCAAAACTGAACATCATTTCAAAATTCTCCTTGATCTGTCGCTTTCTCCATCTTCTTTCGTCCATCTATTTTACTGTCCGTCTCTCTCTCTCTCTCTCTCTCTCTCTCTCTCTCTCTTTCTGTCTGTCAGTCCGTCTCCGTCTGTCTCTCTCTCTCTCTCTCTCTCTCTCTCTATATATATATATATATATATATATATATATATATTTAAACATCGTAATTCGATCGAGTATATGTATATATATATATATATATATATATATATATATATATATATATATATATATATATATATATAATCAATCGAATCACGATTTTTAAAAAATATTTTAATCGATTAAACAACCTCCTAAAAGGAACACAAACAGACAGACAGACAGACACACACACACACACACACACACACACACACACATATATATATATATATATATATATATATATATATATATATATATATATACATATATATTGCAATATTTTCAAAGGCTTGGTAGTGTTTGCTGTTTATTGTACTTCCCAAAATCTGTTATTCCCAATTAGTGCCCTGAAAAAAATAATGTTTTTTCTTCTCATTCACTAATGGAATCAGCATAATCGGCAGCGTGTTGGTATTTTGTTCGGGACAAAACATATTATAAAAATTCGGCTCGTGTAAGTGAGCAACAAAAGATCAGTGGAAATAAAAGACAAGATTCCAACGAGCTGCTAACAAAATAAATTCTACGCTTTTTCATCTCTTTTGTGACTTCGCTGTCTGTCCCGAGCGTTATTTTATATTCCATTTGCGGTCGGACGATTCTGTTTCCTTCCTTATTCGTCTTTGTTGCAGCTTACAATGCAGTCAGCATATCGCTTGCCTGACTGATGTTCATGGAATGAAAGGGAAAAAAATGAATGTGAGTTTCTTTTCTTTGTTAAAACGTGTGATTTTCCTTTTTTTTTGTCTTGACGTTTTGGAAATGCGTAACAATGCCCGTTGGAAGTCGAAGGAAGAATAAGGAGATCACGGAAGAGATGAAGAACAAGAAGAAGTGGAAGCTGAGAGTAAGCAAAAATATCAGTTAGGGGAAGGGGATTCGAATAGAATAGGAAACCAAAATCAAACAATTGGTTCGTCACTCAATAGAAACGGTCACGTTAAAAACATCTTTTGGCAGTATACCATGTTGGGAATGTTCAATTAAAAAAAGTGGGGAAAAAAGGACTGACCAATGAAAAAGAGACTTTTCTGACATTTTGTTTGACAGTGATCTCTAAAAAAGTTTTGTTTTTTTTTCCCAAGTCATGAATGCTACTTGATGTTTGGAATTGTACAAGTGATCATATTTAGCCAGAATTCACATTGAAATCCCCCCTGAAAATATTACGAGAGGGGGGGATATTTGCAAGAAAACAAACAAACATAGGTAACGTTCTCTGCAGGCATATTTAGCAATAGATAATGTATTCTTCATAGTTCAATTCGTACGAGTTATATAGCCTAACAAACTTGAAAACCGAGAAGACGTATGCTGACATTCTGGTGACAGTTCTGGTTGATGGTTACTAAAGGAAACAGTATGTGGAATAGACAGGGAATTAGGCTTGCAAAAAAGACATTGAATGTCATGTTGAAATAGTGGAGAGTGCCAAACGGAAACTCTGTAGCAGTAAACGAAAAACTCCATGACATGAATGTATCGGTGCTTAATCATTGATACCCACAGCAGACGGGCCTGATCACCTTTACTACGTTTAATTTTTCACTAGTGCTTACTTTCATATTCATGTAAATATCAATCTGGATTTCACCGAAGTTCTACTGTTCACAGCAGATATTCGCATTTTGCATACATTTCTCGAGATGATTTGGATTTGCTTTTATTTAGTTTTTAGTCGGGAAACGATATGCAATGTACATCTCTGCTATATTGGTCACTATTTTGCGTCCACTTGTTTTCTGAAAGTTCAGACTTTTTACTTGTCTCAGCTTAATGGAAGACAAGGGGGATAACTTCACTGATCACATTTTTTTGTATTTTCCAATTGATCGCTCAACACAGCGTATATGATTCAAAATTTCCCATGGGATCTTAGCCTTTGATAAGATCAGTTGTAGCTTGACAAGGCTTATCATACGGGTAACACCTCTGTATTGTAACTTGTCCTGTCAGTACATGAGGTCATTAAACTTTTACTAGCGGTCCAGCTTCTAAATCAACTGTTCACTTTTCATTGCAGAGAAATGATGTTCTATGTTCACTTATTCTTGTAGACAAACGTTATGAGCAGTTGCAATATAAAGCAACATGAAGTAAAACAGGGCGGGGTAACCATTCAATCGAAGCTGTTGCATGGTCAACGTGTTTTGTGTTTGAAACATCGCAAAAAAGAGGATCAATGAATAAATGAATGAATAACGATCGAAGTGCATTATCTGTTTGCAGTGCATGCTTCAGATCAATTAATAAGTCAATCATTTCCTTTTTGTTAGATCACTAAAATGTCCAAACTGAAAAAAAAAGACAAAAAGACAGAAAAAAAAAAAAAAAGGTGTTAACGGTGTCAGACCGAAACCAAAGGATCAAGTTAACGTGAGTTTAAATGACCTTAAAAAGATTTTTTTCTGTTTTTCAGGTGGGGTTCAAAAGACCAAAACAAAATATTTTTCTAAACTTAATAAGGAGTAATTGATTACGTCCTTTTGATGCAGTGTGTGGCATAGATTCTTACGAACTACATATATTCAGAGCGAACCAGGCGAAACTGCACAAAATCTAGGAAAACGTTTCTTTACAGTTTTGGTTGAAAGCCTCTGATATGATGAATTGAACACAAACAAAAAATATATCACATTTGTCAATGCTTCATCTAATAGATGGAAGTTTCGAGCACGTCATTACTCGTGTGCCTTTGCTTCCTAAAAACCATATTAACAATAGAGGACATGAAGACTGAACGACCTTATTCGATAAATATTTTGAGTACTTAGTGATAATCATTTGGCAATACGAGTAATCTTCATTTTATCATTCTGTTCAATTAATTATTCCAACATGACTAAACTCCAATTATCATCAGAGATTTGGCCCAATGATTGTATAGAGACGGCATTCGTGTGGATCAGCCACTCCTGCAGTACGACAAAGAACTGACAAATCCTGGCGGTATTGCATTGCACTGTCTGGGCAGGTTAGTGGTAATGATGCTTTGGACCCCAATTTTTGCCCCTTCCCCGGGTCATTACCTGATGAGGGCTATGTTTAGGGCACAGCTCTATATTTTCAGTAGTTGTTGTTGACATTTAAATTGATATTATTTCTATATTTAATGCAGTATTACATTATTATAAACATACACCATACGAACACATTGTTTATAAGGATATGATTTCATGTTATTATCTGACTTTATTTTAAGTAGAACTACCCAAACTATTTTTCAGTAATTTTTTACGCTCCTTGTTTTCTTGGTGTGTTTTTACAGGGTTTGAAAACTTAAATCAGATAAACGCTTGATAAATGAGTTGGTCTATGCTTTTTGCTCGTTATTAAAATACTTGTCTTATTAGTAATTAGGACTTGCAGATGAATGATAACAACATTGTTTGAGGATCATTACAACGGGGCAATGAGGTATTTGTTACCAGGGTTCCCTAATTACATGAAAGCGAAGAGAAAATAAAACGCCTCATCTAAAATTGAGCAACATCTGCCAATTCTGTTTTCTATGCCAAACTTCAGCATCATTGAATGCTTCCAAAAGGTAAATGACATCGCAGAAGGGAATTGAACGAATATTAAGACAGAAATGAACTTCAGTAGAAGGGAGAGGCGTGATAGAAAGTTGGAAGAAACTGTAACACACGAAGGGTGTAACTGAAAATGGCAAGTAAGATTCAACGAAATTTAATCAGTAAAAGTATTGAGCATCACAATTGTGACAGTATTGACTCACTGACATTTTCCAAGGCCATAAATCTTAGATTACCTGGGCATTACAACTGAAAAAAATAATTTACCCAGAGGATGGTTATATATATATATATATATATATATATATATATATATATATATATATATATATATATATATATATATTGTGTGTGTGTGTATATATATATATATATATATATATATATATATATATATACACACACATATATATATATATGTAGCACTTAAAGAGATGAAAAATGAATGATGAGTTGAAACAACGAAGAAATTCAGTAATGGACTGATTACGAGCAGGAATGAACTGGGAGAAGGCAAAGTTGAGACGAACGTGTAAATTTAATAAACGGTGTGTAATGAAAAAATGCCAAAATTGGAAAAGATGCTGGACTGAAAGGGATTAAAAATGGATTCAATCACTCCCCCACCTTGAAACATACAAACACACATGCATATTGTTGAACATGTAATGATTTTTGATTGATTATGCCTAATTAGTTTACAAAATAGCCATATTCTTTTCAAACATTTTGTTGCGTCCAGAACCATAATACTTGTAGAATTTAACTACTTTGCCTGAGACAACTTAGGGAGTAAGTTGTAAACTCCATATTTAGAGATATTCTTTCATAAGATTTTGTTTCATGCTCAGTGTTGGAATCAACACCTCTTTAGGGTCATAGTTCATCCTAACAGAGAATTTAGCCAGCTTCTTCAAGTCTGACTTTTGATGGAATTCAGAGGAGTCCCTGATATTTTAAAGGCAAGGGCAGACATTTTCTGAAAACTTAAAAGGATTACTGGTTTACAGCAACGTTCTTTTCTTATTACTTAGAATTGCTGTACTGTGTCCAGCATACAGAAACGAAACTGATGTGAAATACGATATAAGTTTGGTTTTAGGTGCTTCTGGTGAAAATGAGCACAATTCTTTATTCACAAAAATACTGCTAAACACAAAAGATACAGATAAACAATACATTATTGCCGATGTATTGTATGGCCTTGACTCAGGGCCCAAATTCCTAAACAAACTGAGCGATTCCAAAACCATTTATTTCGCTTGTCACTTGATGCAGACGAATAGATAAAATCAAGATAACCTTACCACGAAACAAATGCAACCTGCCACTCTCTTGGTAAGATGGAAGTCAATTGCCTGGAACTATTTTGACACATCAAATGATAAAGAATGGATTGCAAGACTGTGCCTAGAAGTTTGTATACCAAGCCGAATACAACGGTTACAAGCAAAACACAGATGGTGTAATGACATACTACTCTCATCAGAATGTAACTAGTGAACTCATATAAACAACACGTTCAAGATCGTGTAAACAGCAAGGAAGTTGGCTGTAAGGATTCACACACTCCTGGAAATGGGGAAAAAGCAATATATGAAGTTTAACAAACCATTTCAAGCTTGCAATTAATACAATTTACTGTTTGCAGTGCTTCGAAATGATGGACGATAAGGGACAGAGGGATGTGTTATTTACATCTTGGTAATGTACAAATATACGTTGGTTACACATGCAAATTGATTTGTGTTTAGCCACATGCATACATATTATGCATCTAACTACATGCATGCATTCACACATATATTTGCATACACAGCTATACGCAAAATCACAGCTATATACATGTATTAGAAATGGAAGATATGGAATGATTCGAGGAGATCTTCACAGTATAAAGTTGAAAACCATCTTAAGATGCCTTAAATTTTCAATTAAACTTTTAAGATCGATATTTTTTGATTTACTTCCACAATCATCAAAACTGATTTTTGCTGACTTTTTCAGAGAAGATCCTATTCCTTCTGCTTTAAAGCTGTTTTAACCAATTTTCTACTCTCCCTTGATAATGTAATTATTTCATTGTGAACATTTTTTCTACTCGTTATATCTACCAACACTTTTTAAACTGTTATTTTTATTCAACGAGTCCTTCATACAAATATTTTCGGTGACTTACTTTGTTGTGAATATATTGAAAATAGTAAATGTGTGTATCAAATAGTATAAACGATCCAAAGCACGTGATATTTAAGAAAAAAATGTTTTCCCTATTTTCTTTCACCTACCCCCAAGTTTCCTTTAAACTTTCCACACCAGGATAATAAAAGACTGAGCACAGAAGGACACGTTTTCATTTTGAGGTATCTAAGGGGGGAGAGGGCCTGTGGGCCGTCAAATACATCCGGCAGGTTCTCGTAAGGAACTATTGTAATTGATTTAATACTTTTTTTTCTGATTTCCACATATTTCCAAATTTAGTACCTTTTTTTTCTCATTCACTCTGAAAATTGTACTTTTGTTACTCCCCTCGTTTGATTACTTTTTTTTATCAAGCTGATGAGACCATTTCGTGTTTCTGTTAGATTCATTGTTAATATCCACCGTACACAACCTGCTTATATTCGTTCCCTGATAAAGCTTATGATTTCTTTAATAGGAATGCACTAGTTGATTACTGCCGATCTGTTTATCGAAACAAATGTTTACACTGATAGATGTGATTGCAATTTGGTTTACGGATATACACCAGTACGCTTCCAATTTGGTCAATCTCAGTCCATGACGACACTACTGTTACTCTGCAGGGACAATATTTATATATATATATATATATATATATATATATATATATATATATATATATATATATATATATATAGATATATATATATATAGATAGATAGAGAGAGAGAGAGAGAGTCTGACAGACAGACAGACAGACAGACAGACAAACAGACAGAGGCAGACAGACGGACGGACTGACGGACTGACGGACGGACAGACAAAGACGGAAATACGCAGGCAGAGAGACGGAGAATGACAAACAGAGAGAGACAGAAAAAGAGAGAGGGGTAAATAAAGATATATAGAGATATCAGCAATGACAGAGACAGAAAGAAACAGACAAAGAGACACAGAAAGAGACAAACAGACGGACAGTGAGAGAAATAGAGCGGGGCGAGAAAGCACAGTAAACAGAAACATTATCATAACAAATGAATATTTAATCCGACAAGACACTTCTGTAGATAGAAAAAGAAACACAAACATAAAGCGAGAATTTGTAATGGCATCCAAGATATTTAGTATAAAATGAAAGCCAAATGCATTAGATTATACACAAAACGTAGATACCACAAGATAAGAATACACATTGAATTACAGAATTCAAGAAAAAAATATTGTTTTATATATACATTGAAATATATTGTTGAATTTTGTCTCGTTTATCATGATGGATCAAATATTTTTTTCAAAAATCTCTTTATTCTCTTTTTCTTTGATATAACATGATAAAACAGGAATACTTCAAAAGCCGTATAAGACCAGGAGAGACTGGCCGTTTGAAGACAAGAATAAAGAAGGTAGATTAAGCGATTTCTAATGGAAATTGGAAAATAGAAAAAAAAAAACGTATTTATTTAATGAAACGATGTGAAATTAATACTTCTATGTTCTCAGTTTATTTATTGCAAATTTGGACAGCGACTGGAAGAATTTGCCAATGCTAAAAAGAGTAGCCTACAATCAATGCATCTCCACGAATGAAAATCTTGTTCAGGCTAAAATTCACAAGACTTTGATTGCAATGGGCTAGACATAGAGACTTAGGGGTTGGCTCCGTAAAACCCTGACTCTGCGACACGCACGATAGAGAGGTCAGGTAAATCCAGGGATAGGCTACTGATTGTGATGATGATGGAAACATGTTTCCCGACGTTCAATAAGCATTCATCATATGAGTTTGTATGCAACATGGTTTTCATGAGAAACCGAAATGTCAAACTGGGTACAAATTACAAGCTGTTGAAGTTACTTATGCGTCATGTCCTGTGTCACTTTTTCTGCACCTTTATTCGTAACTCAATATATCTTGAAAGAATAACTCTTTGCTACAATGCAGAGATTTTTCTCTCTGGAGAAATATACAGTTGATCACGTGGGCAAATTACTCTTCCGTATCCAACACGCTTTCTTAGGCAGTATATGTGGAATAGATCATTTGGGGGGTTCATTTTAAGATTCCTTTATCTTAATGAAGAGAGATTAAATTGCACTTTTCCTCACCAAGGAGAGTGAACTCCATACCCCCTTGGTCAGTCCTTCAACTGCGTCTGTGTATGAATCGATCGATTCAATTTATTTCTTATTTTGATTTGTTGACTGATTTCCTTTATTTGCTTGGCATATCTTTTTTTTATTTGTTCGTCTTCTTTAAAATTGATTGCCATTTTTTTAAATTGATTTGACTAATTTTGTTGAAATTTGGTTGTATTATTATTCAGTGTGTTTTCCATAGAGTTCTTTTGCGTTGAGCTAAAAATATGTTTTCTAACAATCAACTCCAAAGGAGTATATCTCAGAAATAAAAAGTTGAGAAATAGATTAATCAAAATTAGAACCCTAGGATTTACGCATATTTCCAGTTGAGGATAGGTCTATTTATTTTTTAAGTATAGCACTTTTATCACCGAGCAGGTTTTGTAATAAATGCATATCCCAAAGGGCTATTGATCTGCTGTCATTGCTTGAAGTTGTCAAAATGTTTTGAAGTTTGTAGAAGGTTGTGATGAAATCTTGCAGGGAAGTGGGAACAATGTTTTTGCAGAGTCATTTAAAAGATGCATGTTGTCAAGGAAAAAAAAATTCTGTTCCGATTGACCATTAATGGAGGTAAACGCTGCAGATCTCGATAGATTTTGCCGATTTCCTGGCCATATTTCTTCACGGTTCTTTGGTTTTGCCTGGTTCCAAGAAGTTGTAATTTTATGATCCCATGTACCAAACTCACACAGTGACCATGAACCTTTTTTTTCGTGCAAATTGGGGATATTTGTTTTGGAGCTTGAACTCTGTCCAGACTCTTCGTAGAAAGTTGTCGATTGTTGAATCAATGCAAGTGAATTGGTCAACATTTAATTCTTCTGCAACCCTTTGAGTTGTCATGCATGGAACAACTTCAATAATGCCCCTAGATTAGTTGTTGCTAATCGTAGAATGACATATGTGAACCGTTGACTAGTGAGGGAACTGGATGAAGTAGTCTCCAGAAATCTTGCCGCGGATCTTCAGTTTGTAGCTTTGTAACAGCTACTCAACTGAACGTTTGATTAATTTGTTCTTCATTTCACATTCAAAATCAAAATCATGCGAAAAAATTTTTTTATCTGTAATTTTACGGCCTGGAAAAAAAGAGATAAAAAATGCTAACTAAACTTTCAGAATAAATATGTGGATCGGGAATTGTACTTCAAAATGATATATTAGAAGAACATGGTTGAATAAAAGTTTAGCCCAATCTAATCATTGAAAACTTAAACTAACAAAAACTGCGATTATATTGACTCGAAATTAATAGCTGAATCGCCATGCTTTTTGATTTGTTTGATGCAGTTTTTCTATCAGATATGGAAGAGGTTGATGGAAAAAAGGAATTCGATGGTAAGTTTTATAATTCCAGAGTTGTTTTTCAGGAATTTTGAGCTCTCATAATTACGTGTACATTCTTGTTGATTATTCTTTATTCCTCATCGGTATCCAGATTCACTGAATGATGTAGTTATACTGAGAGCTAATTAGAATTGATCGTTGAGTCACCCGTTTGATGTTTTTTTTGTTTTGTTTTGTTTTTTTATATATACTAGTTTGGAATAGAGAGTCTATTTAATTATTGGAGTCAAATTATCTGGCAAGAGAAATAAGGACAACGCTAATGAGTTTAACGAAATAAATCTGAAGTAAATTTATACTTGATCAACAGGGGAAGTAACCATGGTATTACTTCCAGATTTTGTTGAAGTGCTGAGGGTTTCTTGGTTATCAAGATTGAACAATTTGGAAGCATCGAACAATAACCGAAGAAAAATGAAAAATATACACTTGCTCATATACAATAATACGCGCTGAGATCTTGGCTGTTCAATCAGAACAGTTTAATCTTACAATACAAGAGCAAATAGTGCCAATTTGACTCTTCATCGGTAAACAAAAGGGCAAATTCTAATGATTTATATGTGAATATGTTTTGGTGTTCCAAAATTTGAAAAAAATTGGCAACGATAATATTTTGAGGTCAATCGTCGGAAGTTCTGGTGTTGGGAGATACGTGATATTTGGATTGAAGAAACAGAGCAGATGGGTGTCTGCCCTCTTTATAATGATTCGTAGCAAAGAAGACACTTACTGTTAGATGAGTTTTTCGCACATCTAATAAGAATAAGAAAGATAAAAAGGTGCGTAAAGGAAATGTCGAAAAACAGGATAAGCATTTATCATTATTGATTAAGTTCAGCGGATAAAAATTGGTAAAATTTTTTTGGCTCTTTGTAAGTCCTGTGTTCAATCCAATGGTAAGGCATTGCATGAAAATACTTCTGTTCGATGGTGAGACGGATTCATCTCATAAAAATGAAATTATTCTTTTCAATTCTAAAAGTGAGTTTAAAGACAACGGTTATGGAAGAAAATGACTTACAACAGCGTATCCCTGTAAATCAAATAGATATTTCCTTTCGGTTTTGCTGGAAAATCTAGAGTATCTGAAGAAACACCGTGGTAAAAAAGAGGATACTGATTGAAATGAAACAAAACGCTCATTCAATGAAGGATATTCCGAGTTTTTGTGTCAGTAGTAAAAACAATTTTACTAATGTGCAACTTTTTTGGCTTTTCGAAATTTCACTTTTCACCACTTCAAATTATCAAAAATCCATATAAACACTCTCACACACACATGATATCAGTTGGTCAAATACCAAGCTCAACAAGATTATCCTCGACCTACAGAAATGGCACCTTAGTTTTCATGAAAGTGATCCACTTGGGATGTCACTGATGTATTCTAGCATGCTTCCCACTTTCATAACCGTCTACAAAGTCTAAAATTACATCCAGGGTATGACACCTCTTCGACTAAAACCCAGAGTGTATCGGAAGCCTAACCAGGATCGTAGTTAGGAGCTGAAAGACCTACCCGATGAGATGTACCGCTGAAATCAAAGCACAAGATTCCGAGAACATCTTACTCTGTCATTCTGGATGAAACAAACACTCGTCTCACGGAATTATTCAATGCTGCCTCACTTAATTGCACAGGGATGCCTGTCCATACCAGTGCACCAAACTGCATCGTTCGCTGATTTGCATCAAAGCCAATCACCCTGTTATCGCTTTATTCAAATTTGCTGAATTTTTTTGGACAGTCCAAACACGCACACATACGCACACACACACACACACACACATGTATATATGTTTGTGCACGTGTGTGTATTCGTGTATATGTGCTTGTGTGTGCATCCGTGTATCAATATATATATATATATATATATATATATATATATATATATATATATATATATATATATATATGTGTGTGTGTGTGTGTGTGTGTGAGTGTGTGTGTGCGTGTGTGTCTGTCACATACATTCACACTGATTTATGCACATGCTCTTGGATGACAACATATATACACCTTTTTATTTATATACAATCCGATCTTTTGAATATATATACGCACACACACAAACACACACAAACACACACACACGCACACACACACACACACACACACACACACATATATATATATATATATATATATATATATATATATATATATATATATATATATATAAACTTATTTGAAACTCTATTTTCTCCTGACCATCCCTGAATACACGATTGGATTTTTGTTTATTCCGTCGAATTACGTATCCATCGTGTAATAATATCATTTTCCATATTGACTGAGCTGATATGGACATTGAGTGAATGTGACAAGACTAGTGCTTAAAGCACTTTTGGCTCTTGACTCATCATGGGGCTTTTTAGCACATTGGTAAGAACAGTATCGAACATGTTCGTGTGTATTTGCGTGTGTGTATGTCTATGTGTGCATGCGTATTTTGTGAACGCCCATATGTAGGAATAATAAAATTTATAATTTTGATTGCATTTTCCTAATTCTATAAAGATTATATCAAGTGAAACAGAAATATTCATAAGTCTCGAAATATGTATGTATATTTGAGCACTCTATGTTGAAATGTTTTCCATCTGTCCTCATGTTCCATCGAATCAATGTTCTTAAAAATGTCTACAAAGAACAGAAATCTTAAAAGAAATCGAAAATATCTTTCAAATTTCAAATTCAATTATTTCCCCATTTCAGTGAGAACCGCAGGGGAAGCAGAGTCGTGTCTGTACATTTATTTATAAGTCTTTTTCTGGCGATGCATTTTGACGTATAAAGTGTGTATCTAATAAAAATATCCTGTCAGTATCGACTTGATGCATGACTTCTCATATATTCATATGATAGATTCCCGATCGACCCTGCACGCGTGTACACACACATATGCTCACACATATGAACATACAAACATATATAGCCTTACAATGACCCGTTAGCTATTCCGTATGAACGTATTGAAAAACTTGATTTATTTCCTCCGTTAATTATTGCATGGACAATAATAGATTTTACATATTTACAACCAGCACTTGGAACACTGAAGCACAGTTTCCTTCCGACAGTATGTGTTCCGAATATAACCGTCATTTTTGAAATCCTTTCTTTTCAACCTTCCATTTTCATTCATTGTCTTTGCCTCCATTTGGTGATGAACTGATTCTTAGTAATAACTATCTCAACATATTTTTTTACTGAATTATCGTAGACCTGGGAAAGTGAATGTATACATTCATCCGATATGCTCTAGTCAAAATCTTGATATTTCTTATAAGTAACAGTAATTCATACCCAAAATATGGACGCAATTGAGGAACCTAGTACAAAATTAGCATTATATATTCCAAGACGAGCTAGACAAATTCCGGCGGTAATGGCTAAGCAACGCCCACTATGAAAAGTGTACCGAATTCCTAGCAAGGTTTATTGTCATAAGAGACTGAAGATGATGATGATGATGATGATGCTAACCTTTGACCTTGCTATCACAAACGACTGAAATAGATAAACAGAAGAATGAAAGTTACTGAAATGTAATCTTTGCAAGCTTTTGGATGGAAAGTTCATGCGTGTGAAGTTCGCCTAAAAGCATTGTCAAATCCTTCCGTAAGATCAAGGATATTTTCTCTGTCAATAACATTCCATATATTTTAAAGATACTATGTTCTCCTGTTCACAGAACTAAATAACCACGAAAACAGTTTCATTCCATTAGAAGATATTGAGTGGCTCGTACAGTTTGTGGATAAAAATGGTAGAAAACAAACAACAGCAAAACAAAGTAAAAGAGAGAAAGCCCAACTGCTGGATAAAAAGATATGGGATATAGGTCACATCAACACAGGTGATAAATGATATATTTTATCTACCGATTTTCTCCTCATATACCCGTATGTCTCGTCAATCGTAAATGTATGTTTTTGTAGCTATACGCACACAGCAGGAATGAAACACACGCACATGCACACGCACATACAAAGATATATATATATATGTATGTGTATTTCTGTGTGTGTGTGTTGAGGATGTTTAGGATTTTCAAAAGTATACTAGCATACGCACGCACTAATAAAGACATGCATATGTGTGTGTGTGTGTGTGTGTTCATGTGTGTGATCTGTGTGTATGCGTGTTTATATGTGTGTATATTAAAAAAAATAGATTTTTGTATGACTGATTTCTTGTATCTTTGTCTAAGCATTATATCGGGAAATTTCTATCGCAGATACTGTGTACCCATGCATTATTTCTGCATATAACACACCTGTAATCAGCCAATAAAAGGTTAAATTTTTAATCCCCACTCCAAACGATTCCTCTGCATAATTTTCCCAAGACCCATTCAATTGATAAATAGATCAAGAGCGACTACAGACCATCCATGTGCTTACTACTAATTCTGGATAATCGGACTAGGCAGACACTTTAAAAAAAAAAAGATTTGATCCTAAATAGCAGGATACTCGAATGTCGTGGGATATCCAAGACCAGTGAGTTGTCCTTGAGATTCCTTGTCACTTCTATAAGAAACTTAGAGTTGACTCCACGTCTGCAGGAGGAAAAAATCAGCGGTAGTAAGTATTAAAAAAGGAACCTTTTCAGGAGGGATAAATGGACCTACTATTCAAATAGGACATTCTACCACAAACAAATCTTGAGAAACTACAAAGGCTGCATCATCTATCATACTTGGAAGCATCTTTATCTCTGTATTTTTCATTCTCTCTCTGTTTGAATTTGTGAAGCCTCCCAGACTCTCTCTCTCTCTCTCTCTCTCTCTCTCTCTCTATATATATATATATATATATATATATATATATATATATATATGTATATATATATATATATATATATATATATATATATATATATATATATATATATATATATGTATATATGTATATATATATATATATATATATATATATATATATACATATATATATATATATATATATATATATGCGTCCTTGTACCTGATTTTATATATATATATATATATATATATATATATATATATATATATATATATATATATATATATATATATATATACCCTAACACCACAATGGAACCAACCTCTTCAGACAACATCACAACATGGTCGGTGAGACTCTACCGAAGAAGAGAAAAAATTACCCGCTTTGAGTCACATCTAGACTTCCTAAAGTCCTGTAAGGACAATAAACTCACTCCCGTGAATTTCAGGATCTCCCTACACCCCTCCATAGGGAACCAGGATGCAGATTTCCTTAATCTATGGAACAACAAGATCCACACACTTTCTATGGATCTTTTAGATGACACCATCCAATTCTGCCAAAAAACCATCAAAGACACTCTAACAGATATCAGCGAATTGGAACAAAAATTACAGCAACACACATACACAGATGAATACAATGAAATACAGGAAGCGATCAACATCAACATAGGAGGAAGAAAAAAACAACTTAACCTCACCAAAACTAAAAAATACAACAAACTTAGACACAATATCACACACAGATCTGCGATTCCACAGAATATGAGAGAAATTAAGATACAACCCACCAAAAGAGCCACCAGGCCTCTGTTACCTACCCCCAACCTACCACCTACATACCCAAAAAAAACCAATTCCCCCACCAAACACAGATTTAACACTAGACACACAGACACAGGCTACCCAACAAGAATCACCAATACTGACAAAAACATCATCCATACCCACACGAACAACGATAGAAATAGACACACGCATACGAACAAACAAAACAAAAACACCTACACTAGCACTAACAATACTAACACCTATAACAGACACACACATATGAACAAACATAACAGAAACACCTACACAAATACTAATATTACTGACACCAATATTGTGAACAGACACAGCTATATGAACAAACACAACTACAAAAACCAGCATACAGATAATAGAAACAAGAAAACTAGACTCCATAAGGGCCTCAGACCTACTACCCCTCATACCCTGCAAGAGGAAAGCCCTAAGAGTAGCATCCTCCCTCAACCCATCACATTGACCCTTGGAAAGCATCCTGAAGACCCAAGCAAACACCCTGACCTGCAGGTAACCCCTACATCAACTCACACACACACTCTACCAAAAAATGAGGAAAGCCCCCTACCACTAAATATGGAAGGGGAGTTAGAAAACCTGATTCCAACACTAGTAAGCAGTTTAGAAAACTTACTAAAACACTACTACACACCATCAAAATACTAAACTGAACAACCCTCACCACACAGAACACTAATACACACAACTCCTACCATTAATATCCTCACACCCACATCTTAGAAACATTCAATAATGGAAGCTTCAAAGTCACCTAGACCCATAGGAAAAACTTCACCTTAGCCTATTATAACCCTTGTTCAACTCATAGCCGAAACATTTTCAGTAACTTTTAAGGTTGATACCTATGTAGCTCCATAACCCCACCACCCCTCCTACACTACCCCAAACATACCAGAAAATCCACCTCTACAACACTACCCCCTACCTTGACACACTCTGCCCTCCCCAAGGCAAACTGCTGCTGCTTTACCAAAATCCCAATACCTGCTGGTCATTCTTACATTCAGCAGGAGGCATCTAGTAGCCCTGACAACAAAACTTACCCACAATGCATAGTCCCTGGCAGTGGACTCTGGTTCCACATGGTACATTTTAATCCACACTCACACAACATGCACCACTGATGATGGGAGAAATCCCGAAACATGTATGGACTATGGACATATAAGGATTAATAAACCTTACCACCAAAAACTTCACTCCCGAGTCTGTCTCACTCTCTAAAGTACACATTATATATATATATATATATATATATATATATATATATATATATATATATATATATATATATATATATATATATATATATATATGCTTCCTTGTACCTGATTTTATATGCTTATCAACCTCTGTGTGCTCGTGAATGTGCTGTGAGAATCAGCAGTTTTTACAGAAAACTACCCAATAGTACCGGGCTACCGACGAAAGTATTTGCAACCCCCAAAACACTGCTTGAGGTAATGGAATAAATATTTAGTAAAAAGGGGTTGATCAATGGTAGTTAAAGGTCATATAAAATTTCTTGTCGATTTTAAATTCTGTACAAATATACTCAAAATGAACGTCTGTACTCGATCCAATATCTATCGTTATGACTTGATATTTCGATATTGCATTATTTGTCGTCTGAAACAAAGGATACAATTCTGTCTTTGATGTTTAAATTATCGGATTAGTTATTGAAGTGAAAATTACATAGTAAACACACACACACACACACTCATTCATATATATATGTGTGTGTGTGTGTGTGTATATATATATATATATATATGTATATATATATATATATATATATATATATATATATATATATATATATATATATATATATATGTTTGTGTGCGAAAAAGCGTGTGTGTGTGCTTGTGTATATTGTTTATTTGTATGTGCATGTACGTATGCATTTTTCATTTGAAAAGACTTCTCTCCATAGAACAAATATTTAACAAGTTCATCTCACGAATCAATACAACCAACTGAGTATAATGTTCAGGGGAAATTAATTGAGGGTTTAGAAGAGTTTTAAACATGATATTCAGATTTATAAGTATTCTAAATTGAATGGTATAAAGACATCCCACCGGAAATGTGCTCCACATGGGATTATCATGCTTAACTCATCTCAGTTTAGTGAATATCTTGCCACCGTGGCAATGTTTAAAGGGTCTTTCTCGCACAACAGTATCACTGTAATGATTAATAATTCGGTTTATTGCTCTGCAGTTACAGGATTGAGAAAACCATTCTCAGTGTTATTTTTGCTAAGAAAAAAATTCCCTCATTAATGAAAAATCAAAGCAAATTTTCTTTTTTAAATTCTTGATATCATCTTCATTGAGAATCATTATGAACTGTTTCGTCCCCCCTGAAATTTGTTATAATTCCAACAATTTAAAATATATCTTTTCAGAAGAGAAAAGTTTACTAAAAAAAAGGAAAAAGACACCTTGTTGAAAACCATCAACAGAAACAGACTCAAAGACAATAAACATTGGTTTGTTCAAGTTGGTTTGGTTCGCTGTGCCCTTGTCTATGCGCTTGCTGTGTATACAATCCTCACCAGTGAAGTTATAGGGATGGTAACTTGAAGATTCATTCCTTATGTTCGAAGAAAAAAAATTCAGTGGGGTTCAAATTACAATGTAATGCGGTTGTATCCTGTAACATTCATATTTTTGTCTTTAAATTCAGCCATCTCCATCGCAGCATGCAGCCAGAAGATTGTTTTTCGAACTCAATCAAATTAGCATTGATAAGCTGCTGTTGCCTGAATATACCACACGTGTACACACACACACACACACGCGCGCGCGCACACACACAGACACACATATATATATACACACATAGATGGATAAAGAGAGAAAAAAGAGATGAGTAGATAGATAAATAGATAGAAAGCACGAGAAAAAGATTGAGAACAATATAATATCTATCTATCTATCAATCTATCTATCTCCCTATCTCTCTCTCCCTAAATCTATTCATATTTATATAAAGAGAGATAGATAGATAAATAGATAGATGGATGGAAAGATGTAGGTTTTAATATTCGACGAGATGGGTCCAATAAATGAAAGATATAAGTGAGGAAAAAATATACTGGTAGGAGAGATTTTTAAATATTGTGTGTGTGCGTGCGTTTGTGTGTTTGTGTGTGTGTGTGTGTGTGTGTGTGTGTGTGTGTGTGTGTGTACGTGAATTGTTGCTGTGTAATTCCAACAAAGATATATCCTTCAATCCCGAAATCATGATGGAAATAGGAAATTTAATGCGTTGCCACATATTTTGAAATCTTACGATACAAAGACATCGTTAATTCACATAGCACCTGAATGTGACTGCCATTCTGCTTCAGCGTCTGGATTTACAACAGAGAGACGAGTGTAATGTGATGTAAATATCGTGTATACCGGACAAGAACCGAGAATTTTACAAATTTTTACAAATTCTCCGCGAGTTGAAAGAAAAATAACATGAATACATACATTTTGCGGGAAAGGCCTTTTCAAGATTTGCACTTATCTTGTAAACAACATTGGAACTCGTAAATAATGGAGAAAGCTCCACAGTTTGAAAAAAATAGCGATGGAAAAGAATTCTTTTATGCTATGCACCAAATGTAAGAAATATGCTACTTTATTGTGCTTAAATAAATCCATTAAATTTGGATGTCGCAATGTAATGGACCCGGCATGCATTATGGCCGAGCAATGTCATGATTCTCGTTGATAGTACAATAAATAATTCAAATTGTTTGCTGGGAAAAATAGAGCAAAACAAGCATATAGTTATCTGAATCAATACCATTTGTTGTATCACTTGAATGCCAGGCTCTAACAAAAATACGACAATGTTTCCTACTTCAGCATGCAAAATGAGAAAAGACATTTTTTATGCTTGCAATTGTCTCCTTCGAGCATTGTATGGTTCTTATAATAACTCACTGCTGCTCTCGACAATACGATCCGTAAACCACAGTTGATTTTACGTCTATTTACGTTAAACACTATGCGGAAACTGAGAAAAAAGATACCGTCGTTGTTGGATAATGATGTTTCCGACTATCCTGTTTCTTTTGTGCCTGTCTTTTGTGCTCTTCAATTGGGCGACGTTCCAGCTTAAATATCTCAGCAACAATCAAGATGGTCTGACACTACAGCCTGTAATTTGTCACCTGTTCCTTCCGGGTTTGTGGATCCATGGTGGACCTTCTCATAGTTTATTTGAATAGATTTTTGTAACGGAGCAGAAAGGTCTTCAGTCAGTGCCTGGTTCGCTATAGATGATCTGGAAAGTTCCTCACCCCAGGGAAATATTCTCGAAGATGTAGAATCATACATATTATTATTATTATTATTATTATTATTATTATTATTATTATTATTATTATTATTATTATTATTATTATTATTATTAGGAATCTCACACCAGTATTATTATTATTATTATTATTATTATTATTATTATTATTATTATTATTATTATTATTATTATCAGTAGTAGTAGTAGTAGTAGTAGTAGTAAAGTTCATTTATATATATATATATATATATATATATATATATATATAATGTGTGAAATATATGTTATGTTTCACTCGACGAATAGAACGGTATAACAATTCAAGGATAAATCTAAAGCTATTTCTGAATACTCTGTGAGAAAACATATTATATCTGAGAAACCAAGGTATGCATATCAGTATTGGCATATATTTATCGTGTCTGTAATTTTTACAACCAATAGCGCACAAAATAAAGCCACCATATGTCACTAATCCCTCTGTTTCGGATTCTTCAAAATTCTGTTTCATCTCCAAACATGTTTTTTACTTTCACAATTCAAGGATACTGAATATAAAAACTAAATGCTGTGTAACTCGAGGTTTTTGCTTTCCACCATTTACCAATTTACTTGCAAATTTACCTGAAGTGAAAAGAGTAGGGAGAATATATGTGAAATGTTAATGAATAATAAATGAATTACGTCTGTGTGTGTGCGCGCGCGCGCGCGCGTGTGTGTGTGTGTGTCTGTGTCTGTGTGTGTGTGTGTGTGTTAGCAGAAAAAAAGTTCGAATGGTCTTGTTTAGAGGATTCTAAGGTCACTGACTTGAGCCGGGATTGATCTTTGATGCATTTATCAAATTGTTAACAAAACTGTATTCACACCAGTCGACCCACTTGTAACAAATGTTTTCGCCAGATCGTAGGGGATCTGCTAACCTAAAAGCCCTTGCAAATCCCGAACACTTCTCTCTATCTGATAATCTCAAAAATGCTGATCAACCAGTTGCTGTCAGCTGGATAAGCAAACACCAAGGATATACATTGCACATGATACTAAATCAAAGTTTTCTCCATCCACATACTATTTAACAATGCGTGGATGCCTGACTTCATTCATTTTTAGTCCATCTGAAAATATCTCTTTCGACCTAATATAGAAACCAACTAGCGCATACACAAACACACCCACACACACACAAACACATACACACACACACACATAAAGATACACACACACATATACATAACCACCACGATGGTACTTAATATATTTTCTTGGTACTAATTCACAAAGTTTTGATGATGATCCAAGAAAAAGCACCGCCGGAATTTGTAAGAACACTCAAAATCAAAATGGTTTGATTTGAAAAAAAAACAAAAAACAAAAAACAAACGAAAGCAAACACCGTCCACGGAATATTATACGAAAAGAGATAATTTTAGTCAATGGAAAATAAACTATTAGTATTTTTTTCTGATGAAGCGAGCGGATGTATTTGCATACAAGATGGTCTTTCAAATTCACTTTAATAGTCTCGGATGAATAATTGTCCACATCATTACACTGATGTAATATATATATATATATATATATATATATATTACATCAGTAATGAATATGAAAGTTGACATAAATAATTGTGTGTGTGTGTGTGTGTGTGTGTGTGTGTGTGTGTGTGTGTGTGTGTGTGTGTGTGTGTGTGTGTGTGTGTGTGTGTGTGAATAGTACCAATAGAGAAGAAACTAAAAACATGGCAGATTTCAATAGTACAAAACAGTGCTTGAGATCTAACATTGTTTAATGCTGAAATATTAATCTTCGAAAGATTGATAGAAACTGAATATTACAGAAGACTATCCAGAACACTGTGCTAATTAGGATTAGCTTATCATTCGTCATGCTATCCAAATGGAAAATGCAAGCAATACAACGGTAACTATATATTACTGGTGGCTCAAATATAGCAATCTTGTATCTACAGTGGAATTGGAAATATCAAAACAGATATACACTAGCCTAAATATATAAAGTCTACCTGATAGATTTGCAATCATCACCATCACAAAGAAAACTGGTATACAAAGCAGAAGAAATGAATTTCATCAAGTGCCAGTATTGCCCTGACCCTCTACTAAAATACCTTTTATAACTTATATCCAAAATAACCCACATACTAATAGGTAAGTAAGACCTGAAATATCCATAAATCTAAACCCCCTATCTTAATCTACAAAGATAAAGCATTGCAGTTGCTTAATAATCATACTGTCATCTAATATAGGAACTGTTCAATCACAAACAATCAATCAAAATAATTCTCCATTCTTTTTTTGACCATATAGAAAAGTCCCTGAAAGGAATAGAGACGTTGTCTACAAACAAGCCATACTATGTAGGCCCCAAGACAAATAGATTGCAAACAAAATGCAATACAGCTTCTACAACCAACTACGTCATCACGGAAAACCTACCCACTGACTGACCAGCTGATCACAAGAAAAAACAGAATAGAGCATCAGGAACAAAAAGGTTTAATGAAGGTGACGTAATTTTTGACAATCAGTTCTCTACAGAGATTTCAATCTTACTCATCTCAGGTAGGACGGATGAACCACTAACCAAAGGAGGTATAATACGACAAAACATCAACATTTACCTACATTACGATTTATCTTTACAATATTAAAAACCACTAATAAATCCACACATCAATAACACAACGAGTTAAGTATTCCAGAGAAACTAAAACTGAAAATCAAAAATTGAAGAGAAATAACATGAATAAAAAGCGGAAAATGTGTGAAAAGGGAAAAAAAAGGAAACAATGGAGTATACGATAAGAGAAGTTGGAGTTTTGTACCCCAAAAGATCCGATAGTATGTATCTCCAAGTGTTTTAAATAGTGGTTCCAAAATAATCGAGCATTTGCCTAACGGCTCTCCAAGTGGCAGAAACATATACAAGCCTGTGTAGCATATCATTTGATCAGATGTTACGCACTTGTACAACAATATATATATATATATATATATATATATATATATAAATATATATATGATTAACTACTGAAACACAGTTGTTCAATAGTCATGTCCAATTAAACTAAAGAAATCCCCCCAAACTATCAAGTCAGTTACATCGGGATCACCATCATCATCATCATCATCGTCGTCGTCGTCGTTGTCGTCGTCGTCATGGTCATCATCATCATTTCATAACTGTGTGAGTTATTTTGAGTGAGTTTTCATGCAATTAGATCCGTGACTCCATTAACGCCGCACACCATAGGTGAGATTGTAAGATAATTCTATATACTGGCAACTTGCTCATCAATATATCTGTACGTTTACCTACCAACCAGAATATATCGTTTTGACCACTTATCGGCACTTGCCACACTACGGACGGACTACACTTCCTAAAATTGAGAATATATAAGTCCCTAGTTATTTCCTATCCATAACAGTCCTGATTTGATAGTTCGTGCTCTGATATACACCCTAATATGAATATATATTTGTTGATGGAAGCGTATGACCTCTCTTATAATACCATGGGTGAAATTGAAATGAGTGCTTGGTATCGCCTTCTGCATTGTCCATTTAAGGAAGAGTACATTTAAGGAAATTGCCTTGAGGGAAACATCTACTTAACACTGAATGCTTCACTCTCATCGTTGTCACCTGCATTATGAAAATTCCTGGGTACCGATTGAATCTGTTGCAGATGAAATAGTACTACATTATGTTTATATTAAATAGCTCCTAATGGACTGCTATTCAACGATCTAAATGCACAGCCGTGACTTTCCCAATATCAGCAGGTAGAATCGGCGAGTGCCAGGACTTAAAATACTTAGAATAATACATGGACTTGTTTTCATGAAGTTTCAACGAAAGGACAATCCGTCAAGACAATCCTCCAAGGAATATATTGGCAGGTATAATATAATTACTGCTACAGGGTGATACAAAATGTGCAGAATTTTTTCAATTACTTCTCACAAATGTTTATTGCTCGTGTCTTATTTTTTTGTTCAAGATCTGTTTGCGTTGGTTGTGTGTGGGGTCTTTGTAACAGGGACTTGCACCCCAAAAGTCATTGAAACTACCTTTGCCTTCCCCAACCAGTTATTGCTAGTTAAGTTAGTGCTGGTTGCAGAAGAAACCATCCTTTTTGCGATGCCTTTGGCATGTTGGCTCTAAAGATGAAAAGGAAAAAAAAACATTGTCAGCATTGATATATCCATGTACTGAAAATACTTTGGGAAAAAAAAGCTAAAGATGATGTATAATGAATGTTTTCCAGTGCATATGTTTTTAGTAAGAGAGTCTTCCATTGTCGTCTCCGTGTTTTTTTTTTCAATTGTTTTTTCACTTTCATCGAGTGCCCCATATTCATGGTTGTTCACCATACGAATTCCAGCATTGCATGTTCATTTTTTTTCGAAAATATATATATATAAATGTACAGATATATCCATCCAGGTTCAACAACAATAAATAAAATATATAAATGAGCATGATCAACTCAAGATTGAGGTAATATTATCCCTGTTTCAGACATAAAGCACTTATTCAAGCGTATTTCCCTCAAAACAGTCTAAAAATCCTGTTTTGGAATGACCTGTGTGTTTTTAGATTTGAGATTGGCCAAACTGTGCTGGGAGACGAATCGAAACAGTAAGAGCGCAGATAGATCAAGGTGAATCAATATTTTAAAAGATATATATATAGATAAATGATAATATACTTGTGAATGCAATTACCACACTGTTCGCTTGAAGCTTTTCACTACCGACAAAGGACCCATTGGGGGAGTCCATGTCAACGCTCTTGCAGTAAAATCAATTTTAGTAAGCTACTAAGTTTTAGGCCACACGATAAATGCATCAACAAACGTTCCAACGACTGAAGCCTCAAAACTCAGGGTAAAAACTATCCACAGGAACAAGCTGGCTTCAGATGAAGCCTCTCGACCTTGACCAGCTATATCTGGTAAAACAGAACAATATAAAATGCGATCTTTTCTCAAGGCAATTATAGTTTCAACAGAAATTCTGAATGTTTCTGATACTTTCATTTGCAACACATCTACTGACTCAGGAGGGTTTTTTTTTCTTTGTTTTTTTTCATGAGACTACATTAAAACTATGCTCGGAGGAGGGAGAAGACAAGATAATAGCTCAGGCAAATTCTCCATGAACTGTTCCGAAATCATCTTCTGAAAGATACACTGGGCAAATTAAGGAATCAGAATAGACAACGTTACGTTTGTCCGTATACATTAACTTTTTGCAATAACCTTCATAATCTCCAAAGAATACTACAGAAACTGGATAAAGAAAATGGAACGTTGATTTTCGAATGAGATTCAACAGAAAAAATGTCGTTTACAACAATCAGGTCTGAGACAAAGACATAATAAAATAAGAAATAAAATGCAGAACTGAACACAGTAGACCACGATATATATATCTTGGACAATAAATTCCGATTAAAAGAAAAGTAGATCAAAGTCGACCAACTATCAGTAGCGCGATCCCAAACATCAAAAACTATAAAATCCTTTTAAAAAAGGGGTATACATTCAACGTATCCTCCTGATAGTCACCTATGGAGCCCAATAACATCCCAACCAATAGATTGTGTCTAAGGCTAAGAGCTGAAGATATCATAGTATGCAACAGAAAAGTATTATGATTTTAACCCGGTCATTTTGTAAGGATGACTATCAGTTGACATCACTATTGACCATATGAATTCTCAAAGGACTTATACAAAACTGCAGCAAGCAAAGAAAAAAGAAGCAGAGATGCGAAGACAATGAGAGAGTAGGCCCATTTTTAGCGGTCTGGCGCACTATGGGAAAACTCTATGTCTAAAAACAAATGCTATGATGATGATGGTTATGATGATGATTTCATGACTTGTCACTTCAATAACGTTCATCTTTGGTGTATAACAACTGATTCGGGTAATGGCTGCTACTGACACTATGAACATGAAAGCCAGATTCGGAAGAGGGAAGTGTGGTGAATAAAGTACCCCAACTGATGATCAGCAAATGAGTGTAGATGAATAGGCATATGTGTAATAAGATGATTGTGGGGATCGAGCAGAAAAAACTTCGTGAAACAACCCCAATGTTGGAAGGGCAGAAAAGAAGAGAAAACTAAAATGTTTTATAAGGATAACAAGGGGGGGGAGATAGATTATAATTATTGATATCATGAGTCTGCTTCATACAACAAACAGACAGCATACCTGCTGCAAATATGTTGATAGAGAGAGAGAGGAAGAGAGACAGAGAGAGACAGAGAAAAGCATCTGCAAGGCTTATATCTCCGAGATCTAACACGGTATCGAATAATTTCTGACTACATGACACGTGTGTCATCCAAGCCGATGCATTTCATTTTTGCTTTTCTTTTTCCCTTCCTTTACCTCATAGAAATTCTTCGTTCAAACCTCATATGCCAGACCGTATTATCTAAAATTGTCAATTAAATTTTTTTATCTCTTCTTCCCTTCCCCTTCCTTCCAAAATCATTTCTTTTTTCAAGCCTTCTCTATCCAGCCTCAAGTTCCAAGTTGGTTCGAGTTTCTTTATTTTTCACCCTGTTTCCTTGCCCCTTCTTCATAAAATGGTTTCGTTATGGCATTATCACATGTTTTCAGATAGTAATCCATTTTTACTCTCTCTCTCTATTTCTCTCTCTCTTTCTCTCTCTGTCTTCCATTTCCTCATAATAGTCCCTTTTTACGGCTTTATCAGTCCAATTACGTGTTCTAACTTGGTCATTTGATCTAAAAAGAAAACAAAAAACGAAGCACATTTTTCTTCGGAGAGAATAAAACTTTAAAAATAAAGAAAGAAAATATTTACCAAGGATATGTGATCTTTCACATAACGAAAAAAAATCAACTCCTCGGAAAAAAATCTCCAGTTGTTCACCAAAAAGCTGTTACAGGTGGATAATTCTCAGTATTTGAACATAATTTAATGCCTTTCTAGATCGGCAGGTAATTGTCCAAGTCCAATCAGCCCTCACCCTGTCGATAGATTTTGAATTTCGGATTGGTTAGAAAATTGAACCAATTGAACGTGCCTAACAACATGAGGAGTCAACTAATGTTCCCTCTAACTATTAGTAATCTGGGTGCAGACAAATTTTACAATG
>OY735208.1:59284476-59324476 GCA_963457665.1 Thysanoteuthis rhombus | reverse complement strand
CTAGAGTGCTAACATTCGGGAATGCCAGCGACGTATATAGATTTGGATATTGAAATGTAGAATATAGAGATGTTTGACAAACGAGATTTATTTTTGATCCATATAATACGTATGTTGATTTGGAGAGATGAGTCCATATAATATATTTCAAGGAAATGTATCATCGAAAAATTCAGGGATATCACGAGCAAAACTTTGATTGATTGATTTTATGCCCAAATTGTTTCATTATTTATAAAAATAGTCAATGTTGGTGGTGGAATTCGTTAAAACTTTTGAACGGTCAAATGAAGCCATAGCTAGACATCTTAATCCTTTTAAATCTCAGCAGTTTCACCAGAGTGAAACAAGAACTGAAATTAAAGAATCCATTAACAAGAATATGAAAATCGAATGACGAATGAATAGTGCATATTATATATATATATATATATATATATATATATATATATATATATGTATATATGTATGTATGTATGTATGTATGTATGTATATATATATATATATATATATATATATATATGTATGTATATATATATATATATATGTATATATATATATAAAAAATGCTATTTCATTTATTTGATAATTTACAATTAAATATTGGTTGAAGTTAGGCAGCGTATGAAATTAACAATACATTTCGTTGTTAGTGTAACTAGGATACTAAAAATGATGTCATGATTTGGTTTGCATGCAGTCTGAGCCTTGATCCGACACAATTGATTCAATGTTCACATGACGGAACAATCAATAGAAATGATATGGAAGCCGAATGACATATACTTGATCTCTCATTGATAAGTATGTTTTTAGTGAGTCGTGTGTTCCAAAGGACTTTAAAATGTGTAGTATTCAATAATATACATCTAGTATGAATTTATCAAATTACACTATATAAAATAACCAACTACGTGTGCTATGACACAACCTGAAAATTAATGAATAAATCTATAAACCAAAGTAGTACAGGAAATCAATGATAAAGTAAAAGTTTTGTTTCCAAATCTTTCAAGTTAACATGATACATAAATTACATGATAAAATAACAGGTGATCCCAACAAGAAAAATTCAGACGTATCATTATATCAAATCCTATGTATGAGAATGATCACATGAATTAAATCAACGGATATCTTCAAATAAAGAAAAGCATTACCAAATCTATTTAGTCTCCCAAGGTATAAAGCTTTCTAAACCCACTTGCGCGCTCACACACACAACCCAACCACTCATATAGATAGATAGATAGATAGATAGATAGATAGATAGATAGATAGATAGATAGATAGATAGATAGATAGATAGATCAGGGATTAAATATAACATTATTAACTAGTATAATATCTAATATATAATTGGTTTATCCAGTAGCGTGTTTGTTTTAGAGTATGGCAGGGAATATAATCGAACGAGGATTCGTTACACAATCACGTTTTTGTTTTTGTCTCGTGTACGTTTCTTTGGACGAAAGCTAAGGTATATTTTAGATCCATATTTGAGAAATTTGTGGGATTCTTTTTCACGGGGGGGGGAGGTATTACTACGTGAGGGGGAGGTTATTTCTTTTATCAGTTAGATTTGCTGTTTGCGCATTTTTGTTGGTGGTTATAAATTACACACCAGGGGGTATGCTATGAATGTTGGTGTTATAAGTAAGTAGTTGCTGCTTTTGTATGTTTTTCAAGGGATGTTTTTAGTCCGTTTTTTTTAAAATCAGATATCTTGTAATTACTTCACAATACTTGGATCCCCTTTTTATGATAATAATGGGATGTGTGGATATATTGGATTCTGGTGTATCTTTTTTATCTGAAGTAATGATGTGGTTTAAGATTTTTTACATTGTTTCATGAATAAATCATCTACGTTAGTTATTGTTGGGGTATCTGTATGTGGGTTTTGAGCTATGCTAGTAAATAAAAAGTTTGTGCTGTGCCGGCATTTCAATGTTACCTCATTTTTCCCTGTCTATTGAACCAATTTTGTGCTTTTACACTTTTTTTCCAATAATTAATTATTTCAAATTTTTCATTTGGACATGGGTGGCATGGACTTTCAGTATTTTGACGTATGTTGGTCTGTTTTGATATTTTCCATTTCACTGCTGATTTAAATTTTTCTGTCTAACCTCCCAGTGATATGTGGATAATGATGTACTATTTGTAAATAATTCATTCGTAAAGGATAAGACACGGTTGAAGGATGTTTTTGATATTCCTATATGATATTTCGTTCGTAGGGGTTTCTTATTGGTTGATATTTTCAGCTTGGTACGCGACGTTGATCGGAGACATTTGTTTTACAAAGGGCAACTATTCTTGTTTGCACAATACAGTCTTGTTCCTTTATTCGCATTTTGTTAACATTCATTATTGTTACTTTATTGCTATATTTTGTGATGAGTGTATAAAAATTGTGAGTACAACTAAAGTTTGTTCATGTTAAATATTCTAATTAGTGGGTTGCTCGATGGGAATGTGTTTCAATTATTTCAGTGAACATTCTACCAAAGTTAGTTTTCACTTGTAGGTTAAACGGTAGTGTATACCAGGTGATCTTTCAAGTTTTTCTTTTAATTCTACTTTTTGTGGTGATGTTTCTTTGTCTTTTACCATTGGATTTATCTTTTTGTCGTCTCAAATTTCGTGTCAGTAAACCCGCTTTTCATTTGGCCTTTAGTATTGTTACTTTCAAAATTCTTAAATATTATTTCATTTGAAGATTTTTGAATCAGAATCTGGAACAGAACGACAGTTCCACTAATCGTAGAAAACAGCAACATGCAAAAATTCATAAACATTATAGTTATATCATAGAGAAATGAAAAATGAACTCTAAAATCATAATCAAAGCTAATTCCAAAAATGTTACGCTTTTTAGACATTACTTTTAATTCAGAAAACTGCATCGATGAATCATACAGAAAGGAAAGTTCTATGATTACACTTGCTCTAAACACCCACACAAAATCATTAAAAAGATTCACACATTTTTAGGAAGTACTCCAGACAATATAATTTAGATATATTACTTTTTACGCATGAATGCTATATTATTTGGCACTCCATCCATTTGGATTTTAACAGATTCACTCGAGTTTCAATATAACTGCTGATACTTGAGGATTTTTTAGAACAGGATTCGATTTTGGATGGTGTTTGAAGCATTTCACCCGTTGGAGATTTTCATTTGCCAAACAAAGTGCATTTTCCATTCATCCCTCAAACGCTGATTCAATCGTTTGATATTTATGCAAGCAAGAAACAAAGACAGCATGAATAAATAACACTGCATTTGGACAAACAAAAATAGAGGCCCACTGCAAAACAAATGGTTAGATTCAAATATCATGTACCTAGCCAGAATATCAACCGGACAGAAACACCATTCAAATGTACAATAGCTAAATATGTATCACCTATTACTAATGAAAAAATAAGAGAAAGTACATCATAACAATCTATTTCTGGAAAATGATCGAAGAAGAATCATAGCAACTGTAAAATTGAATATATCAAAATAAACCCACATATATCAAAATAGTGGAACTCAATACAACAATTAATGATACATTTGTAATCCATAGATTCCTAAAGAAAAAAAATATATATCAAAGCGTAAAACTGATTTTAAAACAGAAAAAATGAAATAGCATTGAAATTCCGACACTACTCGATTTTAATATACAAACATAATCCAGTAAACCACTTATAAATGCACCAATAATAACTAACAGATATTCATTCACAAAGCCATTTCAAAGAAATACCTAATCATCAAAACTTACTGATGGAAGTTGACCAAAATCCCATCAAAACCACACAACACACTATGGACATGAATAAGCCGATCATAGCATGGAGGAATAAATCTTAGGTATCTAAGTAAAAATAAGATATTCCTATCCAGAACAAACAGAACCAACAACAACATATTGATGACATTCAAGTTCCAAAAGAACTGCTGATACATGAGAATTTTTGAAAAGAGGACTTGATTTTCGAGGGCGTTTTAGGCATTTCATCCGTTTGATATTGTCATTTACAAATCAAAGTACTGACTGAAATGACATTTTATGGAGGCTTTGCTAGAGAATCTTACTTGAACTGCCGTTACGGTGGACCTGATAATATCAACATTGAGCATTGATCACTTTTTTTTAGTTGAAATCCATTCAAAACTCATACTAACGTTAATTTTACATTTTTCTTTTATATATATATAAATATATATATATATATATATATATATATATGTGTGTGTGTGTGTGTGTGTGTGTGTGTGTGTGTGTGTGTGTGTGTGTACATATATTTGTATGTACATGAATGCGTTATCTATCTAATTTGGTAGTTTGATAAATTTCAATATGCATAATGTGTACATACATACATACATACAAACATACATACATACATATATGCAAGCATACTTGTTTTGAGCAAATTGGAATAAAAATATAGATAGAGATAGAGCTGAGATGACTAGACACTGTATCATCTGAATATGGGAGAAGCAAGTTTTTGACACGACTTCCTTGACATGAAGTATATAAGTAAGATTTTTTTGTCTATATGTCACTCACCTATTCCCTCCTTTATCAACTATTGTGACAAGCCTGTGGTTACACACTCTGTCAATATATCTTGCTTTTGGATTGGATATTCGAAAAAGTTGAATCACGTTTTATTCTGAGGTATTGTCACCGATCAAATATGAATATCTGCAGCCAGATTCTGAAAATGTCTCAGCAATTCAGTTTCTGATGCTATTCGAAAACTACATAGCCTGGGAAAGATAGGAATAGACGACAAGGGAGATAACTATGTTCGTATGCGTACGTAATTATTGTGTTGATGTGAAGTTATCCGACAGAATGTTTGTTAAAATGATAATTTGAAAGCAAAGAGTATATTCAAAAGAAGAACAGAAGTCATACATCGAAACTCGTACCACCATGTCAGCATATTCTGATGCATTTCGATGGTTACCACCTACTCTTTCCAGACAGTAATTTTCTGTATTGTTGAAATCTACTCGGACAAAGATCTCCAAGATCACAAATCAACAATAATTGTCAGAAATCAAAATTAGAGAGAAAACTAAAAAGAAGCCCGCAGGAAAAACCACAAAGAAGTAACACATTGATTCCAAAACAAAGAAGAAAAATGACTATTCACAGGTGACAGATTAATAATACTGGGACAGAAGCCAACAAAGTAGTGACTTGAGAAACGAAATAATTTTTTTCAAGTTCAAAAACACGGGATTTGAAATAGAAATTTCAGCACGACGCAAAAAAGCAAATTTCTTTGGCCTAACACTAAATCTACAAAAAAAGCACATATAAACCATACGGAAATGATTACAATCAACTTAAATACGTACATACATTATCCAATCATACAGTGTTTAATTTAAAGAAAAAAACAAATAGCAAGACGGATTTTTCGAAGACAAGCAAACAGTTAGACAAAAGGGGACATATTCAACTATGGAGAACACTGGGAATCAGTAGGTTTATCACAAAACTAACATATGCTCAAAATCTGAAATGATCCACCGAACGAAACAAAATTATACATATTTCGCCGAGGCAACTAGGGAGAAAACAATCATTCAGTAATGAAAATTTTAAAAGCAAAACAGCATTATCATGATGCAACTGAAAAAAGGAAACAATTCAGTAAGAACCATTCGGAAAATAATAAAACGTGTGACATTAAATGATATTACAGCAACAAATGCATGCTTACCCAAGAGAAAATCTAGCAATAAGATCATACTGAGGCCCAATCAGCTGTTAGATAAAATGAATGAGTTAATATCAAATAGCAGACATTGAACGATCACAAGCTAATATACGAGATTAAACAGAATAATAGCAACAAATTAGATACCATATTTCGAATACAAAAACACAAAACACGTAACAAAAAGATACATATCTGTGCATAACGAAAATCGTATAATTACATACCAAACAAATATAATTGTATATAAATGATATAAATTCACAACGAATCAGTTTCGATTATGATATTCTAAAACAGGAAACATCTGCACAAAAATAATAATAGAGGGGAAAAATCAAGGGAATTAGATACGCGGTGTAGAATCTATTGGATAACTAAAAACATAATCATATTAGTGAGACTTTCAATCGAAAAAAAACATATGTGATTCAATCTACAAAATATGAGACACATATCGATGGAAGACCACAATAGTACATACATACTTCAGCAATTTTAGAACGATCATTTCAACTGAAAGAAACGAAGTTACACACATTTATACACATATTAAATGAAATGTACATTGACATTAGATAATTGACAGAATTGCTAACGACATCTTGCACTATGATTTCAAGGCCAAGGATGTGACCCAATTTAATTTTTAAAGTATAAAATGAAAAAAGAAAAAAACAAGAGGAAATAAAATCGAATATTTTCTTATATTTCGTTCGGGTTAAAAGAAAAAAAAAAGAAAATCACCCGACGAGAGTGATGGACTGGTAATTTGTGCTTTTGAATATCCAGGCAAGTGTTAGGTGCCGCTACTTGAGCCAATTTACATCCCGACTGTAATCAAATTACTGCATTTCAAACAATGTCCACTTTCGAAGTCGCACAACAACTACAAAAAAGTTACTACCAAATTCCTCAACAAAGAAAGCTGGAAACAACAGCGCAAGTCATATTCTGTACATCAAATTCCACTTGAGCTAATCATTTTGCTACTTCAAATGGAGAAGCCTACATTACAAAGGGGTCTGACATTCCAAAACTACTCCTTCAACCCCTTGAACACGGATGCATTCCAAATGTAACATCTTCACATTACGAATGCGCACAGTAATCGGCTAAAAAAAAGGGTGATTGCAAACTCTAAATCAATGTGACTTTTTCATTTCCATGAAAGAGGCAATTAGAGCCTTTTTTTCTCATTTTCTTTTCCTCATTTTTGTTCCATATTTCATTATGTTCAACTTCCAAAAGATGGAATCATACTCAAAAATATAAAACGGTTCTCAGTGGGATTTGGACTCAATCCATTTTTAGGAAATGATTATGTACTGAGTACTAATGTCCCTCTAATAACAACTAACTTAAATTTGCATATCTAATCAACTGGATCAATTGCTCCCCAAAACATTTGCAAAATTATTCATCGTATATTTTCAGGTCTCGAAAATGTTAAAGTGTTTCGGAAAAAACGCAAGATGGGGGCCCACGTTTGGATATTTCCGAACGTTTAAGGTAGTTAAAAAGATGTTATTGATTCTCCAATTTGAAAAAGGTTTCCATTGAAAGCAAAATTTGTTTCTGTTGTTGACAATAATATGTATGTCGATCGTATCAGGACCATTATCGAATCCTCCCTCGAATTATGAAGCAGGGAAGATTAGGTATTTACCGATGATTACTTTTATATAAACTTGCTCAAAAAATACAGCGTCTGTTTTAGAGGTACAACTGTTTGATTACAGTTTTTCTAACATTTCACAGCCATTTATCAATGTACGAAAAATAAACATATAAAAACTATTCAGAAAAGAGCAAAAATGTTTTCAAAAATGAAATAAAAGGAATCCAACAAAGAAATTCACAAAAAACATAATTGTTTTTTCTGTTCACACAATCGATAAAGAAGGGAAAAATCATTTAAAATAACCAGAATTACGAATTCGTTGTCAGAAAAGAATGTTGAGAGTAGCAAGGGGAAATAACTGAGGAATGTATGAGAACTATAGGGAATAGAGAGACATATTGAAAAATACTTTCGAAAAAACAGTAATAAAAATGATCTTGCATACAGTAAAAATGTCCTCCAAGGGTTGCTGGAATGAAATTGAAACTGAAAAATGAACTAGAGCTGGCGACGGATTGGCTAGTAGTTGTTTCCCCACTTGATATTCACAAAAGGCGATATCGAATTATCAAATAGGTCGCATTTTCATTAACGGAGCATGCTCTAGTTTGTGACAACTTGATAATAAGTTCTTTAATAAAGTCGATACTCCAACTGAAAATGTTCTGCACGGTCGATAATCAAGTTTTCATTGTTGGAGATATTTCTTTAGCAGCAAGGCCCACCAAGTTTTGGTATAACTTTGTTATTGGATATTAAGCGTCTCGGCCAAAATTACCACGGTTCTGTTCATTATATTTCTGATTGAACTATCTTAACCCAGTTCCCACAAATCGAGAGTGTCAATAACCAAATTCGATGTTATGCAGATACTATTCAAGACCATTTTCTTAGATTATTCACATGGAATGGAGCTCTACAGAAGATACATTAATGTACGAGTAAATTTGAATACAGATAATAAAATTGATATTCAAAAATCGAGCCGATCTTTTATTTCCAGACATATCATAATTTGATCATCCAAACAGTTGACAATACACAAAGTCTGTCGACACACAATATGGTGCCTTTGACATAGCTTGACAACTAATCAGATGGTACATTATTGAGCCTGCATGAACTGTCACTCGTTGGGTTACAAAATTATTAGCAAGAGGTCTTCGAGTTTGCTTGTGTACTATGTGTTGCATTCACCATGACCAAGTCTACTCATTATTCCAACCCAGGCCTGTCAGCTCTCATAGTATCAATTTTTTGCACCCTGTGACTTTTTGCTCTTTCACTGTCGTAAGAGAGGATGTTTCAAACCATTGATGAGATTGGGGAGAATCTGATCAAGTAGCTGAAGATGATTCCTAAACATGACTTCGGAGTGGAAAGTGGAAAGAACCCCAGGGAGCTAACTCTGAACAATCAATGGATTGACAGACTTTGTTAATGCAATATTTGCCACAGCAACCAGCACATGGCACTAAAAGTAAGTCGTTTGGTTACTTAAACATTTATGCTCACACTTCAAATAACTTTTTATTTGGGCATTTGCATTAAAATCCACTCTTTGGCTGTTGATTGACATCAAGACACCCAACTGCTTTTTGATAGATTCAACGTAACAGGGAAAAATTTGTAGGCCTCGAGTATAATCTAAAATGTATCTATATGATGATAATTGCTATCATATCAATGATTCAAGGAGTATACATAAAAGGATGTTTCGGTTCCTAAATTTTACAAATTTCAATTTCCGTTTTTTTTGTATGTTTCCAAATTCAAATTAGAAATATTGTTGTCCAGATGCAAACCTTCTGATATTCTTGTCCATTTTTATCGTTTTTATCTAAATTTCATTATCACAACATAATGTTCCATCGATGAAAAAAATGAATCCATCATCCACCTCTATCCCAGTATCTGTATCTGTCTCTCTCTCTCTTTCTCTCTCTCTCTCTCTCTCTCTCTCTCTCTCTATATATATATATATATATATATATATATATATATATATATATATATATATAGGTTATTCATCGAAATCATGGCTGAAGGAGATGATCAAGACTGTATGGGATCCATATCTATATATTTTTGTTTTTTAATCCCCAATTCATTTACATAGTATGCATCCAATGAAACACTCGCAAAATTTACATAAATTACAGTTAATGATATTCGGAAGTAACTGACTGTAAAGACATATTTTTTTATAAGAGTTTATGTATATTTGATTTTCAAAGTTGTACAGCTTTCTGGGATATATATATATATATATATATATATATATATATATATATATATATATATATATATATATATATATATATATATATATATACATACATGTGTGTGTGTATGTGTGCTTTTATATGCTTATGCATATATGCAGGCCTGCATATATATATATATATATATATATATATATATATATATATATATATATATATATATATATATATATATATATATATATATATATATACATATATATATGTATATATATAGTTTTTGTGTCCGTGTGTTTGTGCCTGATTGCGTACGTATTAGTGCTTATGTGTGTTTAGGTGTGTGCATTTGCATCTACAATAGATGAAAATCCCTGATCAGTGCTGCTTTTTTCACTTTTTATCTAATTTATTGATTCTTTCCGGGGTTCGAATGTTGAAAACACCCATGAGATGATGATTAGACTGTCTGCTATTCAGTTCCTATAAAGTAATTACATTTACGTACACAGAAGACTGACAGATTCAAAATGTGATTTATTCATCCACAACTCACACATTCTAAGACAAAAAATGTTTAAAAAAAACTGTAATTAGCTCAGGTTTTTTACCCTATGAAATATTAGACAGGTTTATAGCGTGCAGTTCACTCTTTGCCAAATAGTTTCCAGTTCTTATACGGTGACTGGACAAATACAATGTCGCCGAATGTCGTGGGTAATACTAAATGTTAGCTGTTAGAATCAAGTGCATTTTTTATATTCGATGACTTGAAATTTAGACTTTCGCGATTTATGCAATTGATATCTACTGTATCTCTGGTTTATTATCTGAACTTTGATTTTAGACAATATTTTGCAAAAAAAAAAAAAAAATAACTTGTCCAAAGGCTCTGAAATGAATTATTCCCCCTAATACAAAGATAGAAAAACTGCCAATCAAAACTAAGATCAACATAGGTTCCTTTCAGTCTTCAAGTTAGTTTAGCTGAATGGCTACGTATGTATAATTGGCACAGGCGACAAAAATTTACCTAAAACTTTCGGTGGTGGTTCAATTTGCAATGTAAGTTCATGTTGAATTAACCCCTTGATTTGAGTTGACCTGCTCTTTCAAAATTAAGACTTTTTAAAAGATTACTGTCCTTGAAATCGAGAGAAATAACACTATAATTGATTGCTTGAACTGATCGCCCAATACACATTCGCAGCATGAAGTTTTCTACTGAGAGACTAACCAGATCAGTTTTGAATGTCTGTTTTTTGTTTTTGTTTGTTGGTCTTCTTGTTTGATTTCTTTTCATCAATATATTTTCTATAATGGCAACATTATTAGATTCATTTTGAAGCTATTCATTCTTCAAACATTTGGTCAGAGAGTCAAAATCTCGAAAAAAGGCATTTTTTTTTAAAAGGGGGTTGAATTCTTTCTTATTTTTGATATACTTAGATGTAATTCTTTCACTATACTTATGTGAAGGAGAAGAACCTTAGTCTATTCATTGGATATACATGTATCATAAGAAGTTAATATTATTCTCATATAGTAAGAGACTTTTTACCAGTCATCAATGTTTTGATTTCGTCCGTTTAGATAAGATACTCGTGGGTATGTTCGTGTGTACATTATTCCAAATTGACGTCCGACTAAGGTGAAGATAATTAACAACAACTAAAACGTATGTTTGTTTTCACTAAAATCCTGCCACAGGGAAATATAAATCGAATACCTGATACTGATAATAGTCCGATATATGTCAATAGCTGATCCTTAGAAATTTGATGAAATGGATATTCTCAAAACTGATTGCATATGGCTGGCAGATTTTGAAATGAATAGATGAGTATAAAATCCCAAACGTGATGAAAAATAAAAAAGTTTATTCATATGTTCACAGTGTGAGAGATCACGACAGGAATGCAATTTATTTTTGAATAGATGAGTTTCCGCTCGAGTTGGCTTGCAGACATGTTGATTTTGATGGTTGGTTATTTTGAGGTTTCTATCCTCGCTTTACTCTAGCCGAGTACTTGAGGAGTATAAAAATGCGCTCCCACAAGAGTAAAATGAGGTACAAAGTCGAGTTTAACGTTCGATAGGGCACCACCGATAATAGCTCGAGCCCCTACAACAGAGGCTTTGAAGGTGTCAGGACTTGCCTGACCCGTCTCTTTTAGTGCAATATGACTGCAATAACCAAACCAAACTCCTTTCCTACAGCTTTGCCAAGTAATGGTGGGAAAACCCAAAGACGAATCCAAAAGCTCCCAATGAGCAGCCTCAGTGTGTCCTCATTTGCTACAGCATTGCACCTGCACAATCACTTTCGAAAATACCCATTCAACCAGTCCATGGTCCATTTGAATGTAAAGTGTAAGTACTGACTCTGACAGGAGTGCAAGAGGCAACATAATGTCAAGCTTACCGTTGGAAAGTGGTGCATCCAAGGAAAGAAAGCTTCAATCAACGAAACCGAAGTTGCTAAAGCGTCAGGAATAGCCTGATCTTTCCGTCTTAATGAAATGGGACGGTGCAGCCCCGTGACAAACTGCATCCCTGCTGCAGGGCACATATTTATTCGCACTCCCATCGGAGAAAAATGCGACACAACGTCAAGTTCAACGAGAGAACTACCTATCAAAAATACTTCCAGCTGTTGCAACCACAGTCACGAAAGCGTCAGGACAAGCCTGACCTGTCCTTTTTCGTGCAATTGGACAGCGGTGCCCTGGGACAAACTACTTCCCAGTAGGCAGGCTGAGTAATAGAAAGGGAACACATGGACGAGTCCAAAGGTTTCAATGCTCTAAGCAATGCGAAGCATCAGTTTCCCCCTCATTGGCTAATGCATTGCACCTGCACAACCGATCTTGGACACACCTGCTAAACCAGTCTCAGGCCAATTTTGATGACAAGTGTCAGTGTCTTCACTTGGGCAATATATGGTGCAGACTCTGCGCTTTGATCAGAGCCAAAAGAATGGTTAGGCAGGTATGTTTGTAATAGTTTGAAGAATCTTTTTTACCACAATTACTGATTGCAGGTCACTAATGGGTTTGAAGGTTGTTTAGGGAGTGAAACAGACTGTTGAGAGATAAATGCTTCTAACCTCAAGTCATTTTGTCATCATTTTATTATTTGAATATATTTTGAATCTGGGCGTGTTTACAGGCTAAACGAGGCTTAGAAATACTACAAAGAATGTTCAAATAAATGACCTTGACCAGGATTCGATGGCAACGGAAAACGTAAGAGTTATTTTCAGTCAATTTATATTAACTAATGTAAGAAGCTATTTCAATACTGCCATTTTGTAAAAAAGAAAGTCATTTGACATCCGGTCTTCTAAGAATGACGACATTTGCTATAAATAAAATATGTTCAATTAAATTTTTCGATAAAATAGAACTCTGAACAAGTCTGGTCATCTACAAGGAAAAGAAGTACATTATCGATGATTGATTTTTCGTATGGACGATAACTCTGGGCAGTTTGGGACTCATGCCAATACAAATTAAGTACATCAAAAGCAATTAAATTACTTGTATTAAATAGATCTCTAGACAGTTTGGGTCAAATATCAGAACGTAGTAAGTACTCCACAGACAAATAATTCCTCGTATGAAATAGAACTATGGACAGTTAGGGTCACCTGTCACAACCCAGTAAGAACATCATTGGCAATTAAATTTTACGTATGAAGAGGAATTACGTCGGATCGAATTAAGTTCTTCCTGAACAAAAATATTTTCAATGAAATAGAAATCTGAGTTCTGGTTATGTGGCCAAACTAAAAACTATTCACTGGCAATATATTTTGTCGAAAATAGATCTTTTTAGATTTGCGCTATCTGGCTGAACATAATAGTGGGTACAATTTAATTACTGGGAATTTTCGTATGAAAAGGACATCTAAATTCAGCTCAGCTCTCAAAACAAAGAAAGCACAATTTGATTCGATGAATTCTTCCCTATGAAATAAAACTTTATGCAGATTTTGGTCTCTCGACTGGACGATGTAAGTGTGGTCATAAAACATTGGAAGCAACGGTTGTATGAGTATACCAATTATACGTGCATCGACAGTTGACACAACAGAAGTCAACGTTGATAGTCTAAAGCTCCCCATAGCAAACAAACAAGACGATTTTCAGTTGAAGAGCCTAGCTACATTAAGTTTAGAGATTTTGTCTCTCAGGTTATGAATACTTGGTGTCCATAAAATTCTGCATCGATTTGTAACAGAAGAAACTGATATCGTACGAATGATATATATTATTATTCGATCCGTATATTCGGAAGTTTACCTCGTGGAGTTTCAATTTGATGCTGTATTTGTTTATCACATTTTACCATAACATGTAAATCTCCTACAATAAAAGATTAGATATTCATATGAAATTTTATGCTAGTTTAAGATGACTGCTTGACAGGGACTTTTCCTATTTCCTTCAGAGACGACCGAATTTTGCAAACACATAAATTTACCCTGAAATTTAGGATTGACCCTTGACACTACTACAAAAGCTTCTTAAAGGGGGACAACTCTGTCATTTTCAGTCATCCAAAAGCATCAACCAGATTCCAACTAGATTCGACCCATAAAGGTCACCCCAAAACCATTCAAGTTCATACTACCTTCTTTTAGTTCTTTGTACAGAATTTGAATGAGGAAGAACGATCGGATGTATGAATCAATAAATGCTTACCCTACGATTTCGTTCGATGCCATTGCGTCTTCATGGATGGAAAATACATCATTGTTACATTATTTTGCGAACAGATGAAAGTTTTCAGAATGCGTGCTCGCCGGACATTTAAGACCCCCCCACACACACACACACAAAAAAAAAATGGAAAACTGATTTTTTGTATCAATAGAGTACTGAAGCTCAATAACATGGCAGTGGGAGAGAATTGATTTAATTCAATGTGTAATTGAGAGATCATCACATCTTCACTTTTAATCTCTAGTATTCCTCATCGTTACTTGATTAAAGCACGTATCCTTTACATTGCATGGCATTTTCTTATTGATTGGATCATTAATCGTAGATATTTGAAATATTCCCATTTAGCTTCGTATGTATTGACCAAGCACATGTATAGTTGTGTAAAAGAAGCATTCAGCGTTTCAAAACTCATTGTCCTTGTGCAAAAGACCAGTTCTATGAAGTTCAAATTCAATGTAATTACAAAGTTTCTAATCTTCACCAAACTTATACGGTTCTCCTCATTGACTTGAAACAGAATCATCTTACAAGCTGAATAACTTCTTCTCATGCACAAAAAGGATGCACAAAACTAGACTGTAACTGTTCTCCGTCGTGTCTCATCTAAGACAAAGGTCTTGCCAATTTGTGTACAACTGATGAGCAAGACCAGGGCATCCTCATTGATCAAACCTGAAGAGGGAAAGAGAATTTTCAAAAGAAAAACGAAAACTGTACAAGTACTGAGAAAAAACAGGTTAGTTTGTTGATGAAATTATTCAACCAGATTCGGCAGATGATTGAGAAAATCTGAATTATTACTATTGGCGATGGGACCAATTATACATATTCTAAAATATAAAATATACAGAAGAGTAGAAAATGCCGAATGCAACATTACTACGGGAGGTATACAAAAAAAAACAAGACTGAGTGGAAATTGTGATCTATTGAGAGCCTAGCAAGAAATTAGACCATGCAAACCAACAATGTATCCCAGAATCTGTATCTGAGAATGAGATGCAAAGCATTTCCTGTGAACTTCGGAATTTGACTGGAATATCCAATACAGACAAGGACACCAGATATTGTTCTAGTATGCAAGGAAACATCCAAGTCAATTTCTATGTTCCAGCATACTGTGGATAAAATTTGAGGGGACAAATCAAAATTAGGGCAACTGTCAATACTTTGCTATAGGATGGAAATAATTGTGGGAAGCAATGGCGACTGTTGTTCTCATCCTTATCCAAGCACTGAAGATGGTCTCCAAAATCATGACGAAATAGAGATCTTTGGGAAGATATCAAGACAACAGCATCACATGGAAAAGCTTGAATTTTCAAAGAAAAGTTTGAATTATTAAGGGGAGCTGCTTGCAGTTGATTTTCTTAAATTCGATTCCCTTAAAGGTACTCAAAGTCGTCATCATCATCAGCATCATTTTTTCAGTGTGGTTGCACAGGAACCTTACCCTAAACTGCCAGGCTTGTCCATCATGGGCGCTACAGAGCCAATAATTTCTAAGCTTGTTAGCTTGTCAAGCCAAGATTTTCATTTTGGGGGGTTTTCTTGTGGTTTCTATGATACATATTTATTCGGTAACGTAAGCTATTTAATGATCTCTCTATATGCTGTTGATTATGATACTTTCTTTTGTTTATGCATTGTTTCGAAGCGTAATTGCAATGGGACATTTTTTGACGATACACCGTTCTTGTGGCACCGTAGTTACAGCTCGGAGGGATCAAAAGACGCGAGATTCATGTCAGGATTCAAAATCAAACCTCTGATCTTCCTCGGCAAACGGAAAATACATCGATATTCTTTGTTTGAGACTCGATAAAATCCTCACTCATATATTGAGAGAGACTAAGCTTGCGAGTTTTTCAAAGCGAGGAAGAGAGAGAGAGAGAGAGAGAGAGAGAGAGAGAGAGAGAGAGAGAGAGATTGAGAGATGTCTTACTGCCAGCTGCCAGCTGCCAGCACCGGCAGCCCGAGGCACGCACATCTTCAGGTGCTTTGGTATCTCTTACTCCCAGCATACCCTCGCAGTTTATGGTCACAAACCATTAGATTTTTTTTTTCAAGGCAACGGTCACTTTTCTTTTTCTATCATCTGTAATAAATTAACTTACTCTCTCTTCCCACCATATACCCTAACTAAGTGGTCAACTACTCTGTTCTCTTGCTCTTTTTTGCTTCCTTTTGCTCTTCATGCAAGTAAACTTATAGTTTATCTTTCTTACTTCCAGAGTTGCAATCCTCGTACAATGTCCCTTTTTTTTATCACCCCTTTTTCATTTATTCTCTCTTAATGTCTTTTCTTTCAAGTTGTTTTGACTGCTTATCCGTCTTCGAGGGTTTCAAGCAACCACGCATTATCTTGTCAATAAATCTACTTACGATGTTTCTATAGTCCTTCTGGCGTCCGAAAAGGGTTATCGTATAACATCTTATCCTTGGCAAAGTATTTAAGTATACTTTATTAATACCCACGCCAAAAGTATCCTGAACAAAAAAAGATGATGTTTAAAAATAATTGAAATAAGATATTTAAGAAAGAAATAAAATAATCGAATATGGAGTCCCTAGCAGCACTCATTTTGCAGCATACTAAATTTGAGGGTCAGTCTTTTGGTTAGGTTCTGTGTTTCAGCTCCATAGGTGACTGTTCTTTAGGACTAGAGGAATTTTGTTCTTGGAAGTTGAGCTTACACTAACAAATGCTTGCCAACCTAGTGTGATCCCTCCTCGAGAAATTCTTGAAAGGATTTCATAGTGATTCGTTGTCCGAGGTAGTCGTATTAACCAATACAATACATTGTCAGATTACATTACGCCAATTACCTATTATATACTTTGTGGGCATTTGTAAATAGTCAGCTACCCAAGTGATGGAGAAAAATTGTTCTTGAAGCTTTGGTGAGTCCTGGTGTATCCCAATAAGGTTGGGGAGGGCGCATCCCATAATGAAAGTTCTAAAACTTTGATAATTTTTTTTTTAGTTCGAATGCAAATACTTGTGGTACTTCAGCTCTCCCTGATAGGAAAAGAAAGGAAAAAATAACTCAGTATATTACGTAATCTATGGGTTTATTTGTATGTCTCTATTATGATTTATCTTCTCTTTCCCCGTACTGCATGCTATAGTTTTGCAAGACTCTCTTCATAGAATTCCTGGCACAATCCCTGTCATCCTCAGAAAAAACTCGATTCTATCAAATCCTTTTTGTTTGTTTTTTCTTTTCTTTTTCTTTTTCTTCTTCTTTTTCTTCTTTTCTTTCTTCTTCTTCTTCTTCTCTTCGTCTTCCTCCTCCTCATCAGCATTATTATTATTATTATTATTATTATTATTATTATTATTATTATTATCATCATTATTATTATTATTATTATTATTATTATCATCATTATTATTATTATTATTATTATTATTATCATCATCATTATTATTATTATTATTATTATTATTATTTGGTATCTCACACCAGTTGTATTATTATTATTATTATTATTATTATTATTATTATTATTATTATTATTATTATTATTATTATTATTATTATTATTATTATTATTATTATTATTATTATTATTATTATACTCCATGGCTTCGAGAAATAACTCCAATCGATTGCCTAGCAAACAAGGCAGCTAACGACAATGCACAAGGGTTTACATCCCTGAAATGACACCGATTTACCGTTTCTGAAGCGTAAAGGAAGTCATAGTATGTATAAGTTAATGATGAATCATTGCTGAAAAGAGCCTGAAGCGGTGCAATGAACAATAAAAAGGTAGAAGATGAAGGAGCAACACGGCAAACAAGGAAAGTAAAATGGTAGCAGAAGAAAAAAAACTATTGAGAAAATTCAAATGCAATGTACGAGACGAAACTCGGAGATCATAAGTAAGGCTACGCAATGGGAACTTGAAGGGAAAAACGGAATTGCTCATCATGGAAGCCCAGAACATTTGCACCAAGACCAACAATGTCAAGGCAAAAATTGACAGAACCCAAACAACATTTCGGGAAGGGATGCGACGGTAAGCCACATAACCAGTGAATGTAATTTAGTTTGACTAAAGACTACAAAAGCAGTCACAACAGGATTTAAACAATAATACGAAGAGAGATAAGCAAACTGATTGGATATCCGATAGCTTTGGAGAACAAAAGTCAGTAATTGCCCAGGGAATTTGACAATTACACTGAAAACCCTTTCAGAGTGAGAAGTTCGAACTTGGTAGTGGTTGAAAAGGGAAGGGAATCCTGCCTATGTGAACACAGCCAAAAATTTGAGGAAACTTGCCGTCGCAGTGTCCAGCAATGACCACCAAGTAACTGTTATGAAAATACAGTTTACAACAATCACTACAACAACAACAATTAGAGGAAGAAACAGAACAACAATAACAAGAACAAAGAAAAAAAAGAAAAAGAAGAACAAGAAGAACGAGAGAAAAATACCGTTCACAATTTCTAAGATATGATGAAATTTAAGAGAATTACGAAAATTCAATTCATAGTTCATTTTTTCGGACAACTTTTTCTAATATTGAAGGTTCGTTTTACTATATATATATGTATATATATATATATATATATATATATATATATATATATATATATATATATATATATATATATATATAAAACAGAATTGGACGCCACGCATTGATTTCGCTTTTGTTTGCCGAACGCACTACTGACCTTTTGAAAGTCATTTTAAATAAGAAATTTGACTGATGAAGATATCCAATACATCAAAAAAAATTGAGCTTTGATAGAATAAAACATATCTCCTAAATATAGCACTGACTTGTTCCTTCTTTTCTTTTTCCTTTTATGTTTTCAGCAAACACGTTTCCGTCGATTTTTCTTCATCGATAATAATAATGATAATAATAATAATAATAATAATAATAATAATAATAATAATAATAATAATAATAATAATAATAATAATAATAATAATAATGATGATGATGATGATGATGATTATAATAATAATTTCTAAAAGTTGTATTTTGCCCAAGGTCAAAAGTATGAAGCGCCAAAGATGGACCCCACAAATGAATATCCGTGTCTTGTGATGTTTGTGAATGATTTCGAGAATTTAAGGTATCTTGCCAGTAAGTATCTAATAGTTATCTGCTTATCTCACTTGATTCTGAAACCTTAGAGAAATCGATTTGTTAAGCTGAGGATCAATAGGATTCTATTCACGCTTTTCCTTCTGATGCTCTTGTCGGACGAAGCTGCCTAATTGATTGCCATTAACATTGCTAATGGCTTTAAAGTGAAGGAGTTCACGAATGCCCTGACAGAGATTCGTGATTCGGAAAGCGAAAGAGGGAATTTTAAGGAGGGCGAGAATAGGGGGCTTAAAAGGCAAAGGAATTAACACAAGATAAATTATCGTTCCGCCATGAGAGTTTCATATTACAAAATACTTTGTACGATTTATATCAACATATCCTTTCATCCGTCTCTTTTTATCAGTCACACTATTTGATGTGAGCCTCTTGGGCACGCTTTCATTCCATGAGTTCTTATTGCACCAAGTAACGACTAAAATTTTGGTAGGTAACATGTAGAGTTTCGATCTCTCTGCAGAAGCACTGGCAAAACATCGTCTCATGCAAGCTTTTCGCATGACCCTTTTCTGATTGATTTGTCGAGTAAACTAGGTACTCATGTATTAGTGAAATTTACCAGTGAGCAGAATCCGGACCAAATTAGGATTTTTTCCCGAATTGGAGATTTCCCATCTATCTTTTTTTCTTTTGTATTTTTTTGCCCAAATTGTCCAAAACAGTCTATGATAGATTAAATGAAAAAAAATGTGATCGTTCTCAGATCCGTGAATGATGATGATGGTATGTAAGAATGATGCTACCGGGATTGGGATCTTACAAGGTATAGGAAACCTTGGTATAATAAGGGGAAAAGAAGTCGACAGACTGTTTATAGAACTATTTGCTGCAAAACAAGCATTGATCGGTCTATTCACTTTCTTTTCTTTTTTTTCTTTACACGGGAAACAGTTTAAACTTTAGATTTTCGCGAGACAACTGTATTGAATTTCAAAATAGATCAGCCTTTATTGGTATTGAAGAGAGGTGTAACAAAAGATTTTTGATACGTGACTTCAGTTGTCTGATAGCATAGTATGTTTGAGAGAGATTGTGGAAGTGTTCAAGCTCATGATATGGGGTACAAAGTTATCTTGTGTTATTTATGCTTGTTTATACCTCAACAGTAAATGTTCCCCAACTGAACTTGATGAAAGCAGTTCAGGTATGGACACCGGTACCTGGTCACATCTCTGGTTGTCATCTTGAACCGTGTGGGAGGAGGAAGCCTTTTGAACAATTTCAAACTTCCTAATCTAAATTCAAAATCAGACCTTATGATTAGACATCAAGATCATCCATTAAGAATTAGCTTACGTGACTTTATCACGATCACAAATTTTGATTCCAGCAATGAATGCGATCTTGAAGTACTATGCATTTTATATTTGCAGGAGCTATCTAATTTTTGGAAGTGTTGGATGTTTCATTTCATTCTTTATATCATCATGATCATTATAATCATGATCATCATAATCATCTTCATCATCATCATCATCATCAAGGCTACGAACATCATAATCATCCGAATCCCAAAACCAATAGCAGCCCCGGTACCACATGTGAGCATTCAAACCTTGGTAATGGAAAGAATTACAAATACTGATTCCCAAAGCAGTCAGAGGCTCTTAAACTGCTGGTATAATGCAATCTCCTTAGTTCTGTCACACCTACTATGTGTGTCCCAAATCTATGGTCAGGGAATATCAGCGATGAGGATTATTTTTCGATTTCACCGTGGCAAAAGTAAATTCGACTTTTGGGATATTATAACAATGTGAATTTTCTATGGTGTCATTTTGAAGATTAAAAGAAAAAATGTGAAATGATATTTTCAGTTTTGTAGAGAAATTTTGCAATCCTTTATTGTCCAAACCCTTGAATCCACCGCTGATATATCATAAAACAAAACGTGCATTAGTCTTAACTGATGAATAAAGTAAAATATGAAAAGCTATTTACATTCCAAAATATCAGAACAAAATCGATGTAGTAAAAGTAACATATTGAATATTAAATGTTAAATATTAAATATATATATATATATAGATTTGTCGTTGTTCAAACAGTCACATTGTTTTTCACAAATTCTCCCTGAAAAAAATTAACTTCTTAGATAAATGATAAGAGAGGAAGAAAAGTTACTCATGTGGACGCATGCACACACACACACACACACACACACACACACACACACACACACACACATATATATATATATATATATATATATATATATATCAATACATATATATATATATATATATATATATATATATATATATATATATATATATATATATATATATATATATATATAACCCACCTGAGATTTGTAATATCAAATGTCTTTCGATAAATAAGTTGTCCTTAAACAGAGTCAAGGAAATATGTGTATACTTGTCTGTAGAACAACTTGACTCATTCGATTTTATAATTTCATTTTTCCTCTCTCTTTATATCTATCGATGTATCCCTCTATTTACCCATCTATCATCTATCTATCTCTCCATATATATATATATATATATATATATATATATATATATATATATATATATATATATATGTGTGTGTGTGTGTGTGTGTATAATCAATAATGACTGATGTCGCCTTTTCTGCCTGTCACAGTCACCCACAAAGGAAATTCATCAGAAAACCGTCATTTCTGTGCTCTACATAGTTTGGTAGGGCACTACTGAAGTAAACAATATGACTTTGGTCGGAGATGGGTCGGGTTGGATCATGTTTAGTGCCTGAAACAAGCTTTGCTGTGCCTACGACAGCCATAAAAAACATTCAGTTTCCAAGCTTTTATTTATTTATTTATTTTTGATTTTATACAGATTATTTTTCTTCAATTCCAATTTTCAACTTATCTCTTTTTGAACGATACATCATTTTTCTTTTAGGCTTTCCCTTTGAAACTTTTGAATCAATTCTCCTAGCTTATGTTTTCTGTTTGTTTTATGTTTTGTTTATTTTTTTCTTTTGTTTTGTTTTGTCTCTTTCTGAACACATTTTTTATAACATCACAAAGCAACATTGTAAGGTTTCATTCCCTACGGTCAAATCGGATTGTGCTTGTGCTCGGAGAAAGCTTTTATCGCAAAATTGTAAGAATAGAAACAATTCTGCATCCCTACATGCATATATACATTTGTATTGTATACTATGGTTGTGTACATGTTTATACCTGTATCAGTGTGTGCATTTAAAATGGCATTTGAGTGAGTTCACTGTGTTTTTCGTCATTCACGGATATGTCACGCTTTATTGATTATATGCAGCATTACGCAGATGTTTCAATGTTTAACGTTCAAGGAGAACATGCGTCAGAGGATTCACGATCGTTAACGACAGATATCTGGATGAATAATGCAGGGAGTAGAAGTAGAGCCCAACAACCAGATAAAGCAGCATCTTTGTAAAGAAATAAATATCACAAGAACAATGCATGGCCAGTTTTATTTCGCAAACCTCCTTGCTTCCCGATTCCCTGAGCTAAAAATGTATACATCTCGGGAGCCGTGTATTCATGAATAGTTGCAAGCAGCTCCAATCCAATGCGAGGTTTCACCTCATAAAGTGATTTATACCGAATCTATCCATCGAATATCTTACAGTATGTATTGCCCCATCTGCAACATAATACGAAATAATACCGTCTTTTCTCCCTCTCCTCTTAGGAACCTGAATGCCTACACAAATGCCCATGCAGCCTTAGTATTAAGCGCAGATCTTTGGAATAGAAGTTATCCTGCTTTATGTACAATCAAGTTGCACTGGCTGTCTGATAGATCAATGGTGCCTTGGCAAATCAATTGGAGATTTGCATCCAGTCCTCACAATCGATGTCCGTCCGGTTTGCTAAAGATTTCAGGGTAGTGAAATGAAGGACACTGAGGAAAATTTTGGAAATGCCAAATCAAGCAAACGATTTCCAATCAAACAAAGGAAATGTTTTAGATTGAGGGAGCATTGAGAGAATACTTCATGATCTAAATAGTGGTGTAGATGTTTGTCTAAAATTGAGATTGAAGCAGAATGCTTGGATCGATATTTTGAAAAATGTTCAGGACTTGCATCATACATAACGGTTGGTTTCATCCCATTTTATTAAAATTTGTTTTTAAAGCATAGGAACAAATCAGCTTCTTGAATGCGTGTTTTTTTAATGCTTTTTTTTATATATCAGACTTAATTTCTACTTTGTAAGTGAAAAACCTTTTTACATTATAGAGTTATTTCAATCCACAAATCGCTTTCACCAGGCCATTTTTATTAATAGTTGTTTCTCAGTAGAGAATTTCCTAAAGAATTGTTTGTCTATATATGAAATCAATCACTGGGATAATCCATGAGAATTTTTCAAGTTAATAATCACCAGCAGTACAGCAGAATTTCAGTGGGATATAATTTTTTTTTCTTGTTTTTTTTTTTTAATATCAGGGTAGGAGTGATATAAACAATGCCATACAAAAATTCAACTCTGTTTGCTGACTTGATTCAAGAGCTCATGGTTGTTGACCCACATTGCACTTCAAACTACCAAAGCTTCCTGATAATAAAATCTAATGGTGGGCCCGATTATCAAGTTCCGTACGTTGATGCTTTAGATATTATCACAGCACAAGATTTGATGTAGACATTAATTTGAGAATTTAAATCTCAAGGCATCTATCTCTAGCTGTGCATAACCTAAGACAAAGTAAATTTCAGTCAACCCTTCCCAAAGAAAACGATGAATCAGAGACCTTCTCTATTGTGGAAATTTGATAGTAGACGTCGACAATTGATATAGATTCTCGCCTGTGTCTGCCAAATTACAGTTCTCGGATAAACGTTTCTGCCATATATCAATCTCCCGATAACTCCAATATTATAACGATCAAAACTGGAGATATTAAGTATCGAGATATAATATAAACGTGATTTAGACACTTAGCCCGTCAGAAAACTAAATTGAGGCGATATATATCTCAGATTATGAATCCCAGCAGACATTCATACGCGGTATAATGTTTCTTGATCTCCTTGGGTCATCATATAGAGATTGCTCAAAAAGAGATTGTCTTAATCCTGTAAGACACCCAACGCATTAACACCCCCATATACATATATATATATATATATATATATATATATATATATATATATATATATATATATATATATATATATGTGTGTGTGTGTGCGTGTGTGTGTGTGTGTGTGTGTGTGTGTGTGTGTGTGTGTGCAACGGTGTATGTATGGGTATAAGATTACGCACTCGGTTGCATTTGATTGTGGTCTTGTGTTCCATTGTGTCAGGATATGTGTATTAATTTGTGCAGCCCACAGTCTAGGAAATGTCTATTGGTATCGGCTTCTTGATATGCAAATGAAAACAAAACTGGCAACAAATGCAGAAATCTGAATTATATCAACTGCAATTAATTTTCAGTGAGTTGAGAAAGAAACAGAGAAAAGGAACAAAGAATATACATGGAAAAGAAAGAGACAAGAAAAAGTGACACGCTCGTACGTTTGTTGTTTTCTTTCTTTAAATACAGAGAACGAAAATAAAGCCTTCAGAGAAAAATGGAGAATACTACCTCGAAACAATTAACGTTGATATCAAAAAATAAAGGAACGAAGAAATAATTGAACAAATAACGGAAGGAAGGAACGGCAAAAAAAAAATGAAAGATATAAAGGAAGGAGGAAACCTATCGGTTCCTCACTTGTTGGTCTTAAAAGAGATATTTTATAAGAAAGTAATTTTTTTTAATGCGGAAAAAATTAGGTGATGCCTAATGGAAAATTCATGCGAACTTTGACAAATGCAGGCCCACACCTCAGCCAAGACACATCTGGGGATTCACGAAGAGAGAAAATCTTTAGCTCATGGTTTGTCAGTTGGACCATTTGTGAGGCTACAGTGACTTGATGCAAACCGAAAAACATGGTAAGATTAGTAAAGAAAGAAAGATGGATGAAGAGAGTGGAGAAAAACAATGCCCGACGGGAAAAAAAAGAAGAAAGAATTAAAAAAAACAAAAACAAAAAAAAAAACAAAGCTAAGGAAAGCAAAAGAAAGAGAGATAGTAAGAATGGACAAAGTTTGTAATGCAGAAGTAAAGAAGTTGAAAAACTCTACCTCTGGTAAGGAACAAACAATTAGTGTAAGAGTAAGGTAAATAAAATGCAAACGAAAAAGAAGAAAGAAATACTAAACATAAAAACCTGGAAATGGTAAGAATATCATTGGAAGGGGTTCCATTGATGTGAGAAAAAGAAGAAAAAAAATTGAGAATCAAGAACAAATTGAAAGTAGCCAACGTAGAAAAATGGAATCCTCTGCATTATTCTAGAAAGTAATAGAAATATCAAACGTGACATTTTGAAATATAACTTTTTTCCATAGCAGCGAACAGGCAGAACTTTCATATTAATTTCAGTTACCACTGACGCTTCAGAATGAATGAATATATTGATGGGTCCTTTCAACGAGGTGGTCAGAATGGCTTCACACTACGTGATCCGAAGAACATTATCGGGAACTCATGAAGACCTCAGACTCAAATATTGAAAGCGAAAAAAGGAGAAGTTTTCTTCGCAGAGTGCTTCTGGGTAGACAAATATTCGAAACTGATTTTGAAGCCATATCTGAGAAAACAGCAGGTTATAAAATGAAAGGAAAAATTGAAAAAAAAGAGATGGCTTAGGATAGGATGTAAGCATACAAAACGGGTTAATATCGCATAGAAATAAAGAGGAAAATTGATGGTAATGCAAAACAAGATTTGCTGTAATAGATGTTACCGACTTCAAACATAAATGATGTCTGAATATTGTAAGCAGATAATTTGGTAAGAGCATGCACAGAGGTAAATGTAATCGGAATCATGTTCCTAGGTTTCTCTTCAGCAAAAAATAAGGAAAAAATGTTATACTCAAGCGAGGTAATGCCCCAAAGAGGAAGCGGTCAAGCATTCAACTTATATGACGATATTTTGCGTCAGGTTCGTAAAACAGATCGATCAATAACAAACAGGAATTCCTAGCAATAAATAACAGGAGACAGCTTACCGGGTCTGTGCATATATTACTAAGCAGCAATAAACTGGAGGGTGTAGATGTGTGTTACTTAGGAAGTTTTATTCTGGTCAAGATTTTCTAATAAGTTGTATCTTGGTTTGAAGTTAAAGTTCAACATTCAATCAATCCATCCGTCTATCAATCATATGTATATATATATATATATATATATATATATATATATATATATATATATATGTGTGTGTGTGTGTGTGTGTGTGTGTGTGTGTTAGTGTGTGTGTGTATGTATGTATGTATGCATATATATAATTGATTGATAGATGGATTGATTGGATGTAGAACTTTTAGCTCGAACCATATATATATATATATATATATATATATATATAGAGAGAGAGAGAGAGAGAAAGACAGAAAGAGGGAGAAGGAGAGAGAGAAAAACTTGTCACCAATCTGTGATTGAACGTCTTTGGAAGAATGGTGGTTATATTTAGCAATATCTTAAGTAGATTGAAAAGTTCGTTTTGCCGCACTATTTGAAAATAACGCTAACAGTTTTCAGGACGTGGGTTCAGTTCATGGAAAAATGACAAAATTTTACCAGGAATCCTTTTTTTATTTATAGTTTACATATACCGTAGTAATTTATATATATAGTAAAAGAAGATTTGCTCCACAAACACGTGTATGTTTCTGTCCTTTTGGGGAATTTCGATCGAATTTGTGTTTTACATTCCTGTTTTAGGGAATCTGGTGAGATTCATGGATGTCGCTATCGAGAGAAGAGTTTTTATTTTGTTTTTTTGTTGTTGCTTTTTGTTTTTGTTGTTTTTGTTTTTTTTTATAATGTGAATGATTTGATGGTGATTGTAAGTTACACGTCAAAAGGTGTACATTAAGTGTGGGAGTTATCTATAACTGGATACAGGATTGTGTCCTTAGGACTGTTTTGATCAGCTTCGATTTTTGCATTAAATGTATTGCCTATTATCCCTTTATATGCATATTATTCATTCTTTGTCTTCTTTCCCAAATCTTCAATCCTCAAGCGATTTATCTAGGTTTTGTCCACTTTATATCATATTCCATAGGTATTTGGAAAAAAGAAACCACCTGCTAGAAAACTATGGTTCGATTAGTGTTCACACACATACACATTCACTTGCACACACATACACACACACACACATACACTTGTACAGACATACACAGACACAGACACAGACACATGCATATATATATATATATATATATATATATATATATATATATATATATATATATACATATATATATATATATATATATATATATATATATATATATATATATATATATATATATATATATATATATGCAAAAAACGCGTAAATTGCTAAAACAGTCACTTTTTGATGACCATGATACCCTGGAGTCGGGCTTCCTACTTGTATGCAGATCATATCGACCAAGAATCAAGCTGGGATACAGGTCCTGCCATCCAATCCATTTGGCCGATTCCTTTCCATTGTTTTGGAGAGGTGATGGTTTCACTCATTATTCCCAAGAGCTGATGTCAACATAGGCAATTTCCATTCTTTGTGAATAAAAGCTGTGGATCAACAACTTTCCAAAAACACTTAATTGTGGAGTGAACTCAGAAACAGTTCCGGTTGTGATTAGAACTTGGCTAACGGACTCCAAGTTATAAGCCGGTAACAGTTATGTCACTTAGACATCGATCTTTAATATGTTGCAATATTTCATAGCAGCAATTTGTCATCTTGAAACACGCTCAAAGTATTGAATGTAAATCCCAGCTATTTATATGTTTGCAATTACCTATGTTTGCTACAGAATACTATCTGTCCATTTCTCATCCTCCAATGTACATTTATTTGCAAGGATTACTGTTTATCAGAAGGAACGAACTTGCTTCTGAATCTTACAACGTGGATACACGATTTCCCTTTACAAAGGCGGGTAGTATTGTAGTGGATGCACACAGATAATTTTATCAATACCTTTCTTTTCATATGAGCATAGGAATAAAAGCCATATTCTCTTTCTTGGTTGAGAATTGAAGAGTTGTCGAACGCGAGACGTTTAGCGGTAATGGCATATATGTAAATATATCTCTTTTTGCAATCATTTATACCCTCTCGTTTTTCTCTCTCTTATTTATCCTATGTATGCATCTCTTTTCTATCTATAAATCTATGTATACTCACCACCGCATATATATGTACAATGACGTATATACAAATAGATACACACACGTACACACACATACAAACACACACACACACGCACACACACACACATATATATATATATATATATATATATATATATATATATATATATATATATATATCGACTCCTTCCCCGATATGTAGAGATTTATGTGTGTGTATAAATGAATTCGTATCTGTATGCATTGATATATATATATATATATATATATATATATATATATATATGTGTGTGTGTGGGGGGGGTGATGTACACGGATGATGTCCGCGAATGAGGTTTCGGAAAGGGTTTTCCGGGTCTTCACAGGTTTAAAAGCGGCCTGGCTGTACATGAAAAGCCGAAATGCCTTCTCAATAGATGTGATAAATATGTAATTTCCACTGGTACCATTAATCTGCGCACGAGTCTAGATAAAAGTCATAATTTCGAACGGTGGTTTTCAAACAGGTTTGTTCTATTTACTTGAAAGTTCAATACAAAGTAATCTTCCTTTGCTACTCTCTGGACCAGGATGCACGATGTTCAGCATATTAACTATATTTCTCCACATATGCCTTTGTGAATATTTTAAACAGACCCTCTACCCGGCTTTGTCTTACGGGATATAAAATTTGAACAATTCCTCCGCACAGTCGACCTCTGAGCTACCAGTCAATTACTGTACGGCGTATTTGCTAAGATCATATGATTACTACCGGTACATGACGGAACAAGTGTTGGGCAGTGACATTACTAATGTGAAAGAAATTCCCAAAGATGTTTTATTTACTTTGCCTAAAGTATCCAAGACGTGACTCTGTCTGGAACTTACGTTTGACATGCCGACAAAGGGAAACGTTTCTTCGTACGACAGTAGAAAAGAAACGTATTTTATCAAATGAAAGAAAAATGTACATGTTCACTGTAGAAGGACTTCCGCGTAGAGATACGCGAGGATTGTGTTTGATCAGTGAAAGTAGGGAATGTCAATGTGAAGCTGGTATGTTTTTGGTCATCTGTGTGTTAGTGTGTGTGTGTGTGTGTGTGTGTGTGCGTGTGTGTGCACACATGTTCACATTCTAGGTACAGGTATACTTCACTTTACGCAATTTATTCACTTCAAACGGGGGAAAAAGCTAAAAAGAGTGCACATGTTTGTGATGCAGGAAGCCATTATTGTGATAGTTCGTACATCCTCTCTCTCTCTCTCTCTCTCTCTCTCCCTTTCACTCTCTTTCTCTCTTTTTCTTGCTCTTTCCTTATTACATTCTCTCCATCATCCCATCCTTGTCTACTTCTTAACACAGTAAACTCTAATGACTCAACCCAAAATATTATCTTCACGCTCTTTCCGGTGTGTCAGAGCTCAAAAAATTGTTAGCGAACGAAAGGTGTTAATTAGAATGCTGTACTCTTGATAGCAGTTAGATTACATTAAAAGAAAATAAATACAGTTAAACTTTTCTAAAACACCATCAATATAAAAAAAATCATCCAAGAGACAACATGTCCAGTACCGTAGACTCTCTTTGTGAAAGTCGTCTTAAAATATGAATCTGTAAACAATATACTTGCGTGAGTACGTCAGTCCATAGTGGGAATAACGCCAACCCCCCCCTCCAAAAAAACCAATTTAGTGAAACAACTTTTGGAGTTCGAAGCAGAGACGTGAATCTGGAAATAGTGAAGTGTATTCAGAATGTCTTATGTATCAAAAATTGGATGACACGCCTAACAGATTAGTATTGGCTGCAAAATCTATTTAGCATTTATTCTAAGGGATTGAGACGTTTCCGGTCAAAATCTTCTTGAGTAATCAGGTAACTATCTTTGAGATACACCACTTTGGGTTCATTCACTTATTCAATGGTGACATTTGATCCAGCTGTATTCATCGTTTTTTGTTTTGTTTTTTTGTTTTGTTTCTCAAGCTTTATTTGAATAATTATCAGATTTATTTTGCTTTAGCCAAAAAATTATTTCACTTTATTTCAGATATAGAATTTTCAGGTTTCTTCAAATATTGCTTCTAAAATGCTCCAGTGTCCCCCAATCAAGAGATGCAAGGTTTTCAGGTCCGATGTGTAACTACTGGCTTCTTAGAGCTTTGTTTGTAGGGTGTCCATGTGTTCCTAATCTCCTCGCTTGATTAGAGATGAATCAATAGGGCAATAGTGAATATGCGTCTGTCTTTGCCATAGGATAAACCACTGTTTGCATATAAAAGTATATATTTGTACTTATACCGTTGACAACTAAGCTAAACTCCCTACTGCATAAAGTTATTTGGAGATAGGTAGATTGTGTTACACCAATATTTGAATATCTGTCTGCCCTGAAAGTCACACAATTGGACCTCAACTTCTTGAATCAAGTGTGTATCATAATCACGTAGGAGGATACTACCTATAAAGATGTTTAATGCACTTAGTTTCAGTCCGTAGAAAAAATAAATCCCTTGATGGTAAGGACTGATTTCATTAGGAGAAGTGCACGGAGTTCATAATATCGAAGTTTTTCTCTTCTTTTTTTTGTTTCTTGGCATCATGCGCATGGAGGTTTACACTTTTGAGGAATACGATAATTGTTCAGAACTCATCAGTCAAAATTCCTGTTTGTGTAATCATGTCAAACAAGATTAACATACAGTAATGTTACAATCGCAACTATGTAGGTTTATCGTCCTAACTCTATCTCTTTCTCAACTGACTCAGACTTCTCATCTGTTACATATCTTCCTGTAGTTTCTCATGCTCTCTGTAGAGTGGAACGGGCTACCATCACAGGTCCTCATGGTTCCGTGGATTGATTCCCAGCATAAGCTCATTTTCGGATTTGCAGGCTATCTGTTGACATTGAAATCTGATCACATCATTTGAAAAACGTGGTAACAGACACATGGCAACATTCATATTTTTTGATTGTTGAATATATCCCTCGAAAAGAGGAGGCATATTTCATCCGTGTTGCTACCAGACAAATTATTCCTTATTTTATGCTCAGGGTGCCTGAAATCAAGAAAGATTCCAATCTGAATATGAATTGATTTTTCAGGAAGACGTCTTTCGTAAACAATAATTTGTAGGTCGACAAAGTAATTTCTGTGCATTTATTGTCAACGTATCATTCCTACAGAATCTGTAATACAGAATTTATTCTAATATCATCTTTTACTACAGTAAAATCAGTCTCAAAATTGTAGTTCCTCTTTCTCTATTTGAACTAGAATTAAGTACATATTGATACGTCATATATTAGAAGATTGCAAGATAAATAGTATTTATGTTTAAAGGTTTTTACAAAATATACTATTTCTGTAATGACTTCGAAGACTACATGACAATGCATAAAAAAGGATTTTGGTGGATTTTCTCTTCCTTGAACTGACTTGAGTAAATATATATTTATTCATAAGAAAGTTACTCCATATTACTTGATGACATGGAAAATAATGAAAACTATTCTGAGATGATGGACATTCTATTGATGTTATTCAACATCATTAAGTTCATATAAGCTCTTATGTTCCTAAGCAAAATTTCACTTTGCGGATATATATTTGGATTTCAAACTTTGTTTATTGGAGTACATACTTATTTACTTACACACACACACACACACACACACATATATATATATATGTATATATATATATATATATATATGTATATATATATATATATGTATATATATATATATATGTATATATATATATATGTGTGTGTGTGTGTAAGTGTGTGTGTGTATGTTAGCACGCGTCTGTGTGTGTATGTGTGTGTGTCTGCAGATGTGTATGTGTATATGCATGTATGCATGTTTATATATATGTGTGTGTGAGAGAGAGAGAGAGCGAGAGAGAGAGAAAGAGGAAATCGTGCTGATAAGAATTCAAAATTAGAAAAGTTATGTGGTCTTTGCATTACTGATGGCTGTTTACCTCAAAAGTAAAGCTATATTATCGGTCGTAGGTTTGATTCTTGCAGCAGCCCCATTTCCTTTGATTGTTTATTCTATTCCTGTTTTGTACGCTAAATAACACTGTGTTACAACAGGAAATCGTTTCAAATTTGAAAATATTACAATGCAATCCATTTAAATGGGTACGTGCATATGTGTGTGGGTACGTGCATATTTGTGTGTGTGCACGTGTGTGTGTGTGTGTGTGTGTATTTGTGTGTTTCTGTATATATATGTGTATATGAATGTACATATATTGTATTTGTCAATTAAAAAAAATCCAGGTATTATCTGCTACGATTTGCATTGTTTTTGTTGTTTTTTTTTTCCTGATATTATGCATTGGCTTGCTCCTTTTTTCTTAATCAGTCCATACACTTTGCTCAAAAAATGGTTTCCTTTCGGAATCAAATAGTTCATCGGATAACAAAAGTCGGATAATTTTAGACAAGATAATAGTGCCTCAGAAACAGTCCTCTTCTAAGACACTCCATATTCCTTTATGTCGCCTGGAAAATCATTATCTGATAGCATACTGGCGCCAGTAAATAAGAAGCCTCCTAATTTTATCATCAGATTACTACTCTTTCTTATTCTGCTCTTTGTAAATGAGGAGTCGCTTAAGGTTAATTGACATATAATGGAAACTATCGGAATTTTTCAAAGACATTCCAAACGTACTCCAAACTTTCTCAAAGTAAATTTGTTAATGTTTACTTACCAAGATCACAATATTTTGATTGTTGCATTCATAGATCTTCTGTCCATTAACAAAGATTTCGATAATCTTATGATCTCAGATATCTCCAATTTTTATTCAAATATTCTTTTGAAATGTTAAGATTACTAATATAACCTGTTGAGAGCAGTCGACTGGAATTTCATTCATAGCAGTTCTCTGGAACAACAGTGAATGATGGAAATTTCTATCAATCAAAGTGGTACAAAATAAGATGAACAGTTTATTTCATCTGATCCAATCTTTCACCTGAAGAAACAGACGGACAGATTTAGAAACTACAAAGAAAAAATTCGTCCGAACCGTTGAGTAGAATAGTCTATTGTCTACTGGAAAAAAAAATTCCAGGTTATTTTGCACCAACCTGCGTTATCAAAGATACCACTGCATGTATAATCAACAGCCGAGCTGATTCCGCCACTGTAATTAGTTTCAAAAACTGATGGATTATCTCCAGGCTCCCTTTGATGAATTGAAAATTCTCAAACAATGCTATGCCTTACTAACAACCTAAATTGAAGAAAAGGTTATTAAACTGCAGCCAGGTATAAAAAATCTCTCTCTCATTCTCTCTCTCACTCACTCTCTCTCTCACTCACTCTCTCTCTCTCTCTCTCTCTCTCTCTCTCTCTCTCTATCTATCTATATATATACATATATGTATGTATATATATATATATATATGTATATATATATATAAATAAATAAATATATATATATATATATATATATATGTATATATATATATATATATATATATATATATATATATATATATATATATATGTATGTATAACTATTCGATGATAATTCATTGTTATTTTCTATTGTTAGTACGTGTATGAACACTGAACCTTCATCGTATTGATATCAAACGTGTATCATGTCGATGAGTTCAATATGTATCACTCACTGACAACAAATCAGGCATAAATAGTGCTATGTTACTTATCTTTGTAAACTCTTACTTGATTGGGAAGAGTGCCTGCCTAGTTGGTTTTGTGTTGTGTGAAACACATTAAACAAAGTAATTTCACTGAACTTATAAATGTTCATTCCACTGGAGGACAAGTTGAAGCAATTATCTCATTCGAATGAAGGCAAACCCTTAATGTTTTGTCAAATTCCAGTAAACGTCGAAGACTTTAGTTGACTGAGCCCCCCCCCCCACTCATAACAACTACAAAAGTGATCGTCACTGGATTTAGCTTGCCTTTCCAGTCACTTCAAAACAAGCTGATATTTAAAACTCACGTTTCTTGTGAACAGGTGATGAGAGGCAGCTCTACATGTAGAAAGATTATTACACGTAATAGGTATATATACACACACACACACACACACACACACACACACATGTACATATATATATATATATATATATATATATATATATATATATATATATATATATATATATGTATATATATATATATATATATATATATATATATATATATATATATATATATGGAGAAAGAGAAAGATAATATGTGTATACAACGAGAAAGAGAGAGAGATACATACACGTGTGTAGCTAGAACTGAGTTGCTTCTTTTTATTGCATTTTTCTCCACTTGACTATGTCAGTAAGACATTTTCTAACTCTGATGTCTTTCCATATTTGAAAAAAAAAATCAATATTTTCTGCGATTTTTGCCATACATTGGCAAATAATGAGCATTTTATATGAAATTATATGCAGCGTAACAAATTTTTTTTGGACTTCCAATAAATTACAATCGAAGCTATCTATAGCAGGTTATCTTGGAAGGGTTGCATTTTAGGGATCTGATCAAGTCCAAATGTACCACATTCATTTATCAATCAAAACAATAATGGTTGCCCCTAGATATATCCACTGCTAAATCAATAATTTTAACCCGTGCTGGAAATACTTGGCATTTTAATTGGAAAATAAATACTGCAGTCTGAAATGAAGATTCAACCCTATAACATCTGGTTAAGTAATCGTTGGAATCAGATTTCTTTAAAGCAGGCTGTTCAAATATGAGAGAATAATAAATGATTCCAACTCTTTATAATTGCAAACGATGAATAAGAATTATATCGCAAATCGCAAAACGTAAACTCAGACGATAATAACCTTAGGACGGCATATAACAACGTATTCTTTCAACTCGATCGGCTAATCGCTTCAAGATTTCCAAATTATCGGATCAGAAAGATATCTATAAAACAATGGAAGAGATCAATTTCGTACCATCGGAATACATTTTGTGTAGACTACTGGAAGCGCTCACAGACAAAAAAAAATCAACATCAGTCGTGTGAAATTGATACGCAGAAGATATCTGGTACAGAAATATTATTCTAACAGTCAGATTCTAAGTCTTTGCAGCTGTGTAATACAATAGGCTTTTTGAAATGTATTGGCTCACACTGATTCAGTACTGTATGGTTTTTCTCTCTTCAACAAAGACAAAGATTGGGAACAATATTCTGTATAGATTGTAATTTCCTAGATATTTGGGCATCAGTAAGATTACTTCAGCGTATCCAAGAGTCTGGAAATCGACTGATACTGTTTGATCCACGGTGGATAATTAAAGCGAGTTTATTAGATGGGTCATTATTCAAGTTTTTTTTACCGAATAATATTCAATCCATTTGGTTGATATTAACCACTGAATTAAGAGCTTTAATAAGGAAGGAGACTAGGTTGAAAATGATATGAATGATTTGTAAAATTTTATCAATAGGCTGCTTACGTTTTGGTGTACCAACGTAAATTTGAAGACATATCTTTCAAATAATTTTACAAAGAAATTGTTTTTCACCTCTCATTTAACGGATTATACACAGTGCAAATGCTAAAGAACCAGTTGGCAGAAACGTTGTCTTAACTACATGGGCAAAACAAATACGGAATTCAATATTCAGATAAACATTCTCAAAATTTACAGAATTTGCTATTTACGTTAACCTGTAAAAAGAGATAATAACCGAGACCCACATTAAAGAATCACTGTATCACGCACATGTACCGGATTTCACCATCTAAAAGTTTGTCTGCAGTTATTTAGCAAAAATATATAATTTATATCGAATTATCATGAGAGAAAGCCATAGTTTGGTGATTTATTTAGTTCCAAATCGACCCATAATCCATTTCTTTTTATTAAAAATACAACTTTCCAATATTATAGCCCCCAATATGACCTAACGAGCTAAAAGAGCTAAAAACTCGGCAGTCCTGGCTGGTTGATTGAGCATGATCTTTGCAAGGCCTTGATGATAGTATTTATGAAAGATTCGTATCATATCATTCATTCCAGAAGAAATTCATTACTTAGTTTGAATAGTGAAGGCATTCAAGGATATAGTTATCAAAATGTTGAATGAACAAAATGAAAGCAGTTTTGACAGTTTGTGATTTTGTAGATGTAGCTATCTATACCGTGCCCATCCATGATGGTCTGTGTTACACGATTGTTCAATAAGTACTTGTTGATGCATTTAAAGAAGTTCATAATACTTTTAAAACAACCAACTGATTCTGAAAACTAGTAAACTAAGACAATTTGATCTAATTGACCTGGTATATTTACTTAGAAGAACTCTCAGCTTTTTTTAATCAATCTTTATCATCATATTCGTAGATAAAGTAACAAAAAATCAAATCTGATTACATTTGTTGAAAACAACTTTCAATTGCTCTGAAAAAGTCATCAGTTACCTCAAATAGTTGAACTCCTAATAAATAATAGAATAACATTTTGATTGCTTTTTTTTTTAATCAGTTGTTTTCCCAAGGCGTAGGAATGAGATTTGTGCTCTCCTTTTCAGTATCTTATTTAAGAAAATCAATTTTTTCATCATCAGTTCTATAAAAAATATATACAAAAATTGATAACTTGACACATTGCCTAAATCTAATACAAAATTTACGATTCCACTAACTTTTCCGAATTCTTAATTCAGGAAAACACATACTTGCACATACATGAAAAAGACTGTTACACAAGACATATAGCTAAGTCTTTGATAAACTGATAACATACAACGATACTTGTGCATGAACAGGAATTCGAACTACTTATTTTCAAATGAATTTTGTCAAGCTGGATACGTTTTTAAATTCTTAATGTTTTTACATCAATGAGTAACTCGATCGTATAAATAAATACTCACACAAAATATATTTTGTAAATAACTGTCCAGTACATATGGCTTACCAGTGTACATTTTCCCTGTTTCCACTCTCGAGATTTCCAATTTCGAACCCCAAATCAGATAAGTGTTTCTTCAGCGGCTATTGTTCTGTCCATTCTTATCATCATCTTCCCCAATCGCCGCGAGCCTTTCTGTTGGGTTCATTGTGAAATAATCGGATTCCTGCTAGAATTTACGCAAGCATCTCAAGTAAGCTAAAGCCGGTGGTGATATTTGAAATACTGAGAACAAGCGTCTGTACGAATAAAATACCCAACTCTTTACTTCTGCTTCCAGAAAACGTTGAACATTTCATTTTGATTTTATTCTTTAATAAATGAAACCTCAATAACCATTAATACTAATTCACTATTATATCTCTTTGTTTAGTTCTTGTTTCTCTAGTTTCACATTTTTGGTATTCTCCTATCAATTAATTCGATCCAATCGATTCACTTTTGAAATGTTGCTTATCTGCCTTTTTATTCCACAAAGCGGGTAACCTGATACGTTTGATCGAGTATTCTGTAAGAAAAAAGAACAGACCCTCTGTGAGATCAAATGCACACTCCTCTATGCAAAAGAGAGACAAAGTTGGCTTCCTGCTACTTTTACTAACTGAGCTATGACAAATAATTGGATAGCAGGTTCGAAGCAAACCTTCAAACCAAACATCCACCCTGATATTCTTGAACCACTTTTACTCTTTGATCTATTAGTATTAACTTCAGTATCCATGAAACAACTACATTTTCTCCGCATTAATGCTGTATAATTATTCTTGATTGATATTTACTATCATCTTGTTTCTCAAATTGAAATGAATGTGGCGATTTCTTTACTCAATTGAAAGTTTGACATGGAAGGATCGCATCATTTGCATGGAAAAGTGAGTGGATAGCAAAATGATATGTCGGTCCAATCAAAAAACTTCTCTGTATAGTTTGTAGTTATCTCTCTATCAAAGGCGTAGCCACACCAAACATTTCTCAATCTGTCTATATGACATCTTTTTGAACGACCAGATGTATGTCTCAACATCTGTATATCTCCACCAGTTGAAAGACTAAAAGAGATATTTGAAAATGCACGTATGTTTTTGTCTATATGCAGACAACCTTTTAGTTAATATTTTTGTATGCATCTATTTATGAAGTACAGCTATCATTTATACACAGTTTTTCACATCTGAGTAGTATCTTACCGCTTGTACAAAAAAAAAAAAGAAAAAAGATAATGTATTCTTCAATTTCGGGAGATTTTTTCCTTATTTTTCATTCTATCTGGCGTCTACTTGGGTAGTGTAATAGGTAGTACGTCGTTCTCATGCTTGGATGGTCCTAGGCATGATTCCTGGTATAAAAGAAAAGTGTGGATAGCTTAAACTACCTTTTTGCTTCGAATAAATTCCGCTGGATATTCAGCTGTTGATTGAGTACACTCTTAAGCTGTTTGATTAGAGTATAAGCATCTGATTGGTTATAAGAAACTATGACTGTAAGAACAAAATCCTGGCCTCGACTAAACTTCAGATATGCAAGGTTCATCAAACCAACACATGAAAGAAAAACTGCACTGCTTTATTAGTGTTGTCACTGGAGTGATGCTTCATTTTTATTAAACCAGATTTCATATAACAGACTGGGGCTTTAATTCCCGCTTTAACCCTATGATTCCCTTATTGTTAGCCTCATTCTGAGTAGAAAAGTTCGCTGATTTTACTACTTAATTTAGGTCTTATGTATGAAATGTTTAGTATGGCAAATAGCTTTTAACTTTTATAAGTAGCTTTCTCACACTGATTAACAAATACTTAGTTGATGCTGTATTTAGCCATTCATGATAAGTACTCTATCCTTATAAAAGTGTCAACACGTATCATATATATATGCATGTGTGTCAGAGAGAGATACAGAGAGAAGAAGAGAGAGAGAGTATATATATATATATATATATATATATATATATATATATATATATATATATATATATATATATATATATATATATACATACGTACATACATACATACGTACATTTGTTTCAAAAATTGACATTATATTCATGAAGTATTACTTTTCCAGCGGATACATTTTTCTGTCTGATAGTAAAAGTTTTCAATTATAACACTATATTAACCATATCTGTACCTGATCGCAAGAGAAGTAACTTGTTCAGTCATTTTTAATCATCAAACCTTACTGGTGAAATAGACTGGCACACAAACGTTCAAATGATGATATGATAAACTTGAGAAATGTTAAGGCTAAAGAAAATCCATCTAAAGAAAGTGTCTTCTCTTTTGTAACTTCTGGGCATATCTGGGTTTTTTTTAAATCTCCAAAGAAACGGTATTCGAAGCTGGGGCCGTCAAATTATTAGGTTGCAGGTTGATTTAGACGAGTTGAGAAAGCG